>OX467713.1:40836941-41436941 GCA_950111635.1 Agelastica alni
GAAAAAAGAAATTAAAATAAAATGTACAAGAAGATAAATTCGTCGAAAAGTTTTTCATTTCTTCTCATGAAAAAATGTATGACCAGAAAAAAACTCTAAATTATATTTAAAAAAAACAGAAATGTAAGACCTCTTGATTTTACAAAAAAAAACGATTACAATTAGAAATTGCAACTCTAAAACTTAACTGGCTGAAAATAAAATCTGAAATAAAACGTGTTCGTATTGCCAAAATGGACTCATAATAAAAAATAAATAATAAATTAACCATCAGTTGCGTTTAATATTGACTTAAAAATACATAAAATATATAAAATGCAAAAAAAAACCGAAGGAAACGATGTTAGGAAGTCGTAATAGGTACTTTATTGATAAATATATACGCCGGTCTTCAAAAGTCTAACTTCTTAGGACTTGTATTCCATATCTATAATAGTTTGATAGTATTGTTATGATTTTTGGGGTCCGTCTCTGTCGACCTTGCCTTGAGGCGACAGCGCATCGACCACAATTAGGGTGAATACTTAATGAACGGCAAGTAATAAAAAAATATTTCAATGGATGATAGCATGTTGATAGAGCAGGTATCGACCTTTCCTCAGTTATATGCAAAAACTGATGGAAAATACAAGAACAGCCGACTAAAAGAAAATGCTTTGCTCACAATTGCTAAAATAATGGAGAAAGCAAGTAAGTGCCAAAAAATCAGAGTTTAACGTTTTTTAAATAATTTTTTCTGTAGCTGAAGCTTCTGAACACAGATAGAAGCTTTTAAGAAATAAATATACGGGCCATAGAAGGAAAATCAAAAATACGTCCACAAATAATATCATTAGGTTAGATTGATTGAAAACTCGGAAAATTTAGAACAGAAAAGATTTGGGTCACGCGCTTTATCAATTTTTAAACAAAATAAAATAAGACAAAGAGATAAAAGTCGGCTATTCTTTGTTATTTTTATTTCTTATTTTATCTTATTTCTTGTATAAACACTTTTCATAGTTTTGGGCATGTTTTTCTTTTTTATTTTATTTTATTTTGTTTCTCAGCCAGTCCAAATAACTTTTGATTTTGCGTAAATGTAAGAAAAACAAAAACACGTCGTTGATTTTAAATCAAGGGGGAGGTTTAAAAATGTTATTCTGCTGTATCAAAGTGGCACAACTTTATCATCCCTCACCTCTCCTTTAAAATGTTAAATAGCAACTCATACCTTGTGATACGTGAAATGAAAACCAACGAGGTTAGATAGAACGGAGACGCTACAAGGAATCAAACAATGCGACAAAAATAGCACCAGTAGGTGTGACCTAAATCATAACAATATGGCGATTCTGACAGTACCGGACTTTTAAAAAATTCAAACCAATTTTAATTTTGATAAATAAAATTGCCTATATGGGAAGGTTTTATCTTATCATTAATGATTAAATAATAATTAATGTTTATTGCTTGATACAAAAATTAAGGGTATTTCATTAATAGTGTTTACACAATTAAATTTTCTGTTTTCTTTTAATTTTTAAGCTGTTAGTGTACAGTATTTCAAATAAACATGAATTTCTAACAAAAATGTACATACATACATACATATAGACACACCTTTTTCCCGTAAGGGTAGGCAGAGACCACTTCCTTTCACTTGCTACGGTTCTTACACACATCTTTTGTTTCCTCTACTTTCATCAGTGCTCTCATACATACTCGTCGGTTGTTGGTAATCTTGACCTGGCTTTCTTCAAAACAATGTTGATCTGATCGGGATATGTTCGCCGAGGTCGACCGCTACCAACTTGTTCATTCACACTCGCCTTATAAATTTGTTTCGTCAATCTTCCTTCATCTATCATTTTTACGTGTCCAAACCATCTAAGTATTCCTTTATCTATCTTCTCTTATCTCACTATTCTTTACGTTATCCAACCGAGGCACTTCGGCTATACTTCTCAGACTACTCATCTCTGCAGCATTAATCCTATTTTCATGCTTCTTCTGCCAAACCCAACATTCACTACCATACATAAGTGTAGGAACCAATACACCTCTATGCACAGCCAGCCGTGCCTTTTTTGACACTTTCTGGCTGTTCATAAAGCTATGCAGTGCCCCATTCATTTGTCTTACTGCCAACACCCCTCGCTCAATGTCACTGTTATACTTTCCATCTCTCATAAACTTTAACCCAAGTACACAAATTAATTTACTTGTTTCACTCTTTCTCCCTTAATGAAAAATTCAGTTTGTCATGCTTTCTTCTCTTTCAAAAACCATTAATTTCGTTTTGCTTACATTTATTTTCATTTATTTGATTTTCGGTGCATTTTGCATAACAAAAATGCATCAGATGATATTTTGTTAATTTTTATAAACATCAGCATACAAACATATGTTATAAAAGAATTATAAATAATAAATTATTTGAGAACTTGTGGTTAGGTTAGTATTAATACATTTCATTATCAATTTAATTGTTGAAATCCTTGGGTGCTACTTGGAATATATTCATTATTATGATTGGGAGACAGCTGTTCAAAAAAAGATTTTTTTTTTTTTTTTATGTTCTGGTTCCCACGAAAAGGGATATCCTGTAATGTTCAGAGAACATCGTGGGAACCAAGGGAAAGAAGGTAGGAGTTGGTGTTCTTCTTAAATTTCTGGAGGTTGTATGCCTCGGGGAACACGTCCCTAGGCAATGAGTTCCAAAGCCTCGCAATTCGTTGGATGAATGAGTCTTTGGAAAGTGATGTTCTGCAGGTATCCAAAGTGACCACGAAGGGGTGTGAAGACTGAACTTGACGGGTTAATCTTAAAGAGACTGCCAAAGGAGGAACGATTGTTGATATTTCAGAAGAGCATCGCCCATGAAAATATCTATAAAATAGAGACAAATCGCCAACTTTTCTACGGTGTTCCAGACAAGTGAGCGAGTTTGTAAGCGACGCATCACCGACGAGACGAATTGCCCTTTTTTGGACAGAATCCAGTAGCTTCAGGATATGTTTAGGTGCTGCACTCCAAATATGGGAACAGTACTCCAGTACAGGTCGGATCTGTGCCTTATAGATCATAAGCAGCTGACTGGAGGTGAAATAGCTCTTGGCACGAAACAAAAAACCAAGTTTTTGGGATGCACTTTTGGCAATGGACCTTACGTGATTTTCTCAGGAAAGGTTATTGCTGATAGTAATACCAAGCATCGATATGGATGACTTCAGTGGTATGGTTACTCCTGAAAAAGTTATGTTAGGCACAGTGAGATCGGCTTTTCTAGAGAAAAGACATGCTTGTGTTTTGTTTGCATTGAATTCTACCAAGTTATTGGATCCCCATTCGAGAATTGAATAATGAATTAATTAATCTTGAACACTATTTGAAAAGGAATAAGTTGAAACTAAATGTACAAATAATGATTATGATCATAATATAATCATAATAGGATACAAAATATAGATAAAAATAATATTATTATTGAGAATGAGAAAATGGAAATTTTAAAACAACTCTTAAGTATCTTTCTTGTCATAGGTAGTCACACTTAATAAATCTCCTACCCCTTATGTGACGTAACATATTTTTAAATTTTATGTTTAGAAGTAACTAAATTTAAACAGCAGTTTTTTCAACGACTTAAACCTACATAAGCCTTATAAATATGGATCGGTTAGTAATACTTTAAGTTTTTGGTTTACAAATAAATTTCGCGTTTTAGTATTTTAGATTTTAACATGTAACGTCACAAAGCTTTTGACCCCCGGTTCCTTGTCACACAATGTCACATCAAAAACTCTATTAGTGCAATATTAAAAAATTATTAATTAATATGTAACAGTATGTAGTAAGTACACTACAAATTTAATGTAATTAAGTACGGTCATTTACATTCACCTGTGGAATGTTATTCCTGATAATTTATTTGTTTGTATACTGCTAGTAATACAGCAAGAAGGTAGAGTACCAGTACCATATTTATAAATCAAACACACAAATTAAAACAGTTTTCAAAGTCCAAATAACAATTAAAAACACTCTAAATCACCATATCAAACATAACCTCACAAGGTAATAGTCATGCCTTAACAATATGGCGGAAGTGGTGTCGCTTTGGTCACGTGATGTCGTCTCCATACTATTCAACCTTTTTGATGAAAATCCAAGAAAAATGCAAATCCCTATAAACAACACTTGAAAAGGTGGAAGTCTAATAAGGGATCAATTAACTTACTTCTGAATACATGTCACCTTTTTTCACATTTTTTGTCATGTTGTTTCTTTGTTTTAAGAATATTAATAGTATTTTTAGTTAGTTATTCGTGACGTTAAATTATTTGTAGCTGTAGCATCCTGAGTTTTTTTAAAATACCACCTGGTATATCGCAACGAAATTTGGATGGCTTAAATAGGAGACAAAAACCTATTTTGTTATGAAAAAATGACAGCTAAAAGTTTCAAAATGGCGACTGAGCGCCATCTTGAACTACTTTTTAAATATAACACCCTGTATATTATTTCACGAATTCTGCTATCAATCAAGTTTGCATTAAAAAAAAATCCTTGGGGTATCTTACAACTTGTTTACTGTCAAACTTAACTGTTAGCTGTCAAATAGTCTGTTGAGCGCCTTAATTATTTTATGGCTCGTAATTTAGACGAAAAATTTGAAGCAGCTGGTAGAAATTTTTATCTAGCAGTCCGTATGATTAATAATAGATTTCCCGAAAACATTATTTCTAGGTCATATTTGCTCCAAGTAACCGGTACGCTGAAACATGCTCCAAGATCAGGAAGACCGCCCGTTATGTTTTTTTATATTATGTACCCTGTTTTTTTAAAAAATCTTTGCATACCTTTATATCACCACCATTTCCGGTTGGCAAAAAGTAGATTCGTGAATAGTGGCGTCTGTTGCGCAGTGTATGTTCCGAGTTTTTTGATAATTTGACAAGCCCAAATATATATGCAGACTGTAAATTGAAGTTTTCCAGTCCATAAAAATCATCAAAATCTTTCTTCTCTGTTCCATAGATAGCTTATTCCCTTTGGAAAAAGAACATTTGAACAACGCCATGTATTAAAAATAAACAAAACGAAGTTTAGGCCACTGGTTTCAAATATACACCTTTAGAAAAAAAAACCTAATTATCTCTGATAATGTAAATTTGTGGATTAGGACACTCTTCCACTGAGCGACTCAATTGTGACATGGACTATTTTGGCCCAATGAAAGTGAGAATAGGAAGAACTGAAAAACGCTATGGAGTTTTATTTACATGTATGGCTGTGAGAGCAGTTCATTTAGAGATAGCTCATTCACTTGATACGGATTCAACAATATTAGCCATCAAACGACTTATTTCTAGAAGAGGATGTCCATTGAATATATATGCAGACAATGGAACCAATTTCAGATCTGCAGACAAAGAAATCACAAAATCATTAAAAAATCTTAATTAATCTAGAATTACAACAGAACTGTCCATGAGGAATATAAAATGGCACTTTAAACCACCATAAAGCCCAAATTTCGGTGGTGCATAGGAAAGACTCATAAAAACTGTAAAAAAGCCCTAAAGATACTGTTGCAAAAAAGGTTGCCCAAAAGAAGAAACATTAAGGACTCTATTGTGTGAAGTTGAATTCACTGTTAGCAGTAGACCCCTAACCAATGTCTCGATCCAGAATGTTTGACGCCAAATCATTTCTTATTAGGAAAATCTTCTGGGTCACCAAGTTTGGAAATTATCAATCCAAATCTGAGAAGTCAATGGTAAATATGTCAAAACTTAGCAGACCAATTTTGGAATGAGTGGTTGAAAGAATATCTACCTGGTCTGAATATAAGAAAGAAGTGTTTTGAAAATCCACATAATCTGAAAGTGGATGATTTGGTAGTGATTGCTGATAATTCAGGCCCCAGAAATAGTTGGCCAAGAGGAAGAATGGTTGCCACTCTCCCTGGTACAGTCGACAGAGTAAGAGTTGCTAATGTTAGGACAGCAGTTGGCACCATCAGAAGAGCTGTCAGTAAACTTTGCCAGATAGGCGTAGCCCACTAGTTTCATGATATATTTCGAATATGTATTCACTTTACTTTGAGAGAGTAGAATGTTATGTTTTTTATATTATGTACCCTGTAGATGTTTGAGGGACTTGACGTTGATACTTATCAATAAACTAGTCAGACCTGACGTTGGTATTGTATCACTGAATTATAATTTACACCGCCTCTTTCAGAGGAGAAAAAGATAGAAATTGTTGCTGAAATATTAATCAATCCGACTCAGTCGACGTCTTGAGTTGCTGAATCCTGAGGAGTTCTAAAACTTTCCAAAGATTTCTAAAAATAGAAAAGTTTCATCCCTATGAAATAAAAATTTTACATACTTTCACGGATGATGATTCAGACCGGAGGGTTGAATTTTGTGAGTGGTTAACAAGAACAATTTAGGAAGAACGAGGCTTTCTAAAACGTGTAAGTTTCTTAGACGAATGCACGTTTTTTCTTAATGGAAAAGTCAATAAACAGAACGTACGATACTAGAGCGATACTAATCCATATATTTTTAGAGAGGGACATACCCAGTTTCCTGAAAAACAATAGAAGAGTTGGAATGCAGAATAAAAAAGCATGTGAAGAAATAGATGAACAGACTTTCATCAACTTAAGGGAAGCTATTTATAATAGAGCACTTTATTGTCAAGATTAAGGAGGTGGCCACTTCGAGCACATCTATTAAAATAATTGTTAGGGTTAAATAAAAGTGTTATTAATACAAGAATAAATAAAAAATTTTACCAACTAATTTGTGTTGAGTGTGAATTTAAAGAACACATTCGTAAGCTTCGAGTTTATCCTTAATAAACTTTCTTTACCTCTTTTATTATTCGAGTTCATTAAAAGATTTAACTACAAATTAATATTTGAATATTAATTAAATTTAGAAAGTGTATTAGAGAAAAATGTTAAAAATTACGAGCATATTTCTAAAATGGAATGGTGGGTATTCTATTTAAAAAAGTAATTCAAGATGGCGCTAGCCGCCATTTTGAAACTTGTAGTTGTTATTTTTCCATAAGAAATAGGTTTTTATCTCCTATTTAAGCCCTCCAATTTTCGTTGTGATATACCAGGTGGTTCAAAAATTAGTAGGGGGAAACGGACTTTAGACGCGTACTGTATTTATGTATACAATACACCCCGTATACAACAATTAAACTAATTTCATAGCAACATGCTGATTTTTTTAATCTTGTTTTATTTCATGAAGTAATTTTATTTTTTAAATGGTACAATTTTAATAACATCTCCAATTTTTTAGAACTTAAACTGGCTTATATTAACCGAAATGTATGTCGTTAAATAAATAATATAAATAGCATTCAATAAGACTTTTTTTGGACCAAAAAAAAAAAACGAAGGAATTACAAACCTCTACAAAATATAGTATAAATGGTTCACTGGATTGACAACTATCTTCTTATTCAACCGAAACCGTATCTTTCATTATATCAGAAATACTCATGCTGTACATTTTTCCAAAAAAATAGTTAGACGTCATCAAGACGCGATCTAGTACATATACACGCCACCCGGTTTCAGAATTCAGAAAGAGAAATTAAATGGAATCAACATATCAATATGTTATGTCTCAGTGTTGCCAAATGATTGGAATCCACTTTGTGCTTGATCTCGATGTACTGGCGTGATCCTTTATACATGGAATGTATGTATATCAGCGTACGTCACGGTGTTACATATCTATACGGACGCCACCTTGACAGTTATCGCGATGTATATATGGCCAACCTAACCTAACCTAACCTAACCTGTTGGCCAAAGGGTTACAGTAAATATTTTTACTCATGGTAATTTTAATTTATTACCTTCTTAAAAAGATATAATTTACTACCAGTATACTACACAAATTATTTTTATATTTACAATCGCAAACAGTAAATGTATATTAAATTAATTTAAACTAATATTTCAATAATTTATTGATAAATTAGAACTTGCTCAACTTGCTATCGAGCTACCACCAATATGTCTGTAACAAAAATCTCGTCCAGGAAGAGATGTTAATTTACAGGCTGTACCAGCTCGAGTTGTCCCTGTACACTGACTTCTTAAACTTGTATTTAATAATAGAGGCGTTCGACTTCTACTTCTAGAAACAGACTTTGTTACATAATCACCGTTTCTAGAAGCTGGAGGTGTCATGGTATATTCAATGGTGTCCGTGTTAATGTCGTCGTAATTTTCATCATTCTCGGAGTATAAAGAGCCTAATGTACCCGCATTTGTGTTTTTAGAAGGTACATAGTCAAATGTTGTTTTTGTTGCACTAGAAGATTCTTTGACTATTACTTCCTTTTTCCAACTGATTGCTCCCATAATGGCGGGCCTCATGGAGGATGCCCATAAAATTATAGTTTGCACTGAAATTAAATTCCTTAGATATCATCAAAAAACATATTTATTACAGTTTACAATGTATTTCGATTTGCATGTAAGCAATAAAATCTAAGACTGAAATTATTAAAAGGGTATAAAATTAAATCTCACCTATCACGAAAGCTCCAATAGCACCAGATAGAGATAAAAAGTCTAAATGTTGGGATTGTCCGTATAAAGCTGTAGCAAGATTTAATGGTGGCAACATTGCTACTACTAATCGAGTACTATTTCTTGCTGCCAAGAAGGCACAAGTTAGCATAGAAAGTAACATAAATGCAGAATGCCATACAATTATATATATTCTATCAATAGCTATATCTGTTCCACCTAAAGCTGCTACTATCCAGATAAGTCTTTCTTCCAGTGACAACCATGTACTTTTTATCATTACAACCAAGTCACTGACTGTTTTGTTAATGTCTTGAATACTTTCAAACGTGGATTTATATTGGCGGTTGAAGTCATCATTTTGTTGAATTAAGAGTAAAGAAGATTGTTCTAAAAAAGCAAATTCATAAATTAAAATGAAAATATTAGTGGTCTGAGTGCGACCCGAGAGGTCCACACGACTAACTTCCCAATGGAAAGAATGAAAAAATACCATGTTTTTTGTTATAATTATTATTAAAAACAATTTCAAATTGTTTATACATACATACATATAGTCACGCCTTTTTATCCGTAGGGGTAGGCAGAGACCACTCCCTTCCACTTGCTACGGTTCTTACACACATCTTTTGCTTCCTCTACTTTCATCAGTGTTCTCATACATGCTCGTCGGTTGTTGGTACTCTTGACCTGGCCTTTCTTCAAAACAATGTTGATCTGATCGAGATATGTTCGCCGAGGTCGACCTCTACCGTCTATTCACACTCGCCTTATAGATTTGTTTCGTCAATCTTCCTTCATCCATCCTTTCTACGTGTCCAAACCATCTAAGCATTCCTTTATCTATCTTTGTAACCACATCTTCTTTTACACCACAGCGTTCTCTTATCTCACTATTCTTTACTTTATCCAACCTAGTCACTCCGGCTATACTTCTCAGACTACTAATCCTATTTTCATGTTTCTTCTGCCAAACCCAACATTCACTATCATACATAAGTGTATTTGACTCTGGGGACCTTGAAATGTGGAGATATGTCAAAATTCGGGTATCGCAAAATTGGACCTATTACTTTAACTTCCCACTGGAAGTTAATAAAGTAATTATAATGTGGTATTCAGTAATGGAAATGAATTGACAAATTTTATATAAAGAATCTTGAAATAAAACATCAGTTACAGCTGTGGTAAAATGGTAGTTACACATTTACAAGCATTCTATCATTTTTCGAAAAGGTATGTCTCAACTGTTGTATTTTGATTATTACGATCTAAGTTAGACTTTTTCAGCATATCTCAGCTTCCCTATTACTGTGTCGTGATATACAAATAACTTTCTGGTCTTGCTGGACAGCAACAGAGCACGTGACCTGTTTCGTTCTGTATTCCATAAAAAGCGAATTATCGTAGAGTTTCATTTCCTTCTCAATATCGAAGCTCCCTGTGTCCCATTACGATGTGAAATCCAACGGTTAAATTTTTTTAGAGAAAGCAACACCAATAATTTTTGTAATACATGGATATGCTACAGATATTTTGGAAAAGCTGACCAACCCTAAATAAAATCAAGGCTGAAGTCAATCCTGATAATTTTTTACCCAAAATACCCTTGGAGTTTTAAAGCGAACATTGCGCGATCAAAAAAGACGAGATTGTGTTGTAGCGAAGAAAATATTTTAAAAAAATACGTGACCACAGGCTTAAAGGAAAAAACATATACTGACGAGACATTGTTAAATGAGGGACACACCCGCTTAAAAGTATGGCAGGATTTAAATGTAACAAGTTCACATCAAGCATTTCCTAACGGGTATTCCACAGATTTGAAATAACCTTCCGGTAAGGGCCGTCGACTGATTTTTACCCACATAGGTAGTAATTCTGTATTTTTGGATTGTGGTCTTAACGTTTTTGAAACTAGGAAGACTGGCGACTACCATAAAGACACGAACACTGAAGTTTTTAAAAAGTGGTTTTCGTCCGTATCGGTGCGCGTGGAGCCCGGTTTGGTAATCGTAATAGATAATGCACCCTATCGCAGTCGACGAGTAGAAAAAATACCCACGTCTGCTTGGCGAAAAGCCAACATAACGGACTGGTTGAAATCAAAAAACATTCTGTGTAAATATGCTTAAAGTAGAATTGTCAAACGTCAAATACGCTTGTCGTGTTAAAGTCGCTCCGGAGAAAGTTAGTAATATTTCCGAAAGTACACACAATTTAATTGTGTCGATAAGTAGAAGAGCTACTAGAACCAAAACCAACAAAAACATATAAAAACAACATCGAAATCCAAAAAAAAACAAAGAAGAGAAAGTAAGAACCGCTAGGGCTTCGAAAATATTCCCAGTAGAAGTTAAGCTGACAAATAAATAAAAGAAAGATATCAGAAAGCCTTCGAATAAAACGACTTGGTTGCCAGTCCAAAAGAGCATTTGACAGATAAGTGACTTAAATTATTTTAATTGATAAGTTTTATTTATTTAGTTTTACTATCAATTATATTTCTCGGACTTATAATATAATTTATAAAAAAAAAAACAAGGAAGGAAACCAAAAATCATTATCTTTGTACATTCGCGGGAAGTTCTCTATTACAGCAAATAGAAGCATTCAATAGATCGGTTTTATCCCTAAGACCAATAATTTAATTGCCTATTCACCAATTTTCTATTGTCTGTCGACTTGAATTTTTTGACATTTAATTTAAATCTGACCGGGTTAAATCTACCATACATTTATTTTTATTATAAATTTGGAGTTTTCCGTAAGTGCGATTAATATATTTCCTAAAAGATTTAAAATTTTATTTATTGTGTCAGATAAAGATTTTCTTTAACATTTATTTAACTTAAATTTTAATTTGTTATGTATTTATTTTAGTATAAATTGTATTTATCTCATGGGAAGCTATGAGTAATAGTCGTATTGACTATAGCCAACAAGATAGCGATAGGCGTCGCCACCTGTCATGTCATGCTTCCTGTGAGGGCGAAACGTGGACTGCGGACAGTCACTTTGCTACTTTGAATGTGAGGGGAGGATTGAATGATAAAATTGATGAAATTTACACGATGATAGAAGTAAGACGGATTGATGTTCTTTGTGTAAATGAAACCAAGCGGAAAGGATGTGAAACCACAACAGATGGACCTTATACAGCCTACTGGTCAGGAGTTCCGAAAACCAGCAGAGGTTCTCAGGGTGTTGTTGTGATACTCTCTGCTAGAATGAATGAATGTGTGAATGACTTTCAATGTGTAAGCCCAAGACTCCTCTGGGTGAGGCTGAAGGTTGGTCTTACTCGTATCTTTTTGCTAGGGGTTTATGCCCAACAAGATGCGCAGTGGAACCAATCTTTAAAAGCCCAAAATGAGAGGTGGGAGTTTTGGGATAGTGTGACAGATATGCAACGGTGCATAACAGGACGTAGCTCCATAAGGTGATCCTGCCAGTCCCAAGCCCGGAAAAAAGAGGAGGGTTGAGCATGGGGCTAACAACCCCATCTCGTAAAAAAAACATACCTGTTATGAACACAAACGAGTTGCTTCGGAATAGGACGGATATACGACGACGACCACAGATATGTAAAATGGACCCTTAAGTCTTAAGTTGGAATAGACCCGGAGCAGCCGCAAAACAACAGAACAACTGGAACTCATTAACATGGACATCACAGCGATTCAGGAAATACGATGGCTGGACACAGGAATCCAGACAATTGGCAAATCCGCTGTTTTCTATAGCGGCAATCAACAACCGACATGTTTTTGGGACTGGATTTGCTGTTCGTCGGGAGCTGTTGGACGCTGTCATGGCATTCAATAAACGATCGCATATGTATATTAAGACTTAACTACACCCTAGTATACGTACTTGCACCTACAGAAGGGAAAGATGACCCTACCAAAGAGGCCTTCTACGACCAACTCGAGAGAACTTTGAGCACGATTCCCAGACAAGACATGACAATTGTCCTTGGAGATTTCAATGCAAAGGTGGGAAGAGAAACTGCCTATAGCCCAACAATTGGCAGACACAGCCTACATGAGCATTGCAATGACAATGGCACTCACTTGGTGGATTTTGCATCATCCAATAACCTTATGAAGTCAACAATGTTCGAACATAAAAACATCCATAAACAAACATGGATGTCAAACGATGGAACTATAAGAAATCAAATCGACGATGTCGTGATAGATGCAAGGCACGGTAACAACGTACATGATGTTAGGAGTCTCCGAGGCTTGGATGCCGACAGTGATCATTTTCTGGTCATAGCCAAAATTCGAAAATCTCCGCTAACCTAACGTAACCTAACCTAACCAAAATTCGAATAAAAATCTCCGCTTAAAAGAATAAAAAGGCGGACACTACCCCTAAATGGGATGTAGATGCATTTAGATATGATAACATCAGGAATAGGTACCAAGAAAGTATAGAATTAGCACTAGATGCTACGGGCGAGCAAGATATAAATAAAAGGTTGGAGCACGCAAAACATAATGGGCAAAAAGAAAACGCAAAAAAAGGCTGGTTCGACGAGGAGTGCGAAGAAAAACTGCGAGTAAGAAGAAAGGCAAGAAAGGGGATGATATAAAAAGCACAAACAACAGATCACGGTGTTTCTTCCATGAAGTTAGAAATGTAAAAGGCAGTTTCAAGCCTAGAACATGCAGCATTCTGACAGTCAAAGCGGGAAATCTAGTGACCAACGAGGCTGAAGTAATCGAGAGGTGGAGAAACTATTTTGATGAGGAAAAACAAATGAACACATCTATCATACAGCAGAACCCTTGGTGCTAGAACCAACGATCTCTGATGTCTCCAAATCCATGTCAGGCTTAAGAAAAATAAGGCACCTGATGGTGATACAATTTTATCGGAATGTCTCAAAAATGGAAGCCACGCCCTTCAGCAACAGTATCATACCTTGCTATGTCAGATATGGAGAGACGAAATAATACCGACCAGCTGGAACGAAAGCATTTTAGTCCCTATCCATAAGAAGGGAGATACATTGTCGTGCTTAAACTATCGCGTGATATCTCTTATCAACACGGGATATAAAGTTGTTACATATCTTACTAGAGAAATTGACCCCCTATGTTGAAAATCAAATAGGTGACTATCAATGTGGCTTTCGGAAAAACCGCTCCACGGTAAATAAAATATTCACAATCCGACAGTTGAAGGAAAAATGCTGGGAGTACAACAAAACTCTTCACCAATTGTTTATTGACTTTAAGGAGACCTACGACAGCATTTGCAGAGTCAAACTATGGAATGGGATGTCTACACTTGGAATACGGAAGAAGCTTATCAACATCACATAGGCGTGTGTCGAGGGATCAGCCAATGCGGTAAGAATTGGAGAAAGTCGCTCGACGTTCTTTATAATTAATAATGGACTCAAACAGGGAGATTCTATATCCCCGCTGTTATTCAATATAGCACTTGAAAAAATAGTACGAGAGGCAAAACCCAAAACCCTACTGTTTAGAAACCGGGGACCTCGCCTTATACTGGCTTTTGCGGATGATATTGACATTGTGGGAAATACGACCGTTGACATTAAAGAGGACTTTTTCAGACTTGAAAGCGCTGCAAAAGGTGTTGGCCTAAGAATAAATGAAGAAAAAACAAAGTATATGGCAACAATGAGGACTAAACAGAGAGATAGAATCGGACAGAATGGCAATGGACCAATATAACTTTGAAAAGTTCATCAATTTAAGTATTTAACATGACTGAAGAGATCAATACCAGAATACAGAGTGGCAATCGTTGCTGGTTTGTATTGCAAAAAATTATGAGGTCTAAGAATATTTCTCATAATACAAAGATAAGAATTTATCACACCGTAATCAGACCCATTATGACATATGCATGTGAAACTTGGACCCTTACAAAACGAAATGAGAACTGACTAAGAGTAGCGGAAAGGAAAATCTTGAGGGATAGAACTAACATGGAACTAGAAGAAAAGTATCGTCGACCCGATATCGTCAAGGTGATTAAATCCGAGAGACTGAGATGGGCCGGTCATATCTAGAGGTAGGAAGACGACCGAGTTGTGAAGTTGGTTTGGGAGCAAGCACCAGTCGGCGTGCGTCCTTTGGGAAGACCGAGATTGCACTGGAGGGACAACGTGAAGGCGGATCTCCAGGTCTTAAACATCGACAACCCGGAACTCAGGATGATGGATAGACAACAATGGAGGCAAATCGTGAAGTCAGCCAAGACCCACCCAGGGTTGTAGAGGCTACGGAGTAAGTAAGTAAGTAAGTGCAATTCACCAGATTCGTTTGTAGTGAAAGTTAGTTTTGACTATAATTATCCATTTGCATGGTTGAAATATTCAATAGTCAACCTTAATTTCAGTTTATTTAGCAATACTGAATGCGGAAGGGGAGTACTTTGAAGGGGACAAGTCCAATACTCCGTGACATTAATAATAAAGTTAAAAAAATAAACTTCGGTTATTTTATGAACATACCTCATACGAGTTAGGGGCCAACCATAAATTACGTAACACGTTAACTTCAACCCTAACCAAAACTTCAAAATATTACCAACTCTATGTTTGATTTATAGTAGATTATATGAAAAAAAAAAGAAACAGAAACATATAAATAATTTTGGAAGTGCTGTTTGAATTTAATAATTTTAAAATTTAAAATTGCAAAATGTGTGGACGTCAAACTAGAAAAGAAGGGAGTCATGCAAGTGTGACCATCTGTGACAAGGACAGGGGGAGCTCCAACAAACATGAAATTTTTTTAAAAATTATTGCTTTTACATTTTTAAGAGTATTACTTTATGAATGGAATATATTAATAAAAAAATATTTGTTTAAAAGTAAAATTTATCTAAAGGGTTTTCCAAGCTATCGTTTACAGAAAATATCTCCCTTATTTGAAAAAATTAAAATAAATAATAAACAGAAAATAGAGAATGGTTACTTTTCACTGTATTAAAAAGAAATATGACAATTAATTTTTGATGAAAATATACAGGGTGTGCTATTTCATAATAAAAAGTGGGAAGTGGCTTTCACATGATTGTTAAATGAAATGGAAGTTTTTGACCCGTCACTTAAAAAGAATTTTAATTCCATTGAAATGTGTTTATTTACTTTTACCTTTTCAAATGAGGGAGATATTGTCTGTAAACGGTAACTTGGGACACCCGGTATGTTAAATAATTTCTTGATTGTACCTATTCTTTCAAAAATATCTCTTGTTTTTTCTTGTATAAGAAGCAAATCATTAATTAATTTTTCATGATTAATTTTGCTTTCATCAGATTGATCTTGCAATTGAGATAAGGATATTTCCAATTTTTGTTGCACGTCTCTGGTCATTATAATTAAATTATTATGAGTTTCTTTAATTAGCTTCTTCTCATCAGCAAGTCTTCTAATATTGTTTTCAATAGCCAGCTGCCCTGTAAATTGTGCCTTTTTTAAATCATCTTGTTGTTTAAATAGGCTGTTGTGTCCATCACTAAGAGTAGAATATGTCTTTTTTGCTAAAACTTTTAATTCTTGTTGTGTGTTTGAAATTTGTCCCAAATTATTCAATTGGTTCCTAGAAGCATCCATCAGCCGATTTATTGTGTGTTCGGCTAAACCACGGAACTGGCTTTGTCTTACAGTGTAGCAAACTGCTCTAGCTCTATTACTTATGAGATGGTAACTAGTCCAAGTGTCAGAATCCATTGATATTGTACAATCTTTGATAGACATTTCATCTGTACAAGGATATATGGACCTTCCTTCAACCCAAGATTGACAGTTTAACAAGTGTACTGCCATTTTAGCTAGTTGCTCATCATTTAGTTTATCACAGTCCGATTTTAATTTTAATATTACCTGCAAAAAACTTTTTTGTTTAAAAAAATTCATAGAATTTGTAAAAAAAAAATTTACAGGTAAGTATAATTGCATAAAAATCAAGTGTCGAATTTTGTTTGGTCTACTAAAATAGAGATGTTAATTTAAGTGGTGCTTACGTGCATAATTAAAACCAAGTTAATACCATGTTTGAATAAATATGATGTTTGTCAAATATTTTTGAGTAAGTACCAAATTTAAGATTATTTCTAATATTAGGTAAAACTATATTAGTATTGTTAGTCTACTAAGAAGCAATTAGATCATATTTTAACCGATTTCACACACTTCTTGGCAAAATGTCACATAAATAAAATAAAAACTTATTCAAGAAAATTCATCACATTCAGCCTCACTCATAAAAAAGAAAATTCTCCAAACGATTGAACGTTCATTTGTAAATATTCTATTATATCTGCCGAAAATTAAAAAAAAAGCCTTGAAAAATTGATTTTATAATTAGCTAAAAAATTATATTAATGCAATTAACAAACTGTTACGCCTATGGTTTGTTTAATAAGTGGTACACACTCAAAAATAACAGTTTTTATTTATAACTCACAAATTACAATTTACTTCAACAAATTAATTCCAACTAATTATCTATTTTCCACTAAAAGCAAAACGTTAATGTTGGAAACTTAAAAGGTGAAAACGGTAAACTTATTACAGATCAAAACCTGATACTGGAAAGATGGAGACAGTATGTTTCAGAACTATTTGACAGAATATCAAGAGCATGGAATAGATGAAGTGGACACTGGTCCACCTATCAGCAAAGAAGAAGTAGAAAAAGCACTAAAAATGGCAAAGAATGGCAAAGCACTGGGCCCTGATGGATTGCGAAGTGAGATAGTAAAATTGCTAGGCAATATGGGAATAACAACGATAACAAAACTCTTCAACACAATATACAATACGGGCATTATTCCAACCGACTTGCTGAGGTCAAATTTTGTTACAATCCCTAAGAAAAACAGCTACAAAATGTAGTGACTACCGTACCATCAGCTTGATGAGGCACCTTCTTAAAATATTCTTGCGTATTATTCATTCGAGAATATATCAAAAATTAGAAGCGAGCATCGGCAGAACTTAGTTTGGATTTCGATCAGGATTGGGAATGCATGAAGCGCTCTTTGGGAGTTCAAGTACTGATACAGCGCTGCCGAGACATTGACTCTGACGTGTTCATGTGCCTGGTGGATTTTGAAAAAGCCTTTGACAAAGTCAGAATTAACGGTCACCTGACGGAAGATGTTGAAGTGAAGAGAGGTGTGAGACAGGGATGTATATTGTCTCCACTCCTTTTTAATTTATACTCTGAAGAGTTATTTGGGCAGGCCCTAGGAGACACGGATTTGGGAGTTGTGATAAATGGACAAATTCTCAACAACATAAGATACATGGATGACACTGTAATACTCACGCAGTCCATCGATGACCCACAGAGACTTATTAATAGGGTAACTGAAGCTTGCAAAGTATTTGGTTTGAAAATAAACAAAGCAAAAACCAAATACATGCTAATAATCAAAGGAATCAAGTTGCTAGTGTCTACGTCAACGAAACACAACTAGACAGAGTCTCAAGTGCAAGCTACCTTGGTTGCAGGATAAACGAGGACTGGGATCCATCAGTTGAAATCAAAATATGTATTGAGTGTGCCCGGGCAACATTTATTCGCATGAAAAAACATTTTACCAGTAATGATCTATCGATTGCCCTGCGAATGAGGATGATTAGAGCATAAGTCTACAGTTCTTTTGTACGGAGTCGAGAGCTGGACACTAACAGAAGCCAAGCTCAAACGTCTACAAGCTTTTGAGATGAGGTTGTACAGGAGGATACTAAGAGTAAGTTGGGTGGAAAAGATCACAATCGAGGAGGTGCTTAGAAAAATGCATAAAGATACAGAAGTGGTCAATATTGTAAAACAACGAAAACTTGAATATTCCGGACATATCATGAGACACCCAGAAAAGTATGGCATTCTACATCTTATAATGCAGGGTAAGATTAATAGTAAGAGACGCCCCAGCAGACGAAGAACTTCCTGGCTCAAAAATCTCAGGCAGTGGTTTGGTCTCACCACTATACAACTTTTCCGAGCGGCTACCAACAAAATAATGATTGCAAACATGATAGCCAGAATGATCGCCAATGATCGTTAAAAGGTCATAGCACCTAGAAGAAGAAGACTAATTATCTACTATTTTTCTTTATTCCTAATTCACTTTTCATCAACTAGCTCTTTATGAATGAATTAACTCTCCGCTTTCTTACATATCATCATGAAAAATTTCCCAAATTTTCAGAGAACACATGAATCTAGATTGGATTATTTAGTAATTTTGTACTAATTTGTACCATTAATAATTTTGTACCTCATGCCATTAAAAAAAAAGAAAATAAATGACAAAAATGCAAATAACTGAATTTGTACTATCTATAAAAACTTAATTATTTTGATCCATTCTACTAAAAACAACCCCCAATTAAACTCAAGAGTATAGTAGCCCTTTCCACGAGCAGAATTAATCGCTACTCGTTCATTCGATTCGGATTAATTTGTACCATGAAAATATGTACTTTGAAATTTTGTACCCTCGCCGTTCATTCGAAAACTACCCCCATTAAGCTCGAGAGTAAAGTAGCCCTTTCCATAAGCAGAATTTATCGCTACCTGTACAAGTAGTACTAAATTTAATAAAACTACATGTCTGATTTCATGAAGGACAAATATTTAAATGAAATACTTGAAGACAAGTTAAAAATCTACAGAACTTGGCATTTTTTTTATCTGTCATGTGGACAATAACTATATTTTCCAATTTTCCATTCTCTATCATCTCTGTTTTCTCGAGTGGTGGCATATATCTATCACATTTTATTATAAATCTGAAAACATCTGAGTATGTCCTTTAAAAAGTATTGTTGATTTCAATATAGAATATTTAAACTAAACAAACCAGCAAGAAATTGCGGTAGTTTTTTTTATTCATTACACCACCATCCCACTCCTAAGAGGGATTGGAAAACTCCTATGTGATATCAAGGATTAAGAAAAGAGTATTTTCCATAACATATCCTAAACAGAAAGGTGTACAAAGCCATTTGTGCCTTCTATGATTTTTTTAAATAATTTCACCCCCATTCCACCCCCTCAGACAGCCTGGCAAACTACTTCGTGGTATCAGGGATGAAGAAAAAGGCAAAATACATAACATGTCTTAATCAGAAAGTTGTACAAAGCCTTCTATGATTTTTCGTTATAATTTCACCCCTATTTCACCCCCTCAATCGGCCTGGTAAACTACTTCGTGTTATGAGGGATGAAGAAAAAAGCAAAACAGATCACATATCCCAAGCAGGAAGGCGTACAAAGCCTTATATGCTTATATGCCTTATATGATGTTTTTTTATAATTTCACCCCCTCAGACGACCTGGCAAACTTCTACGTATTATCAGGATACAAAGCCATCTGTCCTTTCTCTGATTTTTTTCCTGAATTTCACCCCCATTTCATCCCTTCCGACAGGGTGAAAAATAATTGCGGGTATGATTTGTTATGTATTGATACTTCCTGAATTGAAATCTGCAAACAAAAAGCCTCTACAAGTCATTTTAACCAGATTATATGACTATTAAGATAAAGCCATTTTTTTCTCAGTGTACATTTGTGGATGTGGATAACTTCATACCCATGACACTTAACATTCTTAGGTAAATAATCTGCATGTGCAAAATGTGCAATAAGCACTGTTTTTAACCTAATTAAAAGTGTAGTAATTTATAGAATTATTAAATAAAGTAAGTTCTCTAGGAACCTTTAAGCCGATCGGAAGTGTTATATTAGAATAATTACAATGATAAGATTGACCGATCTATTCAGGAAGACTAAAACAGTAATAGTATATTACTCAATGAGTGTATTGCTATTATTCTCAAGGATGAAAATTTTGAAACGAGCTGCAGGCAAGTATTGGAATCATCCAAGAGAATAATAGCCATATCGTGAATGTCATGTCTATTTTGATGAACTGTCATCTTGACTATTCAATTATGACAATAAGATGGAGAATTTAATGAGTGATAGTGATGGTCTGTGATAGTCATAGAGAAAGTATAGTCCTCTACTCGTGTATAATGGCTATTATTCTCTAGGATATAATTTGAAATGAGCCGCAGGCAAATTTTGGAATCATTATAAGCTTGTTGGAAGAATATACTATACTATGATGAGAACAGCAAAACTCATTAAAATAATGAGAATTCCTATCCTATTCATTATGATGATGACCAGCTTATACATTATGATAAAAAGGACAACTATTTAAAACCTTCGGTTTTTTCCATATGATGAAAAGGGCAAACCAAAAATATTTAATGATACTGTTCAACAAATTATTCAGTGCAACAAAAATGACTGGTAATTTAAAATAATAAAAATAATCAATCACTTTAAAAATGATCAAACCTGTACACCTACAAATGAAAAGTACATACATACATACATATAGTCACACCTTTTTCTCGTAGGAGTAGGCAGAGACCACTTCCTTTCACTTGCTAAGGTTCTTACACACATCTTTTGCTTCCTTTACTTTCATCAGGGCTCTCATACATGCTCATTTGTTGTTGGTACTCTGGACCTAGCCTTTCTTTAAAACAATGTTGATCTGATCGAGATATGTTCGTCGAGGTCATCCTCTGCTGACTTGTCCATTCACACTCGCCTTATAAATTTGTTTCGTCAATCTTCCTTCATCCATCCATCACATGAAAGTGATAATGATAATACATTTAGAGAAAATTCATTTCCAGAAATGGATGCTATCACAAAAACACTCAAAAGATAACACACATTTCTTCTATTCAAATAGATCAAAGCTCACTATTGTTGTAGATCAAGGAATCCAAAAAACTTCAGTCTTTTCAGCAAATAACTCACATGTTTAATTCACACAACTTATGGTTAGAAAAAGTGAGAAAACTAAGCTTTTAGGTGATTGGTTGTTAAACCATATTAAGTAATTAAATTAGTATTTTATATCAATGCATAAAATTTGAATTTTTAAAAACTGTTCAATAGAGTTGCAATCATAAATCATAATTAAAAAGGGGTTAGTACTTAATACAATTAAATTTAATTTTACCCTGTGTTGACATGTGTCCAAATCGGATAATGTAAGATCAGTTAATTTAGCAGCTTCTTTTATAAAGTTTTCATCAGTAATAGAAACTTCATATGGTATTATTTGTTCATATATTTTATCACTGTTTTTATTTTCTTGCTGATAATATCCCAAGTATTGTCCAATGCCTGTTATCCAATTACTGAACACTAAATTACAATTTAAAATTAGAAACATATTTAAACAATAAAAGCTATTGTACTTCATAATTCAATATATTTTTAAATGACAAAATTTAGCAACGGTTTAACGGTTAACCATCTGTTTACTTGACCAGTGAGAACGAACCAATGGTGTGAAACCATAGATCTATATCAACATAGAAAGACAGTTTTACTTGTCTTTAGTCAACATTTGTGGAACAGAAGATTTGAAAAAGTTACGGTGACGGCAGAGACAAAACACAAAGCATGTGCATAGCAGCTCACTTTGGAATCAACGGCACTACAATAGTTTAATCTGGTAGTTGATTCCAAAACCATGATAAAAAATATTTTTAAATTTTAGCATAGGTGTGCGTATCTTGTCATAGTGAGTTACTTATCTCTGCTTTTTCTTGTGGATAAACGCAAGTAAAAACAAAAATAAAATACGTTTGCACAGGCGTAAGCGGGTCAGTTCAAAACTTTTTGGGTCACTTTTAAAACAAAGAACATGGCTAAAGTAAAAAGGAAATGAAAAATGCACAACATTTTTTGTCCGTTTTGTTAAAACTTTGGGTGCTCTTTTAAAAAACGGTATTCCGCTACAATAACGCCAATACACTTTTAAGGACATTTTTTTAACACAGTGATTGTTCTACTTATATTTACCCTCCATAGTACCTCCTTATTAATCCCTATTCTTGTAGTTGTTTAAAATGGAAACCGGAAACAACGTTCACTTGTTTTCTTTTTCTAGCTTTCAAATTTTTAATAGATATAACTTTATAAACAAATATTCTCGTCCTTTTAAACATCCTCAGAATTTTTGTGAGCAATGCGATCATTGATTTTTTTAAAAATCCACTTTATTTTTTTATATATAAAGTAACTACATATACTTAAACATATATGCTTTTAAACTTCTAAACAAATTTAAGGTAGTCCAATTTTGATTTTATTCTCAGCGACACATTAGTGTAGGCCCTTAACTGACATTTTTTTGAAATTTATTTTATCGACTGACACTGACATCTGCATAACCTTAAATTATTTATTTATTTGTCAGAAATCTGCCAGAGGATAATACGTATTTCAAAAATACTTTTTTAATGTATTTTCTCTGTTGTTATAGTCGGTTCATAGTTCAAGTTAATTAAATATTCATAAATTAAATAATGTTTTAATTTTTTAGAATTAACAAATGTTTCACACATTGGGTTTAACTTTGAAAAATAGAATGAGTGAGGCTAAAAAATTATATGAATCCTTGAGTTTGGTCGGCTCAGTTTCTCTTGCAATTTCATTACCATGGATAATATTCAAAGTTTGTAAAGCTCTATATTTACAAAAAGGTTTAAATGAATTGTTTGGAAAGGTAAGAATCATTTTTGTCCCACTAAAAGTATTTTTATTTTTAAAACAATTTAAAAAAAGAAAAGTGTGAGCTGATTTCATTAAAACATAAATTTAAATCAAATACGAATTTAAATGTAAATTAGATGACAAGTGATTATGCTAAAGATGCATATAATTACCATTGAACTTATTAAATTTATTTTTTATTACATTTCTTTAATATTAAATACAGCATTTTAATTCATAAATTTATTAATGTTTAAGGTGTACAAATAATTTTGTGTAAGTTACCAATTGTTTGTATTATTAGTCTTACGAAAAAACTGGTGAAGCCTTGCATCAAGACTAGATTCAAGCATCACCTCTAGCTCCAATTCAGATTAATAATAAAGTATTTTATTGGCCATATTATTATAAATACAATTAATTTACCAGTGACTGGTCCTTTAACCAGAGGATAATTTATATTTTGTATGTTTTAAAAATAATGGTATATGATTAGCGCCTTTATCTTAAAAATCTTGCAAAATGCTAATTAGAGGCTTTGCTGAAACTTGACAGGGACTGGCATTGTTTTTACTCATATTAGAGTTCATAAATAAAAGGCACGTCTGGCGGTGCATAGAGGTGTGTTGGTTCCTACACTTATGTATGGTAGTGAATGTTGGGTTTGGCAGAAGAAGCATGAAAATAGGATTAATGCTGTGGAGATGAGTAGTCTGAGAAGTATAGCCAGAGTGACTCGGTTGGATAAAGTGAAGAATAGTGAGATAAAAGAACGCTGTGGTGTAAAAGAAGATGTGGTTACAAAGACAGATAAAGGAATGCTTAGATGGTTTGGACACGTAGAACGGATGGATGAAGGAAGATTGATGAAACAAATTTATAAGGCGAGTGTGAATGGACAAGTCAGTAGAGGTCAACCTTGGCAAACATATCTCGATCAGATCAACATTGTTTTAAAGAAGGGCCAGGTCAAGAGTAGCAACAACCGACGAGCATATATGAAAGCACTGATGAAAGTAGAGGAAGCAAAAGATGTGTGTAAGGACCATAGTAGAAGGAACTGGTATCTGCCTACGACTACGGCAAAAAGGCGTGATTATATGTTGATTGTGATTGTATGTATGTAGAAATAAATAGATAAATTTTATGTAATTTATAGTTTTTATAATTAACTATTCAGTAGTAAGTTAAAGTATATTCTTCAAATATTTTATGTTAATCTTTAGTCAAAACACTATTTTATTTTAATTTAAAAAACACAATATATCGTTAATTTTTAGGTAAGATTTTCGTTTAGCGGAAACGCCCCGTAAGGGTGTCATTTGACAGTCCCCTTGACGAGATGAGTCCAAAAAAGTTGGTTCTGCTCGAAGAAAATGTAAAGGCAAAAAGTTACGCCGCTTCAAAGTTCCCATGCTAAGTCTATGAGGACTTGCGTTTTGGTGAGTGCAGTGGTTCGATTCCCAGTAAAAAGTGTTGCTTCGTTGTTATTTTTTTTATTTTTAATGCCATCTTCCATTGACAAATAATACTACCAGTGAACACAATTAGTATAGCTCAGGACAGTGGCAAAGTGGTGTAATGCGCAGACACCAGTCGGTATACTGTTTAACACAGTTTTAACTCAAAAAATATAACCTTTGATCGTGTTGAGTCCTGCCATAGAAATATAGGAGGCATGTTAGCCTTATTAAGTGTTTTTGTATGGAAAAAATGTAGAACTCTTCAAGATATTGTGTGTCATCTTTGCGCAGGGGGCTTGCTAATATTATTATACTACCCACATAAAACCATAAATCAAAATTTTTATCAAAAAAAAATGTCACGTGATTTTTACCATATGGGTTTTAACCAATCGCATTACAGGTTGGAAATTGAAGGCGACTGCAATTAACAAATTAGAGGCTTTTGAGATGTGGCTGTATCGCAGAATCCTGAAGATACCTTGGACGGCTAGATTATCAAACAAAGAAATTCTAAGACGTTTCAACAGAGAACGTGAACTGTTTGCATCTATTGATTGAAGGCAAGATTTGAAGGCTGGAGAGTGATCGGAAGGAAAAAAATGTCCTGGCTGCGAAATATCAGACAGTGGACAGGGCTACACAATTTACAGTCATTGATACACACCACAAGGAATAAAGAAGCAATGGAAAATGTTATTGCAAACATCCATTAGTGAGTACGCATTGAAAGATGAAGAAGAAAAGTTTTTCCCATAGACTTAACATGTAAAATGCTCTAAACTGGAGGGGAGAGTAGGTTCGGTGTCTTCTCAGAGACCCCTCATTTAGCCTGTCATTTCATTTGCCTGATTACTGTAGTGTGGATCAAGTCGAAATGAGAGCCATTACTGAGACAGCTATCTGGACACTCCGCAATGAACAAAAGTTCAGCGAGATATCCATTCTTTGCGACAGCTATGCTGCTATCAAATCACTGAACTCACCCTCCAGCTGTATCAGTCTCATCTCAGCAAGGAGTACCAATTGCAAATAGCCAGCTCCTTCTGCACAGCAAAGTAGTTCAAAAAGCAAACTTGAGGTGGCAAAATGAACCCACATGCACATCATCGAAACAGATTTGGCCTAAACTAGATCTACGTCGAACTAATGATGTTTAACTCTATCCAGGGAGTCCATTGGAAATGCGATCGCCGCCATAACAGGACACTGTGCAGGAAGATCCCATGCACTGCGCATGGGAATCGCAGAGCTACGACACTACTTCTATAGAAGCTGTCACGATGAGGAAGAGGAGGAAATAATAGTACATCTTTTCTGCCACTGCCCTGCCCTAGGCAGAAAAAGGCTTTCTATATTAGGGCAACCGAATTTTTGGACTCAGCTCGTTAAGGGCTATCGAATGACACCCCACTCGGCACTAGGGGGAGTTTCCACTAAACGCAAGTCTTGCCAAGTTTTAAAATATATTTTTATTATTATAAATTAATTATGTTTAAAGGTAGTGGTAATTACTGGAGCTAGTTCGGGACTGGGTGAAGCTTTGGCCCATGAATTCTACAAGAGAGGTTGTCAAGTTGTATTATGTGCAAGACGTAGGCAAGAGTTAGAAAGAGTTCGATCAGATTTATTACATTCACATAGTACAGTACAGACTCATCCACCTGTTATTGTACCTCTTGACCTAGCTGATATCAACAGTTTAACTGAACATGTAAAGAAGATTATATCCATTACTGGAAAAATAGATATTCTAATTAACAATGGTGGAGTATCTCACAGAGGTAGTGTGCTATCAACACAAAATGATGTTGACATGAAGATAATGATGGTAAATTATTTTGGAACAATTGCTTTAACAAAAGGTAAGTAATTGTAAAAGATATTAGTTTATAATTAAAACGTTATTATTTAACTAAATAAGTTCTTTGTAATCCTTAAATCGTTAGTATGTGCATTTAACACTCTTAACACTACAGTTAGATTTTTAATGTCTTACTTTGACACATTTAATGTGGCATATGACCTGGCTACACATTGTGAGCTAGCATGCAAGCTGACCTAGTCAGTTACTACAATGCATTGTGTGAACGCATCATATGAGTACTGTCATGTGCGAATCGGCACTCGCCTTTCCCACCACGTTACAAGCAGCATCTGGTCTCCTTTTTTTTTGTACAGTATTGTTACAATTTGCGAGCCGTCCCTGTCGATTGTAGCCTTGAGGCGACAGCGCGTCGACCACAATGAGGAGAATGCATAATTTATAGCCGCGGGCGATTGATAAAGATCCGACAAATTCTAATAATGTCGAGAATAATGAACGAAAATTCGCGCTACTTCTAGTTTTTTTTTTGGAGAAATATAAAAAGGCAGCAGTCGTTGAAGCTTTAGTTTAAAGTCAAGTTTTTGAAGTAGACTGTTTAATTTTTGACAGGAGAGAATGAAACCTGGGAGATACAGAATCGTCAACTACGTAAAAGGAATACTTTCAAATATTTAGGCACTACAATTAATCACAATAATGACTGGTCTAGCGAAATAAAGTAGCGAATAATAGCTGGTAACAGGTGTATGTTCGCGCTTGACAGCATACTGAAATCGAGAGCAGTATCGAGATCCTGCAAGCTCCGCTTATACAAAACTGTAATAAAACCTGTTGTTTGTTATGGGGAGTTACTATATCGGTTTGAAAGAAGGGTTTTAAGAAAAATATATGGATGGAATTAAAATTAATCTTGTTCAATTTTACAACATAAAACTTCTAGATTTTTGTTGTTATTTTAAAATAGCTACTAAATATAAATTTATCAGTTTAGAAACAGTGTGTTTTATGTGCTCCTGAGGATACTCAAAAATCACTAGTTTAAACTCATTAATTTAACTACAATTTGGTATCAAAGTGAAGCAATTTTTTTAACCTATCCAATGGTCCTACTCACAGAAGTGCAATACCTGAATTAGAAAAGCCATAACAGATTTCGTCAGTTTTATCAGTAAAAAGAAACTTGATAAAAACCATTAAGGCAAAACACCTGCAAATGACAAAACATCTGTAAACAAAAAAAAAGTAGTCCATAAACCCACTATCTGAAATCTCAGTGGTGTAGACAGATACCTTAACATGAAATTAAAAAAATGGATAAAATAGAATGTATAAAATGCAAGATAAAAACATCACCAAAGGATAAAAAAAATCCGATATTTCCATGTGATTCATGCAGAAACTACTACTGTGGGGATTGCTCTGACTTATCAACTACGGAAATACGATGTATGCCACTGCAAAAACGTCTGCTCAAATTCCACTGTGCAAAATGCAGACAGAACGAAATTATAGATTATTTAAAAAACACTATAACAGACAAAGAAAATATCATACAAGATAAGAACACCATAATACAAATGCTCCAAGAGAAAATAGACAATTTAGAAAAATCACAAATCTCATATGCAGCTGCAGCAGCAAAACCAATATCACCACCACCAAGTCAGATTATAAAAAATATACCTGCAATCATAATAACACCAATAATACACCAACCTGCTCAAACAACTAAATATGATGTACAAAAGGCAATAAACCCCAGAGAAATAAATGTACCTATAAACTCTGTAAATACCACTAATGATGGAAAAATGGTCATAAAATGTGCTACAGAGGAAGCTACACTTACAACAGAAATTGAAACAAAGCTGAAAGAAAAATATAAAATAGAACTCTCAAAAATGAAGACACCAAGAATTAAAATAATAGGAGGAAATATTGAAATGAATGAAAAAGAAATGGAAAAATGTTTAAGAGAGCAGAATTCATTCATCAAAGAAACCGACTACATAAAAGTAACATTCATACTACGGACTTCAAAAGGAAACCAAATTTTCTTTGCTGAATGCTCTGGTGAATTATTCTCGAAGATGATGGACGCAAAAAAAGTCTTCCTAGGATGGGAGCGAACATCAGAAGTGCCTACAAGCATTTTGATGAACTATTAATTTTCATACAATCCTGTGACCTCTCTAATTGTGACATAATAATCTTGGGAGAAACGAGACTCATTGACCAAACAGAAAGCTTCAGAATACCAGGTTTCTCAACAATTTTCAACAACACTAAGCTAAATAAATATGATGGTGTACTGATATTTATAAATGACAAAATTAACTATAAAGTTGAACACAAAAAACTACCACACACTAATATTGTAATAAGTAATATAAAATTTTCAATTAACAACACAACATTCAACGTAATGCCATGTTATAGATCCCCCTCAACAGGAGACAACCAATTCATAGACTTAGAAACCCATCTATACATCAACGATAAAGAAAATGTAGATATTTTAATAGGCGACTTTAATATTAATATTCTAAATAATGAATCGGCAGCAAGTAACAACTATCTGGCAATGCTTATGTCATTTGGATTCAAGTCATATATCAATACTTATACAAGGATAACTCCTAACTCCAGAAGCTGTTTAGATCATATATTTATTCGACACAACCTAAATGACAAAAAAATAAAATTCAACAGTTCCATTATTAACTATAACACCACTGATCATCTCCCAATATTCCTGCACATAACCAGTAACGAAAATTATGTTTCAAAACTAACGAAAGTAATAACAAAGTTCAATGAAGATAAATTCATGGAACTGATCAAAGACATCAAGTGGGAAGAGGTTATATTAATACAAGAACCACAAAAGGCCTGGACACAATTCATGAGCACTTTCAGCAACACATATAAAGAGTGCACAACGATTAAAACAATAACAATAAAAGAACATAAAAAAGTTAAGCCATGGATAACTAATGCAATAGTTGAATCAATAAAACATAGAGACAATCTCAAAAAAAAACGTAAATAGAAATAATGAAAACTTAGAACTACAAGTGAGTTACAAGAACTATAGAAATAAACTTAAAAAAGTCATTAAAGAAGCAAAAAGTAAATATTACTCTGAACAAATTGCCACTAATAACAATATGAAAAAGTTATACAAAATTATCAATGAAGCCACAAATAATAGTATAAGAAAAACTAACAATGACATCAAATATAACTGATGAAAACAACAAACCCTTTCAGGACGATAAACAACTGGCTGATTACTGCAACAATTATTATGCCAATGCTGGACAAATCATGGCAAGAAAAATAGGCAACCCACCCCAGAACTATGAGAATAGCTTTCCTAACATCAAAAAATCAATGTTTTTTAAACCAGTCGATAGAAATGAAATAATAAACCACATAAAAACCTTGAAAAGTAACAGTTCCCCAGGAATAGATGGTATCACTGCTAAACTACTAAAAAAATGCCATGTCTATATACTTGATCCTCTGATACACATCATAAACCTCATTTTTGTCAATGGAGAAATACCTAATGACTTCAAAATATCAGTAATAACCCCAATATTCAAATCAGGAGACAAAACAAACATTCAAAACTTTAGACCCATTAGCTTAATCAATACTTTTGCCAAATTATTTGAGAAATGTCTCAAATGTAGGTTAAATGACTACTTTGCAGCAAACAACATTTTGAGCAACAAGCAATATGGGTTTAAACAAGGTGTAAGCACGACAGATGCAATGTTCAATCTTATAGATAACATCAAACAAAATATGGATGATAATAAATGCATTGGAGTATTCGTTGACCTAGCAAAAGCCTTTGACACAGTGCCTCATACAAAGCTTCTTGATGTACTTGAACATTACGGAATATGGGGCACTGTGCTGAGAGTTTTTTAAAATTATCTGTTCAACAGACAGCAGAAAACAAAAATAAAAAATGTATATAGTAATCTCAAAACCGTACAAACAGGAGTCCCACAAGGAACTGTGCTTGGACCAATTTTATTTGTGGCCTACATTAACTCTCTGCTCAAAACTCAAATAGACGGCACAGTAATATCATATGCCGATGACACAGTCCTCATTTTTGAGGATAGTACCTGGAATCAACTACGTAAAAAAGCTGAAGCAGGCATAGCTATAGTTAAACATTGGTTAGATCACAACAAGCTGTCCTTAAATATAAACAAAACTTCTTATATAGCATTCTCACTCACAGATGCAAATTGACCAAACTTTAATACACTAAAGATCCCGAACACTACACTAGAAATAATGGAAACTGAAAAAGTTAAATACTTGGGTATAATAATCGATAAAAATCTTAAATGGACAGACCATGTAAATTACCTCACAAATCGAGTACCCAGATTGATTCACAAATTTTTCGAACTAAGAAAATTTATGAATAAAAAGACACTTCTGATAATATACAAGACATTAGTTGAATCAATAATAAAATATGGAATTCTAGCATGGGGAGGACTTTATAACAACGCATTAAACCAGTTGAATGTTGTTCAAAATTTCATACTACGAGTCATTTCACATAAAGACAGACAGTATCCAACAACTCAATTATACAGTAGCGAAATTCTAAATGTTAAAATGCTATACTTTCATGCAAACTGTGTTTTCATAACCAAGAACCCTCAGCTCAAAAACTACCCTGCCCACTCATATAATACTCGGCAAATTACAAACAAACTACTGACACCAAACTGTCATAAAGATGCAAGTTACAGGTTCACAACAACTATTGCACCAAAAATTTTCAATACTCTACCGCTGGATATTAGGAACATAAAAAACTCTAAACTATTTTCAAAAAAATGCAAACATTATATTACAAACAACATTATGGAATATATGAATATCTTATAATACCAAAAACTAGTAATCTGATTTCATTCAAGGTATATTAACTTAGTATGTATGTATATATAATAATGATATATGTTAGTATGTACTGTAGGCATAATGTATTATATTAGTGTATAAGTAGAATAGAAAAATACACATACAGGTGTGCTAACACCTAGGTGTGTATCTAAAAAGCAATGAAATAATATATGAAATGGAAACGATTGATGTAATTATAATTATAATGTAATTGAATTGAATTGAATAAATTGAATTGAAATTGAAAAGAAAACGTATTAGATGGGTGGGCCACGTCTGGAGAATGCCAAACACAAGAACAGCCAGAGCTGTGTTTACAACTACGCCAGAGGTCAGGCGACCTAGAGGACGACCTTGGTCAAGATGGAAAGATAATGTGCTAGAAGACCTGAAAGAGCTGAGAGTACAGAACTGGACTATAACAGCTGGAAATAGAGACAGATGGAAGGCGGTTGTTGAAGAAGCCAAGGCTCAACATGGGCTGTAGTGCTGTGTGTGTTTAATTTTTGATCCCAAAAAATTAGAAAAATGAATCGAGCAAGGAATTTAATTGAGCAAGAGGTAGTACGGGCCTCAGTTTTATTGGTTGAGGGTTATTGTCAAAGTTGCCAATTTTTTAGTCGTATGGTAAGACAAGTATGTCTATTTGGGAACAAATATTAACAAAGAATGGGACTACTCGGTTAAGATAAGATGCCGAATTGAAAAGGCTCGAGCTATATTCCTTAAAATGGCAAAATTGTTCAAAAGTAAGGACCTGTCTTTAAACACCAAAATGCGGATACTGAGGAGCTATGTGTTCTCAACTCTTCTATACGGCGTTGAGTCATGGACGTTTTTTGAAACATCTTGCAAGAAATTAGAAGCCTTTGAACTCTGACTCTACCGTCGCGTTCTGAGAATTTGGGTGGATCATATTACCAATGAAGAGGAGCTACGTAGAATGAAGAAAGAAAAAGAAATCTTATATCAGGTAAAGAATTACTTAAACTTGAATACCTCGGCCACTTCATGAGAAATCCTGAAAGATACCGGCTTTTTCAGCTTATACTCCAAGGCAAAATACAAGGTAGAAGGAGTGTAGGAAGAAGAAAAATCTCATGGCTGAAGCATCTCCGAGTGTGGTTGCTCTTTTTGCTATACATTAATGATGTTAATGAAAATTTAACAAATAGCTGTGTAAAATTATATGCAGACGATACCATGTTATCAGTAATTGGCTCTGACCATCAAGCATTAGTTAATACCATAATTGGAGAATTAAAAGTTTTTGCAAACTGGCTTAAGCTAAAGAAGTTAAAGATAAATTCATCCAAAACGAAATGCATGATCATAGGTAGTCACTCATTATGAGTATGTCTAGAACCATTTTTAACTATGTAAAATTGAATCTGTACTAGCAATTTTTTGGCAAAATAAATACTAATATTATTATTAATACATCAACTGTGGGCTTATTCCGTGCATCAGTGAATAAAGTTCGTATAGCCATTATGCTTGCCAACATCCGGAACGGATAGGCATCAACAGAATAGAGGATGGTAAGACGCTTGAATGAGGTAGGAAATTATTTTAAAAGGCCAGGGCAAGGGCGAAAACGATGCACTAACGACCGAGATGAATGTTTTATTAGACAATAAGCTTTAAGAAACAGGACTGTCATTAGTTCTGTGATCAGAAACGAACTGTCGAAGCTGTCCGCAATGTCACAATTTTTTCTAAAACAGTTAAAAGACGATTAAATGAAGTTGAATTAAACAGCAGAAGACCAGCCACTGCACCTTTGCTTACTGTGGGTAATTGGAAAAATTTTTATTCAAACTAGGGTTAGTCTAAAACATACAGATGGTCGTGAACGAGTCTGGCGAAAACCAAGAAAAAAGTTTGCTCCTTGCATTATCTTTGCAAGGATACCATTCTGGAGTGGTATATGCTTTGACACTCGCACAGAATTAGTTCCTGTCCGTACGAGATCCATGAATGCCCTGTGTAGCTTTACGAACAGCCAGAAAGTGTCAAAAAAGGCACGTCTGGCTGTGCATAGAGGAGTGTTGGTTCCTACACTTATGTATGGTAGTAAATGTTGGGTTTGGCAGAAGAAGCACGAAAGTAAGAACAATGCTGTGGAGATGAGTAGTCTTAGAAGTATAGCCGGAGTGACTCGATGGATAAAATTAGGAATAGTGAGATAAGAGACCGCTGTGGTGTGAAAGAAGATGTGGTTACAAAGATAGATAAATGAATGCGTAGAGGATGGATGAAAAAGATTAACGAAACATATTTATTAGGCTAGTGTGAATGGGCTAGTAGGTAGAGGTCGACCTCGGCGAACATAACTCGATCAGATCAACATTGTTTTAAAGAAAGGCCAGGTCAAGAGTACCAACAACCGACGAGCATGAATGAAAGCGCTGATGAAAGTAGTACAAGCGAAAGACGTGTGTAAGAACTGTAGCAAGTGGCAGGAAGTGGTCTCTGCCTACCCCTACGGAAAAAAGGTGTGACGTATGTGTGATGTATTTCTTTACATAGGCTTTTTAAAACAACTTTATTGTTTTAAGTACATTCCAGTCTATAAATTAAAGCACTACGTATCCCCGTTTTGTTTCTGTTTCGGTGATTATTGAGGCCAAACTCATCGAAATTTCGAAACATTATAAATTAAATAAAAATGTTTTAGAGCTACAACTACAGGGAATGAATACTCATAGACAATTTGTTGTGTTTCCTTGAATAGTTAAGCAACCAGTGCTAGAACATTTGAAGTGGATGGAACGATGGCTGTTTATTTTTCGTTTTTGGTGACGAAAGTTGACGTTATGAAATTTTTCGTCACTAGAAACGGAAATTATGTTTTCACCAAAGGGTTTTGTCGTTGTCAGATATTTTTTCTCGTGGGGTCGTAGAAAAAATATATTTTTTAATAATTAAATTTTTTTTTACATTTGATAATCCTTAATCATAATGAATAAAAAACACCAATTACGTAAATGAGTGTTTGATAGAATATTTCCAAAAAAAAAGAGCATGATTGTTGAAGGGCGTATTGTGCCAGTATATAGTGACAATGGTTTGATGAATTTCCTAATAATCTTAAAAAGTCTATCACCGGTACTCCAGACGGGTAATATCTAAGAAGAAATAAGAGGTATTAGTGGTGCGGACGAGCAACATTTTCGAAATAATGGTATCTTGAAGAGCACAATGTTCTTGACACATATGTAACTCTGTTTCAAAAAAATTTTCGGCGGCTTTATTTTTGTTTTTGTATCATGTACACTAGTTTTAACAATAAGTGGATTCTTTTACTGTTACAAGAGTAAAATTGTGTTACATAATTCCATGACAAATATTTTCCTGCTCTTCTTATCTTCAACTCTTCAAAACTAGTATTAATAAAATGTATTCATATGCATTTGCTCCCACAGCACTCTTACGTACTCAAGCATCATCTACATATATGAGATGTTCACCATTTAAAAATTATTAGTTCCCACGAAGAGGATTTTCAGGTGATGGTTAATATTACGCATGATGAGTAAATGTAAGTAATGGTTTTTGAAAGAAAAGAAAGCATGACAAACTGCTGATTGAAGGAAAAAGAGTGGAAAAAGAGTTCAAAGTTTACGAGAGGTGAAAAGTATGAGAGTAATATTGAGCGAAGGGTGTTGGCAGGATAACAAATGAATGGGGCAGTGTATAGCTTTATGAACAGTCACAAAAGGCACGGCTTGCTGTGCATAAGATTGTTGGTTCCTACACTTATGTATGGCAGTAAATGTTGGGTTTGGCAAAAGAAGCATGAAAATAAGATTAATGCTGCGGCGATGAGTAGTTTAAGAAGCAAAGCCGGAGTGACTCGGTTGGATAAACAGTATGATAACGAAACACCTTGGTGTGAAAGATGTGAGTATAAAAATAGGTAAAGGAATGCTTAGACAGTTTGGACATGTAGAGAGAATGGATGAAAGAAGACAAAATAGATTTATAAGGCAAGTGTGAATGAGCAAGTCGGTAGAGGTCGACCTCGGCGAACATATCTCGATCAGATCGACATTGTTTTGTGGAAAGGCCAGGTCAAGCGTACCAACAACTGACGAGTATGTATGAGAGCACTAGTGAAAGTAGAAAAAGCGAAAGATGTTTGTAAGAACCGTTTTTTTTTCTACGGGAAAAAGGCATGACTATAAGTATGTATGTTTTGTTTGTGTCCGAGATATTATAATAATAAAATATCACATATCATTACAAATTTGAGTTTGTTTAAGAAAATTCATTTGTTCCATTTTTCGTGCTGGTGAGTGTATAAGGAATTTTAAAATAAGATAAAAATTGTTTTATCTAGTCGGCAGTGTTAAAACCAAATGCCAACAATAGGTTCGACACTAAAGAATTTAGTTGTCATAGGTATAAAGAACCCAGTATATGTTTGGGGTTTAGCGCCAAAGCATTCTCTTCGTCTTCTAGATTCCATTCAGAAAAGGGCCATTCGGTTGAGAAACAGCTTAACTCTCACAGATACCCTTCACCCACTAGAACATAGAAGAAGAGTTGCAGACCAGGCATTACTCTACAGATATTTCCATTGCAGATGCTCCAGAGAAATAAAAACTCTTATACCACCACTGGCCACATTCGGCCGAAGAACTCGGCACCCTGATCAGTCTCACCTATTTACTCTTAAGATTGACACTACAATGACCAATCTCCATCAAGAATCCTTCTTTTACAGGGCTGCTACGAAATGAAACAAGCTTCCAAAATCAGTTTTCCATAGAACTATGACCTGCAACTTTTCAAAAAGCGGGTCCACAATAATCTCCTTTCTATAACCCCTCTCCCTTTTAATATTCGCACTGCGGGCCGTCCGCGGCCTACAAGATAGGTCTACCCTGTTTGCGACTATTTTCAGTAAAAAAAAAAGAAATATGGTGCAGCAGAGAAGATTTAATTTATTAGTATATATTTGATTTGAGAAAGTGCAACTTAATTTTCATCAGTATGTATAATAATAATACTCATAATTGAACCCATTATGTAACTTAACAACTGTCCAAATTTATATGCTCCCATTGACCTAATTGTAAGATTAATTTTATTATTGCCAAATGATTAATTAATAACGTATTAAATACTTTTAGCTGTTTTGCCACACATGACAAGGAGAAAAGAAGGACATATAATTTTCATCAGTTCTATCCAAGGTCTGATAGCGCTCCCAGAAAGATCGGCATACTGTGCTTCAAAACATGCGTTACAAGCTTTCAGCGACAGTTTAAGAGCAGAAGTAGCATCTAGCAATATTTTTGTAATTGTCGTTAGTCCAGGATATATCAAGACCAATATGTCACTCAATGCTCTTACAGAATCTGGCACAACTTATGGTAAAATGGATAGCACCACTGAATCTGGCTACACGCCCGAGTATGTGGCAAAAAAAGTTATAACAGCAGTAGTCGAAAAGAGAAAAGAAATAGTCGTATCAACTTTTTTACCAAAATTAGCGATACTGCTAAGAAAATTTTTACCTTCTGTTTATTTTTTAGTGATGGTTAAACGAGCAAAAAAATCTTTGACAACAAACTCATGAAGTTGGTTTTTATCCCGCGTCTACAAAAAAGAAAGAAATAATTTTTCTGTAAATGTTATTGTAACATGGTTACGTTAAACATGTTGTTATTAATATTATTTATAATAAACTTTTAAAAATTCTAGTCAAATTCATTTTTTTGTCGGTGCAAGCAAAGAAAAATTCTCGTAAACTTTAGTCTGTACCTTTTTTTAGTATAAAATTTTATTTTTCGATTAGTATTGAAAGCTAACTATTTAGTGGATCATTTTAGGAGTGGGTGAGTCACCACAGTTTGTTTAAATTCGAGGCAGGGGAGAGGAAACAGTAAGCACGATGGGCGGGGCTAAATATCTTCTTCTATTTCTTGGAGATCTGTCGATCTGTTAATTTTGAACCTCCCTCTGCATCTTTTCCTGAAAGGTAGATTGCCAACTATCTCTCCATCTTTTAGGTGGCCTCCAGGGAGATCTTAAGCCGGACGGGTTGTTTTCTAGGGCTATTTTCGGAAGTCTGTTTTCGTCCATCCGTCTTACATGGTTGGATAAATATTAATAAATCATATCGGTTATTGAATCGAGCAGTTTTAATGTGATGAGACATCCGATAAGAAAGGATTTTCCGAAATTCTGTCCCTAAGGGGGTAAAAACCGGGCCAAAGTTTGTATGGGACGTGATTCATTGGTCTGATCTACTTCAAATTTTGCATAAACATTCTTTAACAGAATTGATGGAAGACGTATTTTATTGAAACTCATCGCCTAACTGGGTTAAAAAGGGGTAGAAAGTTATTTTGGGGATGATTTGCATCGAAGTTGATATATCAATACTCCTTAGTGCTATTGATTTAAATTACATATTATTTTGACACATGTTTGAAAACTTAATCCGATTTTATTTAAAAAACGTTGAACTCACATAAAAGCTTGGTGCAATGCAACTTTACTCTTTAACATTGGAATGTGAAATATAAAAGAATATTTAAATCGGATTAGAATTCGAAATTTCAATTTTATTTGTTCTTGGATATTTGAATGAAAAACTTACCTTATACCTTGACTGCAAACACCGCGTTTAAACTTCCTCTCGACTTGATACAAACCGAAACCCCACTGTGCAATATACCCAAACAAAGTAATTTGGCAGAAGTACTTCGCAAAACAAAATTAATTGGTTGGGATGAGAGTAATATGGCTCATATAGGGGGTTTCGAAGCCCTTAATAGATCTTTTACAAGATATTAGGAATAAATAATTGTCAAATGGGTGGAGTTACTCTATTGTTAGCAGGCGATATCCGGCAGACTTTAGTAGGGCTCAGAGGAACGCGAGCGGACGTAGTTAACGCGTGCGTGAAGCGATCTCATTTGTGGCCTTCAGTGACAAAACAGGTGTTAAAATTTCGTGATCACGTGATTTCAACAGTAGAATCTCTCTTCAATCAATTTTTTCGATTTAAACCACTTTGGTACGGCTCAGATGCCTACAAGCTATCATCAGCTAAGCGCGTGCTATAGGCAACCAATTATACATAAATGTCAAACGCGAACTAATAAATACGCTGACATCAACGCACTATCACTGAAACTAATGACCGTTTCCGGCTTCCTCGTACAGAGTGTAGAAGCGTGCAGCGTCGTTTTCGAAAACCCACGCGCATTGGAATGTAGTACTTTTTAGTCTGAAAGACAGCTTGGGTTCCTGAAGAACACTCTTGTGCCCGCCCCATTCTCAGTCTTGGATCCATCTGTGTACCAGATTTTCCCCTGTAGAATGTCCTTGAGCTGGGAGCCGTCCCACTTAGTTCTGTACGGTATCAGCTTAACTGTTTAACTTAAACATAGACGATTGTTTAAAATAATTTAAAAAGAGTGGGTATGGATTGAGAATTAATTATTTAGCCGTCAAATGCCTCCTTAACGTTGATGTGATCAGATCATATTAGCATCATCTGAGGAGGAGTTGCAGGCGATGTTTAATATGCATAATGCCCTAAAAATCAAAAGGATGAAAGTAAATGTAACCAAGACAAATGGTATTTGAAAGAGAAGCATAACAAACTGCAAGGTGTTGATTGAAGGAGAAAGAGTGGAACAAGTAAATGAGTTTGTATACTTAGGTTCAACGTTTACGAAAGACGGAAAGTATGGATGTAACATTGAGCGAAGGGTGTTGGCAGGGAAACAAATAAATGGCCCCTGCATAAATTTATAGTCAAATGTCGTATATTTTCATGCATAATTATTTATTTAATACAGATAAAGTTTATAAAATAAAAAAATATAGATATTAAACAGATGTAACACTGAAAATAAAAATTACACTTAATATTAAATGTAATAACGTGTAATAAAGTAAAAACAATAAAAATTAATTAATACTGGTAAAGTCAGAATTGCAGGATGCTATGCATTAACCAAAAACGTTGCGATGCAATAACTAATGAATTTCTTTGTAAATTTATAATGGTGTGGACTCTTTGCTGAGATTTTGAATGAAAGTTAAATAACAATCATAAATTGTGACGTGACCAACTGGGATTACTGCATATTAAACAATATGGATTTCGACAACTTCGGTCTACTGGAGATTTGCTGTCTTATGTCACTCAACTCTGGACAAACACTATTGAAAAGTTTGGTAAATCCCGTGCAATTGCCTTGGATATATCTAAAGCCTTCGACCGCGTTTGGCACCAGGCATTGTTAAGCAAATTATCTGCCTACGGTCTCCCAACCAAATTACACCAATGACTCATGAGCTTCATGCAAGATCGCTCCTTACATGTGGCAGTTGACGATATTTCTTCTGATGTGTTAAAAACCAATGCTGGGGGGTCCCAAAGGATTCCATCTTGTCCCCCACCCTATTTCTTTTACACATCAACGACCTCTTAAAAACAACCACGAACCCCATTTACAGTTTCGCAGACTTATCTCAACTTTCACATCCTATCGATCACTTTCGGTGAATGATACACATAGACTCAGGCAGGAACAGGTTGACTCCATTTAGCACCAAAGCATTCTCTTCGTCCTCTAGATTCTATTTAGAAAAGGTCCATTCGGTTTATAAACAGCTTAACTCTCACAGATACCCTTCACCCACTAGAACATAGAAAAAGAGTTGCAGACCAGACATTACTCTACGGATATTTCCATGGCAGATGCTCCAGAGAAATAAAAACTCTTGTAAGCACCCTGTAGATCATTGTTTCAATTTTAGCATTTACTTTATTTAACGATTGAATTAAAACACATTTTAATTATTTTATTATTATTTTAACAATGAACACAGTATGTTATTAATACGTGGTTTTATAGAAAATTCGTAATATATGTTAATATTTTGTGCATATGCTTTGATTATCGCAATACATACATACATATTGTCACGCCTTTTCCCGTAGGGGTAGGCAAAAACTACTTCCTTCCACTTGCTACGGATCTTACACACATCTTTTGCTTCCTATACTTTCATCAGTGCTCTCATACATGCTCGTCGGTTGTTGGTACTCTTGTCCTGGCCTTTCTTCAAAACAATGTTGATCTGATCGAGATATGTTCGCCGATGTCGACCTCGACCGACTTGTCCATTCACACTCGCCTCATAAATTTGTTTAATCAATCTTCCTTCATCCATCCTTTTTACGTGTCCAAACCATCTAAGCATTCCTTTATCTATCTTTGTAACCACATCTTCTTTAACACCACATCGTTCTTTTATCTCACTATTGTTTACTTTATCCAACCGAGTCACTCCGGCTATACTTCTCAGACTACTTATCTCCACAGCATTATTCCTATTTTCATGCTTTTTCTGCCAAACCCAACATTCACTACCATACATAAGTGTAGGAACCAACACTTCTATATGCACAGCCAGACGTGCCTTTTTTGACACTTTCTGGGAGTTTATAAAGCTATTCAGTGCCCCATTCATTTGTTTTCCTGTCTACACCCTTCGCCCAATGTCACTGTCATACTTTCCATCTCTCGTAAACTTTGAACCCAGGTATACAAACTCATTAACTTGTTCCACACTTTTTCCCTTAATCAGAACTTTACAGTTTGTCATGCTTTCTTCTCTTTTAAAAACCATTACTTTTTTTGCTTACATTTATTTTCATCTTTTTGAGACAGGGCATCATGCATAACATTAACCATCGCCTGCAATTCCTCTTCAGATGACGCTAATATGACTTGATCTTTGGCATAAAGAAGACATTTGACGATCAAATCATTCATTTTAAATCCATACGCACTCTCTTTAAAATCTTTTAAACGATCATCTATGTATAAGTTAAACAGCCATAGCGAAGCCACTCATCCCTGTCTCACACCTTTTTCGATGTTAAACCAGTCCGTGTAAGCTTCGTTTATACTGATACAAGCAGTGGAATCCTCGTAAAGTGATTCCAGTGCTCGTATTAAACTACTTATCGCAATAAGCATGTCGTTAATATGTGATTTCGTGATAACGCATAGTAAGCAATATTTGTTAAATGTATACTAGATCATAGGTAACTGAGTCAATCAAACCCATTGTTTATAAATTAGTGTAACTAACAATTAAGACAGTCTTGATAATAGTGTAGTATAGTATAGTCTTAATAATATAGTGTAGTCTTCATGACAATCTTCATGATGCAGTTCTCTAAAAGCTAGTCTTTAGAATATAATAGTTAGAATTTAAGATGGCGTATTATTAACCTTCCACCAATGGCGATCGTACGAATACTACACTCTTATACCACCACTGGCCACATTCAGCCGAAGAACTCGGCACGCTGATCAGTCTCACCCATTTACTCTCTTGACTCTACAAGGACCAATCTCCATCAATAATCGTTCTTTTACAGGGCTGCTACAGAATGGAACAAGCTTCCAAAATCAGTTTTTCCAAAGAACTATGACCTGCAACTTTTCAAAAAGCGGGTCCACAATCATCTCCTTTCTACAATCCCTCCCTCTTCCAATGTCGCAGTGCGGGCCGTCCGAGGCACACACGATAGGTCTACCCTTTTGCGACTATTTTCAGTAAAAAAAAACACATTTTTTTAAATAATTTCTATTTTCTACAAAATATGAGAATAACACAATATCAATAAAGCATTCCTACCCAATCAGCACAACTGTTTTATATACAGGGTATTTCTTTACTAATTGGAAATATTTTAACTATAGAATCCTGAACTCAAAATATGAAGATTCCACCCAAATCACCTAAATAAAATGTGTCTCCTGTCTGAGGTACAGGGTTTTATTTGCAAATTTAAAAATTATTTGTGCCCAGTACTTTAAAACTATTCGAAGTATTATTGTCATATTTAGTGGGGAGTGTAAGTACTCTACACCCTACTAAATTATGTTAAATGAACGTTTCTGGCTACTACCAGAGGCGTACGACAGGGGCAAGTGACTGGTTGATCCCTCCCAAAAAAAAATTCGAAAAAAATTCGATAAATAAAATTATGTTCTTTTTAAATAAAGATTGAAGTTTCATTCACGTAATAAATCCAAAACCCAACTTTATTAATACACATTGAAATCAAAATAATTGTGCAGCTTCATGTTTAACCCGAAATATCTTGAAAAATAATAACTTTATCGCCATGGAGAAAGAGTACAATATTCACGTAGAAATTGTTTATAATTATTTATAAAAATTGTGATAAAATTGCAATTCCGCCATTGGCGTAGAATTTAAGAGGGATCAACCAGTAATTTGCCCCTGTCGTACGCCTCTGGTAGTAGCCAGAAACGTTCATTTAACAGAATTTACGGTGTTTAGTACTTACACTCCCCACCAAATATGACAATAATACTTCGAATAGTTTTAAAGTACTGGGCACAAATAATTTTTAAATTTTCAAATAAAACACCCTGTAACTCAGACAGGAGACACATTTTATTTAGGTGATATGGGTTGAATCTTTATATTTTGAGTTCAGGATTCTATAGTTGAAATATTTCCAATTAGTAATGAAACACCCTGTATATAAAACAGTGCATTGAACGGTAGATTAAAGTCGAAATTAACACGTATTTTTTGTACTCTATTTATTGTTATTTTGTACTTTCGATACTTTGGAACATTTTTGTTTATTATTTCTTTTGTTTTTCAAGTTTTCTGTTACTAATTTTTAACAAATTTTTAATTCCATAAATGCCCATTAAATGTGATAGATTAACCGGCTAATAATAAATTTGTGTTATTAATAATAATATTCTTTCGTTCAAAATAAAAATTTCTAGTGGTGTAATAAAAGAGGCTAAAAATCCAAGTAAAAGATAACAACATCAAATTTAAAGGTTAAGCTTTATTAACAGTATGTTTAAATGTTCTATTCGATATAAAAAATATTTGAAAGAGAATCAACAAAGTTTATGGTTTGTATATAAAAATTATAAAAGGATAAAAACAAAAAAATGTTAATGGAAATTATGCCGTCATCTTAGTTGTCTATTGGAACTGATGAAAAATGTAACAATTTGATAAGGTAAATATTTTAATTTTTTTTCACGAAGACATATCTGGAATTTTGAAAATATAAATTCTTATTTCCTAGACTTATTGATATTCAAACATGGCTAAGCAAGTGGAAAATCAAGACAAACGAAACAAAATCCGCCCAAGTGACTTTCACTCTAAGAAACGAACATTGTCCTCTTGTTTATCCGAACAACATACAAATACCACAAGCTACAAACACGAAATACCTAGGCGTGCACCTAGGCACAAGGCTCACATGGAAAGACCATATAATAGGATATTCTACTGTTTGAAAAAGTACTTCAAAATGTTGATTTTCCTAATAAAAAGCCACAAAAAAATATATTTCGTCAAAATAAACACGCTTTCTTGCCATAAAATTAAATTAAATTTTAAACCTTTTTATTCCCGCGAAAACGCTGTCAGCCATTTTGGTGACGTAATATTGGTAAAAACTACAGTCGTGTATGTACAGTGCAACAGAAGTAGCTTGGCGGGCGACTAGCCTCTAAAATAACAAATATTCGGCTGAAAATACTTTACATTCGTAAACTTCTTCCTCCGATTGTACTTGATTACTGAAAATTTTGTCGTCGCCGATCGGATCGTTATTCGAATGTTTTCGTTGTGCGCAGATTTTGTGTTTCTTCGCCCGCCAAGCTACTTCTGTTGCACTGTACGACCGGCACTTATTCAACGTTAACAGCTATCTGCAACCATCATTGCTTCAATTTTTGACAGATTCGTACTATCTGCTTTTACAAAACCGGTTTCCATTTTAATAAATAAATAGGTACAAATGAAATGCACTGACGAAAGAACACAATTATTACTCCTTGAAGTTGATAGATATGTACCTAGCTGTTTACACTGAACTGGCAGTTTTTGCCTATATGACGTCACACCATGGCGGCTCGTGTTTTAGGACACGTGATATACAGATTAAAAATTACGACTTTTAATTTCAATATAATAAAACAATAATGTGCTTTTATGACTCAAAACCAAAATATTTAAGTATATTTCTACATAAATTATAATTTTTATCAAATTTCATAATTTATTTTTCACTACCGAAAGTACCCTATTTAAAAGCGAAAACAAGTCGACCTAAGTTAAAATATTTATATTGGTTAATTGGTAGAAAATCCAAATTAATACTTGAAAATAAGCTCCTTTTCTATAAAACAATCAAATCCATCTGGTTGTATGGCATCGAGCTCTGGGGTTGTGCAAACAAATCAAACATAGCCATTATCCAGGGAAGTTAATCCAAAGTACTACGCGAGACGACTGATACACCGTGGTATGTGTCAAACCTGCATGAAGATCTAGAAGTTAGTTTTATCCAAGAAGTCATAACGGAACGAAGTAGGAAACACCACGAACGGTTGATTAACCAAGAAAATACGTTATTCCATACATTTTTAGAACCTCAAGGAAAAAGAAAATAAATTGGCCAAAAATCCTACAAAATGGTTAAAGAGTTGTCGCTGGAGAAGACCTTATCACATCATAGTAGAGCTCATATGCTCTGAAGCCATCCCATTAGCTTTAAAACTGTATGTTTTGATTGCTAATAATAAATAAATAAGAAAAAATCCTAGACATATTGATAATTTATTTATTAAAAAAAATGTAAAAACATTACATTCACCTTGCTTTGCTGCAGTGTTTAAAAACTCAAAGCTTTGGCAACACGGAGAATAGACTCAAAAATTGTCCGGGAATGTGCCGGAAACCTACGAACATTAACTAACCATAACAAGGTCACTTTGTCGTGGGTGCCAGGGCATAAAGGTATTTCTGGTAACGAAGAAGCGGACAAACTAGCTAGGCGGGGCTCTGGAACACCATTTATTGGGCCAGAACCAATAAAAGGGATACCCAAGTCCAGCGTGACTCGGTTGGATAAAGTAAAGAATAGTGAGATAAGAGAACGCTGTGGAGTAAAAGAAGATGTGGTTACAAAAATAGATAAAGAAATGCTTAGATAGATTGGACACGTAGAAAGGATGGATGAAGGAAGATTGACGAAAGGCGAGTGTGAATGGACAAGTCGGTAGAGGTCGACCTCGGAGAACATATCTCAATCAGATCAACATTGTTTTGAAGAAAGGCCAGGTCAAGAGTACCAACTACCGACGAGCATGTATGAGAGCACTGATGAAAGTAGAGGAATCAAAAGATGTGTGTAAGAACCGTAGCAAGTGGAACAAGTGTGACTTTATGTATGTATGTAAGTCCAGCGTTTAAGCAGCGATCAATGGCTGGGTCCACACGCATTTTTTTTATGGAAGGCCAGGTCACGAGTACCAACAACCGATGAGCATGTATAAGAGCAGTGATGCAAGTAGAAGAAGCGAAAGATGTTTGTGAGAACCACAGCAAGTGAAAGGAAGTGGTCTTTGCCTACCACTACAGGAAAAAAGGCGTGACTATATGTATGTATGTTAGCTAGTGGAGTGGAAAACTTAACTTTATGCAAGTTATTACGAATGCTGATAAGTACATTAATGTGCTTCAAAACAACTTAATACCCCAAATTGAACAAATGCGTTTAAATGATATCAATTGCATCTTTCAACAAGATGGCGCCGAATGACATACGGCAAAAAATTCAAAGATAGGATGTTGGAACACAATATTTCAGTTTTAAATTAGATGTCTAGTAGTCCAGATCTGTCGCCGATTGAAACCTTGTGGTATATCATGAAGAAAAAGCTACGAGCAAATCCCGCACGAACCGTTCCAGAATTGCGAACCAGTCTCCAGAACGGTTGTACACCAGTTGACTGCCAAACATTAGTTGACACAATGTCAAGATGAATAGAATCAGATATCAGTAGAAAAGGCGATGTAACACAGTGGTAATTTGCTGTTATTCGGTTTGGTACATTTCCTTTATTTGAGATTTTTTCAATTTTTAAGATATTTTTAATATGAAACATTTAATGGCGCGCTTGGGGGGTAATAACAACGACTGTTAGTGCCGCGATGCTGTGATGCGAAAGCTTCTGGCCTGACAACATGCATCAGGTACAGGAGCCCCCAAAACTGTGGTGACCAAAGAAAATGTGAATTTAGTCCCTGACATGGTATTAAATGACAGAAGAATTACAGTCAAGGTTATAGCAGGGACATGTAGGTTTTCTTTTGGAAGCGTTGAAAAATTTTACATCAGGGATTGGGTCTCAAACAACTCTCTGCACGTTGGGTTCCACGAATGCTGAAGGCAGACCAGAAGCGTGTTCGCCAGGTTGCAGCGAAACCAAATTTGGAGATCATTAACAGGAATCCTGATGAATTTAAGCGAAAATTTCTTACGGTCGACGAAACATGGGTCCATCACGTCAAAAAACTCTCTGCACGTTGAGTTCCACGAATGCTGACGGCAGACCAGAAGCGTGTTCGCCAGGTTGCGGCGGAGACAAATTTGGAGATCATTTACAGGAATCCCGATGAATTTTAGCAAAAATTTCTTACGGTCGACGAAACATGGGTCCATCACTTTGATCCAGAATCCAAAAAACAAAGCATGGAATGGCGGCGTAGGGGTTCCCCTTCCCATTCGAAAATTTCGTGTTGTCCTATCTGCTGTCAAGATCATGGCTACATTTTTTTTGGGATTTTGCAGGTGTTATTTTCGTGGATTATTTACCGCGTGGGCGCACCATAACAGGTGAATTTTATGCGAATTGAACACCTACCAAAAGTACGTGAAGTGATCAGAGAAAAGAGAAGAGGAAAATTGAGTCGAGGTGTGCTCTTCCACCAAGACAACCCACGCTCCGGCCCACAAAAGTTGTGTTGCAATGGTGCGATTCACAATGCGGGATTTGAAATTTATTAACCCCCTTATTCTTCAGATTTGGTCCCCAGCGACTACCATTTATTCCCAAAATTAAAAAAACATGTTCGTGGAATTCCTTTGCTGATGATAACGAAGTGATGTCGGCGGTAGATGAATGACGGAAGACTCAAAGTTCTGAATTTTTTTCAAAAAGGTTTGTAACATTTCAACACCGATATACCAAGTGTATAAACGTTGCAAGTGACTATGTTGAAAAATAAATTAGTTTCATTCTTCTCGTGTGTTTGCTTTTATGACAACAATTCGTGAACTTTCGATGTTTTGCATCTGCCAGGCGTCCCGCGACGGCTCATTTTTTTTCTCTGTGATGTAAAATAAGATGTGGTTACAAAGATAGATAAAGGAATGCTTAGATTGTTTGGACACGTAGAAAGGATGGATGAAGGAAGATTGAAGAAACAAATTTATAAGGCGAGTGTGAATGGACAAGTAGGTAGAGGTTGACAGGGGCGAACATATCTCGATCAGATCAACATTGTTTTGAAGAAAGGCCAGGAAGGAAGTGGTCTCTGCCTACCCCTATGGGCAAAAGGCGTGACTATATGTATGTATGTATGTATGCAAAAAATATTGTATTTTAAGCTAAAAATGAATATATCAGAAATATATTTATTGTATTTTTTATTAAGTTTATGGTTAATCTCTTTTAAAAACGAGTTTTGATATTTGGGCAAACTTCACTGAGACAGGGCTCATATATAGGAAATATTCATTTTTTATTTCTCCTGGACAACAGAGCGCTATGAAATAGTACTGGGTTAATAAATCTCATGATTTTAGAAAAACAAAACGTAATCAACTAACTGAGACAAAAAATAATATGATCACCCTTTAATATTAAGTTGTGTTATGAAGCAACTTGTGAAGATTTAAAATCGTGAGGGACTTTTGTTTTGACTTCTCAACAATAATTTTTTTTGAAATTAAACTAAACTAAATCTGGAATATTTTATGGTCCTCAGAATCACAATTTACCGTATCAATGAATGAGATTGATTAGTAACTTTAAAATAGACACAGGAAAAATAAAAAGCTGTATATTTTTAATCATTTTAAGTTTATTGACAACATCAGTAAAGATGTTATAATTTTTGGAAAATAATCGTTAAGTAATCATTTTGTATTTATTTTGAAATTTTCTCTACAGCTTTTTTTTTAGTTTTTCAACTGTTTATCAATTTTCGTTGGAAATAATCGATTTAAATTTTAATGTATTAAATTTACTGTATTTCACAAAAATATTAATAAAACTGATTTCGATTAATAATAAAATTTCATGAAAAATATAAAACATTAACAAATTATAACGAATGTATTTCTTTCCATTTCCATTATCTTCAAATGCTTTATTGAGTATTTATAAACAACTTTGTTGAATTTGCAACGGCTCAGTTTAATTAAATTTCTTCTTAAATCAGTTTTTTGGAACGAAAAAATATTATTATAAAAATAATTAATCTTCTATTTCAATGTACGATATAACCTATAAATGCAAAGTGAAGCTGATATTAACGTAACTGCACTATGTATAAGTTTACGTTTTGTATCGTTTTTTCTCACTAAAACCACTGGTGACGCAGCAGTCAAGGCCCCCAAAATTGGCAATCTGGACAATTTTCGTATATCTTTTTCTACCTGTAAATAAAAGGAAAATAAAATGGTGCAGTCAAAATGACTTTTGCTAAAAGGTTGAGTAACTGTGTTTCCGGCAAGAGATTTACTGGAATATCCCGTTTAATACGTTTTTCTATAAATCCCGCGCCGGTTTAAAAATATATTCTGTCGGTTTAATATTGACATTTAATTTAATTTCAATTTGTTATTATACTGTGATTTTATTTTTAGCTAATGGATCGCTGTGGTGTGACTGTAAAATAAGATGTGTGTAACGGGAACTTTTCCTCTCAATTTTATTGAGAAATTTTTTAAAGCTGGTCCGGGTACTAAGCTGTCCCACGAAGTCTTAACGACTAACGCTGATAAGATTGAAATATTAAAGACCCATCGTCAATCGAATAGGTTCATTTATAGTAGTATTACAAAGTTAAAAAGGTCGTTTGAATTTTTATTATATAATTATTGAAGTTATTAGTGTGCAATGAAAATGGTAAGAATTGTTTTAAATTTTGTATTTGATCTCGCTTTCACATGTAGTTTAGCATTAACTACTCAGCTGATTTATTTATTTAATAAAATATTTTATGCCGGAGACCTTCGTCGTTTATGTTAGAAAATCATTCATAGTGACATTTTTATTTTTAGTAAACGACCTTTTTCTTTGGAGGAGACGTTTTCACTGGAGGCCTTTTTTACTGGAGACTTTTTCCTAAATGCGTTTTTGTTCCTGGATGTTTTTTCCTGCATGTTTTTTTTCGTCGCTGTAGACGGCTCCCATGATTGGTCGTTTTTCCTGTAGTTGTTTTTCGCTGCTGCCGATGGCTTTCATGGCTTTTTCTATTCTCTGTTAGCCGGTTTTTGTTGGTATTTTTATGGTTATCGGCTATCAACGGAGATTTTTTTCGTCGACTGGCGTTAAATACGCTGTATAACACATGGGATTTATGATATCGAACTAAAATTCAAAAGTCAGCATTTCCTTTAAGTGGAAAATTGGATAATCTTTTCATTTTTGATACTACTATTTAAATTTTAAATTCATATTTTGTATCTCTTTCAGCAATTTTTAAACATTTTTTCTTTTAATTTTAATAAACCTGTATGTATGTATACTTTAGGTTTTTTTTAATTGTTTCTGAGAGATAAGAACTAAGTTTGTACAGCCTTTAAGCTGAAATACGTCGATTAATTAGCTCGTTTTGTGGTACTTTATTAAAATAATACGGTTGGATTTCTTTTGGGTTAATCAATTTTTAGTGATTTTTTATAAAATCCCTTAGCGCCCTCACGAGTAATTTTTGTTTTTTAGTTAGTTTGATATATTCAGAAAAAAATACGGTTGTATAGATTCTCGAACTGATCTATACATCCCCTTAAATTTAATCCAATTGGAAAATCAAGGAGTCACGGAACCCTGAGTATAGTATTTTGATATTTTTTCTTCAAGTTACTTAGTTGATAAATAGATAAATTCTTATTCATTTCATACAATTGGTTAAAAAAATTTAAAAATTCTTTTTTTTAATCAGTATTTTATTAGTTTTTTAAAGTTACACAAAATTTCTTTGGTAACACATTAGCAGTTCTTGAGGTGGAATAATTTAGTTTTAGGAAAACATTAAATTCCATAAAACATTGACGCCCAACTTTTGGGGCTTAGAAAGAGTTTCATTGGTAACATGTGGTTACAAAGATAGATAAAGGAATGCTTAGATGGTTTGGACACGGAGAGAGGATGGATAAAAGAAGATTGACGAAACAGATTTATAATGCGAGTATGAATGGGCAAGACGTTAGAGGTCGACCTCGGCGAACAACAACCGATGAGCATGTATGAGCACTGATGAAAGTAGAGGAAGCAAAAGATGTGTGTAAGAAACGTAGCAAGTGGAAGGAAGTGGTCTCTGCCTACCCCTACAAAAAAAAAGCGTAACTATATAGGGTATTTCTAAATTCTATTCTAGTTTTTTACCATTGTTTACTGAGATGTTATTAATTTTATATAACATTTAAGAATGAATAAATTTTAATTGTGACTTAATATGTAGTGATCTATTCATTAAGATTTAACGGAGATAATATATTTCAATATTTACTTCATTTATTTGTTCACAAAAAATAGTGTAAATTTTTAAAAAATTTATTTACCTGATATTTAACGCAATGGTCAAACTGCCATGACGCTGTATAAAGTCCTGTACATAAAGTAGAAATAATACTTAGTGGCGCTTGGGGAACAAAATTATCTGGCCATGCGAATCCTAAAAAATATAAGTAAAAAATTTGTTAACAAAATATTACATTGGTACAAATATGTAATACAAAACATTATACATTGGAAAGTAGTAGAATTAATAATTATCCAAAAAACCCTATATAGGCACAAAAACTCCTACAAAATAGTAAGTAATTTTTAATTCGGGTTTTTTTTAATATCCTGATGATCCTGGCCAGGATCTTTGAAAAATTTTATAAAATGATTGTATTGTCATCGATCCTTTAGAAGTATACAAAGGTTCAAGTCGATCCGATGTTTTAAAGTGGGTGAAAATCGTGTCCAAAAATTCTATTACATAGATAGATACAAGTCAAGCTAATATAAAGCGTATAAAAAATCGAGTTCCTGCCACTTGTAATTTGTCATTTTCAAAAAATCGTGGTAAGCGATGGATCATCGCCTCCGAGTTTTCCTACATTTCAAAATATGCGCTAAAACATTAATTTAATTGATTGGAAAAAAGTTGGTTAAGTTATCTTGAATAGTTCTGAAGCTATGAACTTTTCCGTACCAGAAATATTCAAGATCGCCAAATTTGTTTGTGGTCTGTATGTATAATTAAGTTTTGTTTAATAGTTCTATCTGTCAAGTTTTGACAATAAAAAGTAATTTTGCAGTTTGAGTTTCTGATTAGTATTTATTACTAAATTAGGCAGTTCTTCCATGAAAATCCATTATTCTATTATGACACATAAAAGGAAGATTGCCATTTAAAAAAAATCAGAACTTAGGGTATGTCCATAACGGCGCACTGTACACAGCATTGTACCATAGTATGGACCCTGCCTAGTACAAAGCAACAAAGACAGAGACACTGGTTATTAATTTTTTAAATCCATCGTGTACAACGCGCAATACGTTAGGAATAAAAGTAACAATGAAATTGAATTGTTTATCTTAAAAAGTAGGGTCAATCCCAAAAATATGCTACTATTTTCGTATTCGATATGCCAAAATCACCTGAAATTGACCTAACATGATTATTCCCGCTTAAAAATATACAAGCGAACTTATTCGATTAATGACAAGCAGGGTTATTCGGCAACCTCGGGTATTTTTGGCTTCTCATCCTACTTTTATTGATTTAAGCGGAAGTGGTCCCTAACAATAATAATTCATCTCTTATTCATTAATTACCGTTTGAAAGGTAAATATTGATTTATTAAAAAAAGCAAGTTGTTGAATGTCACATAAATCTTAAAATAATTAATTATTAAAAATTACCAGATATAATAGAAGTTAGTCCAGAAATTACTGCAGTCTTGTGCAAATAGTTTCCAAAAGTAATCCACCTAGCAGTTTCATCTCCAAGTTGAGTAGGTTCTATTACAATAATAGAACAACCATTTTCTAAAGCTTTTTCCAATTCCATCGAAAAACATGCTGGTGAAAATTCATTATCATACACTTCTCTAATAACAGCAATATTGGTTGAGTGAAGTCCCCTAAAAATTTTCATTAAATTTATTTTACAAATATAACCATAAAATAAATGTTGATATTTAAAAAAAGTTCATTTAGCTGAATAATCAAAGAACATACAAAAGACAATATTTTAGAGCTACATCATCACATAATATATTTATTTAAAGTTAAATAAACTAATCATAGATGTAATGATTCTTTGATTTATCACAGACATCACCAAAAAATTTTTAAACAATTGTTATTTATAAGAATTTATTATTACTATCAAAAGTATTTTCAAACTGATCTATTTTATAAAAACAAATACTTTCATTTATTACTTTAAAAACTTATTTTTATATAAATGTACTTGACACTTCTCAGCCAATTTGGCTCTGTTACTTATTTATTTATTTGGCATATGGCAATAAGACACAATAGCAATCAATATCAACAATAAGCAATCATCACAAATAGGGTTACAAACAAACATTTAACGAATTAATATAAGCTGTTGATTCTGGCGTAGCCGTCAGGAAATCTTCGGTTTAAGGTTGCCCATGTTTTACGTGGCAAGTCATAGCCTGGAGGCTATTGGCTAATGCATGGGATAGGCGGCTTTCTAGATCAGAGGCGACTTTGGCTAGCGTCTTCAATATTCTCGTGAATTGGTAGATTTCGGTTGTTCATTTTCTTATTATATTCACCCGTGAGCGTATTTTTTCGACGCAACTGGGGGGGAAGGGGGGTTGTGGGTGTTATGTGACTGAGTACTGGGAGCCACTCCGCCGGGGTAGATCTGATAACACCCGCTATCATTCTTATTGCGTTGTTGAGTTGGGCGTTTATTCTATGGGCATGAGGGCTGTTAAGCCACACTGGTACGCAGTAATCAGCAACTGAGAAAACGAGGCTTAGAGCTAAGAAGAGTAAAGAGGAAGCTGACGCAACCTATGTTGTTCTACATAGTTTTTGTATTATTTTTCTTTTTCCATATCTCTGCTGTTTTTGTTGAGTGCTCCTTGAATGAGAGAGTTCTATCAAGTGTTATGCCCAGGTATTTTGGCGTTTTATTGTGTTTGAGACATGTATTCTCAAATTGCACTTTAAGCTACCTCTTGGCAGATTTGTTGTTTAGGTGGAAGCATGTCACCTCTGTTTTGCTGGCATTTGGTTGAAGACGCCTTTTTCTTAAGTTGTCTTAGTGAGCTTGTATCGGGCCCCATGATGACTCGATATATTCTGTCATTCGGCATATTGCTTAGTAGCAGAGCTATTTATTTGCATGGGATTACGCGGAAGAATTTGTAAATCATGCTTTCTCTTCAGACAGCAGATAAATCAATGAACGCGGCAGAAGTTTTAAGCTTCCTTTGAAATCCTGACTCTATATAGGTTGTGAGCGACAGGACCTGGTCCACGCAGCTTCGTTTGGGTCTAAAACCTGCTTGTTCGATCGGGATTGCGTCGTTTATTCTCTGGTCGATTCTGTTGTAGATGAGCCTTTTCAGTAGTTTGTGTGTCACCGATAATAGTGCTATAGGCCTGTAGCTCTGGGGCGAGTCAGCTGGTTTGCCGATTTCAAGATGGCTATTACTTTCGATTTTTTGAATTCTCTGGGCACGTTGCCAGTCTGCATTATGTCAGTGAAGAGTTTGGCAGTTTGCATATTTCCCGCAGTTTATTAGGAATTCCGGGTGGATGTTATCGAATCCATATGCTTTTCCAGGGCTGATATCTTTGAGCGCTGATTCATTTTCTTCGTATGAGAAAGGATGTGCGTATTCAGTGTCCGTAGCTTTGTTCCACATGGTTACTAGTTTTCGTCTTATCTCAGTTGTGTGCGTTTTGTCACTTGGTGCTCTGGACTTTGCTACTATGTGGGAAGCTACGGCATTTGGGGACTTTTGTTTTTTGTCTTTGGGCAGGTGCTCCGCTTCCTAGCTTCCTCAGTTAGTAGGGACCATGCTTTGCTTGAGGTAAAAAAATTTAAGACTTTCCACCGTCTCAGTCCATTTCCTTTACCTTGCAGCATCGAGGCTATGGTGAAGCTCATCTGCCACCTCTTGATCACCAGTTTCGAGAAAGTTTTGGTAGAGGTTTTCGCTGTTTTGGGACCACCCGGAAATGTACTCTTTGCGGAATTCTCTAGGGATGCACTTCTTAGCGGTGCTTATTACTGCTTCAATAAATCTGCCATAATTTTTGCTTATTGGTGGTATCCAGCCCAAGCATTTATCTAAGTCTTCGGAGAACTTTTCCCAGTTAGCCTTTTGGAAGTTCCATCTCGGGAGGGATATAGAGGTCACGATTGGTATTTGACTGCCTATCTCTATGATAACTGGCCGGTGTTGGCTGTAACTTATAAAAGATACTCGCATACAATTAGGGTTACAAACCGTACTTTATAATAACGTAACCTACTTTATTTTCAATTAATATACTTTTGCATAAAAATGAAGTATGCAAAAATACTTTATTTTCAATATTTACTGTGATGCGTAAAACGAAACATTAATATGGGTAATTACTGAACTATTTATCGATACTTTTATGTTAAAACAGAACGTACAAACGATTAATTATTAATTACTGACCGAAATGTTGGAAGTCAGATCAGAACCAACAGGAGTTGTTGAAATTTATCTACACTTTACAAGTCACATGCTGAATATATTTAATAAAATAATAATACGTCTGAAAGAAAATGCTGCACAGGATGTGTATTTTAAGTAACGAATTAGAACAAAGAAATACTGATAAGTACTTTGGTTATGCATTAAAAATTAGATTACAAAAAATTACATACATATAGTTACGCCTTTTTTACCGTAGGGGTAGGCAGAGACCACTTCCTTCCACTTGCTACGGTTCTTACACACATCTTTTGTTTCCTCTACTTTCATCAGTGCTCTCATACATGCTCGTCGGTTGTTGGTACTCTTGATCTGGCCTTTCTTCAAAACAATGTTGATCTGATCGAGATAGATGTTCGCCGAGGTCGTCCTCTACCGACTTGTCCATTCACACCCGCCTTATAAATTTGTTTCGTCAATCTTCCTTCATCCATCCTTTCTACGAGTCCAAACCATCTAAGCATTTCTTTATCTATCTTTGTAACCACATCTTCTTTTACACCACAGCGTTCTCACTATTCTTTACTTTATCCAACCGAGTCACTCCGGCTATACTTCTCAGACTACTCATCTTCACAGCATTAATCCTATTTTCATGCTTCTTCTGCCAAACCCAACATTCACTACCATACATAAGTCTAGGAACCAACACTCTTCTATGCACAGCCAGACGTGCTTTTTTTGACACTTCCTGGGTGTACATAAAGCTATGCAGTGCCCCATTCATTTGTTTTCCTGCCAACACCCTTTGCTCAATGCCACTGTCATACTTTCCATCTCTCGTAAACTTTGAACCCAGGTATACAAACTCATTTACTTGTTCCACTTCACAGTTTGTCAGCTTTCTTCTTTTTTAAAAACCATTACTTTTGTTTTGCTTACATTTATTTTCATCCCTTTGATTTTCAGGGCATTATGCATAACATTAACCATCTCCTGCAAGTCCTCTTCAGATTACGCTAATATGACTTGATCATCGGCGTAAAGAAGGCATTTGACGATCAAATCATTCATTTTCAATCCATATGCACTCTCTTTCAAATCTTTTAAACAATCGTCTTTGTATAAGTTAAACGGCCATGGCGAAGCCACACATCGCTGTCTCACACCTTTTTTTATGTTAAACCAGTCCGTGCAAGCTCCGTTTATCCTGACACAGGCAGTGGAATCCTCATAAAGTGATTTCAGTGTTCGTGTTAATCTATCGCTCACCCCATACATAGACAAAGTCGACCACAATTCACTCCTCACCACTCTGTCATAGGCCTTTTCCAAGTCTATAAAAGCGCAATAGACCTTCTGACTTCTCGCCAAGAATTTTTCGACTACACCTCGTAATGTAAAGACCTGATTCATACATCTCCTTCCTCTTCTAAATTCTGCTTGCACATCCCATATCATTTTCTCAATTTCATTCGTCACTCTTTTAATCAATATCTTTGCATACAGTTTGCCAACTATGCTGAGTAAACTAATACCTCGGTAGTTATTACAGTCCTACTACGAACCTTTACAAATAATTAAAGTCATTACCCGAAATGGTCAGTTATCAGTAATTTTTCACTTTTTATTGATGAGTTTAAGTTATTTGAATATTTTATTTATTTTTTGTTAGCGCTACTTCAACTTTTGCTGAGAATTTTTTCGGTAATGAATCTGAAGTGGCGAGAAGAGAGAAATAGATCATTAATCAATTTAATAAAAAATGAATTATTTATTTAAATTTTGGTCGTAAAACTAGCCTTTAAACTTTTTTTTATTTATTTTTTTTTCCAAATACTTTATTTTTTCCTATCCTAATAAATTATTTTTCACAAAAAAGTTGGCAACCATACATAAAATCAATCAGTTATCTCATGGTGACTACGGTTGTGATAGCATTTGTTTTCATTAATTAAAATCTTGAATTGAAAACTTCTGAATTTAAATTAACTGCACAATTAAAATATTGTGGAATTTGTAGGATTAAAATAATCGTTTTGTTGCTATCAGTAATTGCGTTTTTAATACTTCAAGAATTTATAAATTTATTTAAATTGTGCTCTGGAATCAATTTGTAGGTATAATATCTGATATAGGTCGATAACAATTCCTGGTATGATGATCTGGTTGTTCAATTCAATATGTCATACCTTAAATGAGATCAATTTTTATTTTGAATAAGCTAGATTTACTACGTAATAAATAATACTAATATTAAGGAATTCATCACATTTCAATAAGTTCCTACACGAATTGTAGAAATCAGGAGTTTATAATTTCCCTTATTTTATACGGAAGAAATGTTTACTCAACTTTGATATAAGGGAACTGGAAAAATCACAAATTCGACTGGTTTTTAAAACGTTTACAATTAACACAAAATATAAACACTATTTTTATCTTCAACGAACACAATGCACTTGTCCAGACTAGTTAACTGCTACAAGCAATGAAATTAATTCAAAGCCGTGGAAAAATAGGAATTAAACTAACGAAATAAAAGGAAAAACTGAATGACGGTCGGAGGAATACTACTTATTGCAAATATGTTTAATCGCCGTGACTGTCGGAACAATACTGATGCGTCAACAAAGGGGGGAAGAAGACCAGCTGGGGTGCCAGCCGGGACGTCGTGGGTTCTGCCTGTGACAAAACGGTTTTAAGACATTGGCATGCAGGGACGGATCGTAATAGATTTAAAATAAAATTTAAACAAAGTGTTGCGATCTGTGATCACAACATGAATTTAAAACACAATTTTTATTAAAGTACAAAATGATGCTTTCTTTAAAAAAAAACAATACTGCCTAATGCTACAGGGTGCAGCATAAGTCAGTTAACACTCAAAAAATTCCTTATCATGTTCAGTGAAAGCAGGGCAGATGCGGCAAAAGTTTAGTATACAATGACGATTGTATGGTATTTATTGTATAAAGTCCAATGTATCTACTGGTGTCAAGGCTATGTTAGGGACCACTTCTGGCTAAATCAGACGAGTAGGATGAAACGTCAAAAAAACACCCTGCTTAACAATAAACAAAGAAGTTCGTGCACATATTTATATGTAATCATGTTGAAGAAGTAAATAATCCAACTCAACAAAATGATAACACCACCTAATCCTTACCTAGCACTATTAGTTGAAGAACTGCAATTTCAAAAAGAATTGTTCTAGAAAATTTGTATTTTTGCAACCACAACCCATTTAGAATATTTACAATGTGTAAGCATAACTAAATTAAACTCCAGATTATTTAGTAATATGAATATCGATTGCTTATCAATTGAATCCAGTACAAAAAACAACAAATCCTCAATATATTATTTCATAAGTAACATTTTCCACTATAGCAATAACCATTATTTATCAAGCAATCTTGTATCTTAATTTAAGATAAATGCCTCATTAAAAAAGAAAACAAAAGAGTAATTCCAACTCGAAAGTTAACATCCCAAATACAGCCTTAATTTTGATTTAAAAGAATGTAGAAGTCCTAAACCTAGAGTTTACAAGCAAATAGGCTACCCAGCAGAGCTTATCTAGATTATATTATATTTCTTTTAGCATCTTGTGAGCAATTTTGAAATAAATTTAATTTCTGCTCTTGTCTTCATTTGTTGCAATAAAATAATTTTGTAATTTTTAAAAATAAAGTTTGTGTTTTTTAAAAATACTTTCATGGTTGTTTAATACGTAATTGGTTCATTTTATTGTAATATTGGTAAAAACTTATTTTTTACAAGTTTAAATAAAAACAAGTGCAGTTTAATATCAACCCAATGGGCTATGCACAATCATTTGACCCATAAACTAATTTAAAAGTTTGGTTTCGTTAATTTTTTAATATATTTTTTAAATAATACCTATCTCCTCCTGCATCCATTCTGAATTATTTTAACACACAGGATATCCAAAATTATTTTACACAAGTGTGGGTACAAAATTCAAACATATTATTTTAATAACACACAAATCGGTCAATATCAACACTCACTAAACTGTCTGTGGAATCGTTTAAAATGACTTAATTTGTTATATAATATTTTTGGAAATAAACCATTTGAATTCAAGACATTTTTTTCATTAAGACTTCAAAATTGATGTGACAACCTGACAACTGACAATTCAATCTTGTGTGACTGTTAAATCAAATCAAGGTAAATGTCAATCAAGTAATTCACAGATATAAATCAATAGGTTTCAGTTTTGTGTTTTATACATTATAAGTAATTCATTCGACTACAGTATTTACCCATATAGCATTGCAACTGGTATACGAAAAACGGAGAACAAGTTACGAGCCTGCCATTTCATAGATAATGTGTTATTTCTATTTTTGTATTCCATTTAATTTTTTTAGATTGTCTGCACTGGAATATATTTGTAAATATTCATGACTGTTTTTATTTTGTGCTGTCAAAGATCAATTTGTAAACATTGCTTTTTGTCGTATCTTTTCTAGAAATAAATGTATAATAAATGAGTTATTTAAAGCAAATTATGTAAGGTTTTTTTTTGCAGAGGTGGAGAAAATCCTTTTAGGGAGAAGTTATGAGTCTTTCAGCTCAGTCTACTGTGAGACTCCCTGACTGATGTCAAGTCTACTCACTAAAAACTCCACCCCTATTTAGGTCCATCTGGCAATTGCCTCCGGTGACACTTAGGCCTGTTGGCCCATTGTATCTTAATTATGTAAGGTTAGTATCAAGTATTTTAAATATATTACTAATTTAGGAAAAATTATTTTTTTGCAAATCCAGAAAAATTGTATGGTCCTGGAAAAATTGTTGAGGTAGATAAAAGCAAATTTGGAAAACAAAAATATAACAAAGGACACTGAGTGGAAGGGCAATGGGTATTTCGGGATTATGATCGCGGAACCCGGAGGTTCTTCATGGTGACAGTGGAGAAAAGAGATACAGACACTCTTTTGCCCATCATAAAAGAATGTATTGAGAAGGGCACAACAATATATTCGGATTGTTGGAAGGCCTACAATTGCTTTTTGCGAGAGGGATATGAACATCTAACTGTTAACCATTGGATCAACTTCAAAGACCCAGACACTAGAGTACATATTAATTCGATCAAAACTTCTTTGAGGCATGCAAAGTCGGTTACTTTGTCTAATGGAAAAAAAGTCCTATATTCCTAAAAATTTGGCAAAGTATATGTTTTATAAGAAGTGCTCCGAACTAAAAGTTAACAGAACCGATAAATTTTTCAGATTGACAGGAAAATTATATGATCTAACATAGTCAAATGATATCAACCCCATGTTGTGGATGAGGAGGACATCCTTGATTTTGAGAATGATTAAGCATAATTTTACAATTATAATAATACTAAGATTATTTTTTCGCGCGCGCAAATTTGTAAACCACATACCTAAAAGGCCTGTTCCTTTGTTATAAGCAATTGATCAAAGACCATTCCTTTGAGTTGAAAAATTATTTACTGAATGAAATGAAAATTTGATGAGCAATTTGGTTGTTTTTTGTTGGGATCAAATATCAAAAAATTTTGGTGGGGGTTTTGTCAAAGATTAGTGGTTAGACAACCTATACTCTGTGGTTTTGTGTTCCTTTGAATTCAGCAGTTGGTAAATCAATCTGCACATTTATGTAATGTATTGAGCAGCGTGAGCATGACACGAACAGGCCTAAAAAGAGTTTACTACTTAAAGTCAACTGAGCATATTTTCTGAGTTGCTATTAAAAAGAGATGCAATAAGAAGCCATTTTGAATTGACACTTACAACACAGAACACTAATTTCTTAAAATGTTAAGTGTTCTATTGCAAAGTAGACAGTTTTGTTTATTTTTACAGGTTATTCGATTCCTATAGGGAAGATTCACGGAGTGGGCGACATCTATTATTAATCGTATGAGCTTCTCGAGGTGTGAGCAACAAACTAAACTCCATTTGTTTATGTGGGTGAAAAGTGAACTTCATATATTATTTTGAGCAATTTAAGCATTGAAAGTGTTATATTTGAAAAATATTTTGTACATGTTCCTAGCCCGTACCTACCAGTGTTGGAGTATCAACATTCCATATTTAAAAAAGATATAGAAGTGACCGAAGTTAATTGGATTATTATAATTGGTCAAACACGTTCACCCACATAATACAATATGTCCGAAATTGATATTTTTATTTTCATGGGCATTGCAACAAGAATTCCAGGGATAACAGAACTAAAAAACTTCTAAAACAAACCAAAATCGATTCCTGGTCTTTATGGACATTTTACAAGAATCCAGCGACAATAAAACTAAAATATCGAAAATAAACCTTTAATCTTGCTTCAATCCAATAGTTAACACAAAAAATCAACTAAAATCTCTAAGATAACTAAAATTCTTTTCAATAAAAACTTTCTTTTTAGAAGTGATCAAATGACAGAATATTTGTTGTTCACACCTCGATCCGATATTTTGTCATTGACAGCGCCATCTCGCGTTACGTGATTTTTCCCTATTCCTTGTGTCTTGGGCTTGGCTGTTATTGTGCGCGTTAGCAAAGAATACACTAGACTAAAATTGGTGTATACTGTGGCGTTAGTGTTCTAGTTGTTAAAAGTTGAATATCGAAGAGGTAAATATTTTAATTATGGCGTGTTTTGTGAAGAAGTGCAAGAATAAGAAAAGACTTTTACTTCCTGAATCTACAATAAAGTTTCTCCACCTGCAATGAGATTTTAAAAAAATGGTTGGAAGTACTTGGAAGGTCGAATGAAGATATTGCATGGACAAAAAATCGATTTATCTGCTCGGATCATTTCTTGAAGATGAATGCTCTACCTGTTTTAAACTTGGACGTGATAGCCAAGGATAAACATGATCAAATCATCCTCTCAGAATTGCCAAAACCTACAACATCACAAGTTTTTGGTTCTCCATGCTTAACAAAACCAGTATCACGAGTTTTGTATCCAACTGTGGAGAATATATCAGAAAAAAACACCAATAAGCGTCCCCTTTTTGATGAATCCACAGGAAGTGATTCTAGTACTGCTGGAAAGATAAAAAGAGTCAAGGTGGAACACAATTATTGGTAAGTAAGATTTAAAAAGTACTTGCAAAAGTAAAAAATCCCGAGCAACGGTTTTTTTAAAGATTTTTCTACTTTGGAGGGTTGTTGAGGGGTAGTTGTTGGGTCACAAATTATTTCACCATATTAGGTAGGTGTAGAATAACCCATTTCCGTTGAGAAATCTCGAGGAACAGGTATTTCAACTGTTTTAAATAATGTCTACTTCGGAGGGTTGTTGAGGGGTAGTTGTTGGGTCACAAATTATTTTACCCTATAGAATGTATTGAGTAGGTGTAGAATAATCCATTTTCGTTAAAAAAAAATCGAGCAAAGGTTTTTTTCATTGTTTTTTCTACTTTGGAGGGTTGCTGAGGGGTTGTTTTTGGGTCACAAACTATTTCATACTATTGAGTGTATTGAGTAGGTGTAGAATGATTTATTTCTATCAAAAAATCTTGAGCATTGTGTTTTTTTAAAAAAAATTTATTTTGGAGGGTTGTTGAGGGGTAATTGTTGGGTCACAAATTATTTCACCCCATAGAATGTATTGAGTAGGTATAGAATGATCCATTTTTATAAAAAAAACTCAAAAAATACCAAAAATGAAAAAAAAAACCGTTGCTGCTTTTACACCCATTAATTACATTACTGTCGAGATTTAATCGTGGACTGTAGATTGCTTTGCAGTTAGCAAATCGTCAATGATTACAAGGGCTTTAATCAAAAGGGACTTAACGTGAGATGATGTTCGCCGCGGTTCCAGTGGTCGTATTTGCTCCAAAAATGAACTCCTGCCCTTTTTGATATGATGTATATCGCTGCAATGTCTAATATCTTTACGAACACAATTATGTTTATGAAAACTGACACAATTGTCGCGGTTTGTACAAGTTACATTTGAAATGGGACTGATATCCGGAAACGTAAATGTGAAATTTGAAAGTAGCGAGCTGTTCATCGAACCATGTTAACTGGTCTCTTATCAAAAAGATAAGAATAAAAAAAGAAAGTTAATGTTAATTTGTGCTAAAATTAAACCACGAGCGTCGCGCTGATTATTAGTTCAAAATAAAGAGAGTGCCTCGAGCATTAATCATTAATCAAATGAATTGGCATTCAGTAAATCATCAGCGTTTTAAAATAAAATCTTAGATGTTTGCAGTCCCCATAAGAATATATAACTTACTAGATACGCGGTCTGACAATAAATATTTAGTGTTTGTTGCCTTAGAGACACGATGAAAATTAAAACGTCATATTATATTTTTAAAAAGTCAGCTTTTGAATTAGACTTGTCTCGTTTTGCTAGGTTTTTACTTTTAGATTTAATAATAAATATCAGTGGTCTGGATGCGACCCGAGAGGTCCACACGACCAACTTCCCAGTGGAAAGAATAAAAAAATACCATATGTTTTGTTGTTATAATTATTATTAAAAATGATTTCAAAGTGTTTATAACGAATTATAATTGTCATTAACAATATTCTGTTTAGGTCAACCATATTCTTTCTTTTTCTTATCATTTCGTAAGAGGGAGCTATTTTCAATTGTCTGTAAGAATTTTTTTTTTAATTATTATGATCAATATTTATTTGTTAGTACATACATACATACTTAAAGTCATACCTTTTTCCCATAGGGGTAGGCAGAGACAAATTCCTTCCACTTGCTACGGTTCTTACACACATCTTTTGCTTCCTCTACTTTCATCAGTGTTCTCATACATGCTCGTCGGTTGTTGGTACTCTTGACCTGGCCTTTCTTCAAAACAATGTTGATCTGATCGAGATATGTTCTCCGAGGTCGACCTCTACCGACTTCATTCCATTCCCACTTGCCTTATAGATTTGTTTCGTCAATCTTCCTTCATCCATCCTTTCTACGTGTCTAAACCATCTAAGCATTCCTTTATCTATCTTTCTAACCACATCTTCTTTTACTACTCATCTCCGCAGCATTAATCCTATTTTCATGCTTCTTCTGCCAAACCCAACATTCACTACCATACATAAGTGTAGGAACCAACACTCCTCTATGCATAGCCAGACGTGCTTTTTTTTGACACTTCCTGGGTGTACATAAAGCTATGCAGTGCCCCATTCATTTGTTTTCCTGCCAACACCCTTTGCTCAATGTCACTGTCATACTTTCCATCTCTCATAAATTTTAAACCTAGGTATACAAACTCATTTACTTGTTCCACTCTTTCTCCCTTAATCGAAACGTTTGTCATGCTTTCTTCTTTTTCAAAAACCATTACTTTTGTTTTGCTTACATTTATTTTTATTCCTTTAATTTTCAGGGCATCATGCATAATGACATTAACCATCGCCTGCAATTCCTCTTCAGATTACGCTAATATGACTTGATCATCGGCGTAAAGAAGGCATTTGACGATCAAATCATTCATTTTCAATCCATACGCACTCTCTTTCAAATATTTTAAACAATCGTCTATGTATAAGTTAAACAGCCATGGCGAAGCCACACATCCCTGTCTCACACTTTTTTCAATGATAAACCAGTCTGTGTAAGCTCTGTTTATCCTGACACAAGCAGTGGAATCCTCGTATAGTGATTCCAGTGCTTGTATTAAACTACTGCTTACCCCATACTTAGATAATGTCGACCACAATTCACTCTGAACAATAAAAATATTTACAGACTGAACCAAAAATAATCTAAAATACATCCTTTCTCTAAGAAAACTTACAATAATTTAGCAAATACATTTTTGACAAAACTTACAATAAATTAACAAAACTTACCAGTTATATTTCCAACTTAACTATGACAAACAGCGCACGTATGTGTTAAGTCAAAATTATATCTATTACCAAGGAAACTTATTTTTTTAAGCATATATTTTACCGTGCGGGGACGTCCTTAACCCCAACATGGCGCGTCCCAATGGCTGATAGGAAACTTCCTGGCTTACAGGAAAGGTGTCTAATATTACAGAATAAACACCCGCGGATCAACTAAGGACATGATATAGGGCAGCGGCTATATCATTACTATATTTGGGTACAAGGGAGCGTACTGCCTCGTATTCAAACTAGACAGGTGCGGTTGGTTTGTTTTAAGCTAGCCAAGCCTACCGCGATTTCCAGGCTTTGCTCAAGGTGTCACGCGATCGTGCCGAGGGGCGTACTACATGTATGGTATCTGTGCCTGCCCGAAACAGATATCGCTAACGGAGCCTCTGGAATACCAGGCAACCTTCCAGTAGTATTTTGCCTTACTGCGGTAATGCAGAGCTCTGCCGCAGTCGACCATCTTCTCTAGCTACTCGTGGGAACTAAATGAATGAAAATATAAATAAAACAGACATTTGCGATGAAGGCAATCTTCTCGCAAGCAAACAAATGCAAATGGAGAAAAGTGACCTCTCAGGGGGCGAGGCAACCAAAGAAGGGGCCAGCATGAACCCGACCAAGAGGGTCAGACTTGCCGGCGCGACGAGAAAACGTCTTAGCCGATTGATCAAGAGCGGGGTCCCGTATGAAACCGCCTTGAATCAAATTCTAAAAGAGCGGAATGATAAAGTGAGTGGGGATCAATCCCCCTCAGTTCTCACCAGCAAAAGAATATGCTCGGATGGTAGCACACCAGAGGCGGCGGCGAAAAAGCCACGCAATATGGAACATCCAAACGAGCAAAAACGTTCTTTCGCAGCTGTTTCTCAGGGCATCAACGTGGGCATAATCCACTTAGAACTCAAAAATGCTCAGCTGTCAGGCAATCTTCTCGCAGACAAACAAATGCAAATGGAGGTGGCTACTACAGTCCCTCCTAGCAACCAAATCTCGCAGGAAGCTGAGACGGAACTTTTAAAATACCTCACTCCCGAGAAAAGAGACCTATCAGGGGGCGAGGCAACCAAAGATGGTGCCAGCATGAACCCGATCAAGATGGTCAAACTTGCCGGCGCGACGAGAAAACGTCTTAGCCGATTGATCAAGAGCGGGGTACCGTATGAAACCGCCAAGAATCAAATTCTAAAAGAGCGGGATGAGAAATGGAGTGGGGATCAACCTCCCCTAGTTCTCACCAGCAAAAGAATACGCTCGGATGGTAGCACTCCAGAGGCGGCGGCGAAAAAGCCACGCACTATGGAACATCCAAACAAGCAAAAACCTTCCTTTGCAGCTGTGGCTCAGGGTATCAAGGTGGGTATAATCCACCTAGAACACCCTAATGCTCAGCTGTCAAACGAACAGCTACGGCTGCTACAGCGGTCTATCATGGACACTGTAGACAAATTACCGGACGATGGTCCACAAGTTCGATTCCAGAGCTGCACTATTCGACCTGGAATTCTCCTTCTGTCCTGCACGGACGCTGGGACAGTCCAGTGGATGGAGGAAGTTTTATGCTCCCTCCAACCTTGGGAAAACGCCAGGCTAAAGTTGGTACAGATGGATGACATACCTAAATCCCACATCTGCGTGGCCTTTATCCCAGACGATAAGGGACTACCTAGACTGACGGGAGAACAGGTAAGAAACCGTCTGCGTAAGATGAACCATACTCTGCATACCCAGGAGTGGACTATTCAACACATGGAAAATGCAGGACCTGGTCAAATGTGGATGTTCTCAATGGATGATGTATCCATTAAAGAACTGGAGCGGCTAAATTTTCGCCCATACTTTGGCTTTGGACAGGTGCAATTCCGGTTCAAAGATGCCAAGAAAAATCGGACATCAGTGGCAAACCCAGCATCTTCGGGTGTAGCCGCTAGACTCAAAGGGGTAGGCAAATTTACCTCGGCGGCGACAGCGGGCCTGAAGACGTCGGCAAAAACCGATAAGATAGCGGGAAAACGGAAACAACCCCTCCAGGGTAAAGCGCCGACAAAAAGGCCCAACCCGGGACATAATGCGGGGAAGGAAAGTGAACCTCCCCGTACTTCCTCTAAATGGCTACCCACAACCAATTCCTCCTGGCGAACATCTAACATGCCAGAGTGGCGTCATATGTCCTCAGCAGGAGGTTCGCCAGGGAGCGAACTAATGTAGCACTAATCCAGAAATCCTCGACTTTTAACACAGGCAGAATAAGCGGCCTAGGAAACTGCTCTGGTAAGTTAATTGCGTGCACTCTAGGAAGCAAGCCTAGGTCATGCATACTTATCAGGAAAAACATTAATTATTTTATGTTAACAGAGTTCTGCACCCTTGATGTGGTTGCAGCTCAAATCTTGATCCTAGGAGGAGATAGTAGCGTAGATGTAGTCGTCTGCTCTGCTTACTTCCCTGGCGACCGGAAAGAACACCCTACTCCAGCAGCAGTGCGAGATCTAGTCGCTTTCTGCAAGAGGAGGAAGAGGCAACTGATCGTTGGCTGTGATGCAAATTCCCACCATCTGGATTGGGGCAGCAGCGACATCAATGAAAGAGGTGAGTACCTATATAACTATATATTAGGGAAAGGGCTAGCAGTGAGCAACTTAGACTCAGAACCAACCTTTGTGAACTGAATTCGCGGAGAAATTCTCGACATAACTATCAGTACATAGTTTATGAAAATAGTTAACTGGCAGGTATCTACCGAACCATCATGCTTAGATTAGGTTATACGATTTGACATGAGAACAGGACAAAGACCGATAGTGCAGTTTCGAGATCCCAAATGCACAGATTAGTAAGTGTACTGTGAATATCTCCAAAAGCACCTGGATGATGGAACTAGCAACTATAAAAAATAGAGCCGAAATCGAAGCGGCGAATGAGCGTATCGCAACCGCCATTCTAACGGACTATAAGGAAAACTGCCAAAGAGGTACACCTTGGTGGAGCAGAAGCCTTGACAAAAAAAAAGAAGTTTGACGTTTCTTCAATCAAGGTAAAAAAACAGATTGCTGGGAAATCTATCGCACAGCTCTAACGATTTATAACAAAGAAATAAGAAAAGCCAAAAAATAATCCTGGAGGAGGTTCTGTCAGAGTATATCAGATCTACCTTTCAGTACGACAATCCACAAGGCTCTCGCCAGAGATCCGGCGCAAGAGATCGGCTCGATAAAACGACCAGATGGTTTTTTTACGGACTCAGGTAGGCAAACGTTAGTGACTCTCTTACAGACCCACTTTCCCAGTAGTTTGCTTCTGTGGGACCAGGAACAAATTCCGCTTTCAAAAGGATCGACATCACGACCTAAAAAGAAGGACTGGGATGAATGCTTCAAAAGTGGTCACTCCAGCATCATTACAATGGGCGGTGAACAATTTCTCCCCATACAAGTCTCCAGGGGACGATGGTGTTTTCACTGCCCTCATTCAGAAGGGTAGCGAAATGTTACTACCTCTTCTGGTTAAACTATTCAGAGCGAGTCTAATGTGGAGTTATATTCCGCTGGGCTGGTCAAAGGTGAGAGTTGTTTATATACGTAAAACGGGTTCGGTGAACCATTCCCTACCTAAATCCTTCGGGCCGATCAGCCTCACCTCCTTCTTAATGAAAACTTTGAAAAGAATTATTGATATACATATCACAGAGGGTAATCTTGGGATACATACCTTAAACCTCTTATTAATATGCCTACCAAACTGGCAAATCTACGGATTTAGCACTAAGCAATCTAGTAGGAAAGATCAGACATTTCCTTAAACATAAGACAATTGCGTTGGCAGCTTTTCTAGTTGTAGAAGGAGCGTTTAATAACGCCCTACCACAGTCACTATATACATCAATTAGAGATAGAGGAATAGACATTCAAATCTGTAACTGGATTAAAAGTATGATTGAAAACCGATATGTAATATCATCACTGCATGGAGAGTCGATCAGGTTCAGGACGGCAATAGGGTGTCCACAAGATGGGGTACTCTCCCCTCCTAGTCGAGTGAGTGCCGAGTGAGCTTTTCATGCGGGGAGTAGATTTTCTATGCTATGCGGATTATTTGGTTATAATAGTTAAAGGGAAATTTGAAGTGACGATCTTGAAACGTACTTCAAATAGTCCTCAACACAGTATACAGATGATGCGAGAGGAAACAGATGTGTGTCAACCCACGAAAAACTGTAATTATTCCTTCGGCTGCCTATCCTATACAGAGAGAGCATTCCATTTTCAGCGGAAATGAAATACCTGGATAAAGTTCTGGATAAAAGAATTACCTGGGACGCCCACTTGGAAAAAAATTGGCAGTTGTAGAGACTGCCGATAGAAGTAAAAACATAACTTTTAGTATAAAAATTTGAAATTTTATAATGTTTGAATTAAAATTATCAACATTAATCTGGTTTTCACATCTATTGACACTCTGAGCAACAATTATATGCATGTTTATATGGTTTTTTATTTATTCAAATATGTAACGGGCTGAACAAGATCGTGACAAAATATAAATACAATTCAATTAAAATAACAATTAATATACAATCATATACAATAGTATTATGGTAACTAAAGTAAGAAATGAAAATGTTTGATTGAAATTTATCTAACTAAAGCATAAAGTTTATAAGATATACACAGCACTAATGTTGCACAATACGTCAGCTGTATAGCTACAGATATACTGCGCTATAAGCATGTCGGTGATGAACCATAAGATTTTTCACTACCAAAAAGTGCCCAACGCGGCTATAGAAGTTTTCACTTCAAAAACAATAAACAATGCCAGAATTTCTCTCTGGAATCTCAGAAGAGTATGCGGCAAATCTTGGGGAATGAACCCCAAACAGATTTACTGGATTTATCAAACAATGATAATATCTATGGTCACGTATGGTTCAGTAGTCTGGTGGACCAAAGGGTTGCAACAGTCAGCTAGAACAAAGCTTGCTGGTCTTCAGCGGCTGGCATGCATGGCCATAACTGGAGCTATGTCCAGTATACCAATGGCGGCGATGGAAAACCTAAATCTCCCTGTACCAGAACTAGTCTTTGGAGTCAATACAAGTGCCGCCAAAACAATTATTTCGGACTTATTGCGGAGAGAAAAAGACTCACGCACTGGTCCGATATACCAGGGTTGACTCACTCGAAGGCGTTCTTACCTAAACCCTCGAGAATCACAACCATGCAGATCCTAGAAAGGAGCAGGAAGGACCTGCGAGTTCTAACGGGACTGATTACAGGACTCTGTCGTCCAAGATACCACCTCGGAAAGATGGGTCTGCGTGGAAGACGAAACTGCTGAACACATACTATGTTCATGCACCTGCTTAGGAAGAATATTTGGTTTTATCAACCTAGAACCTACCGATTTCAAGAAAACCTCACCCCATACAACCATGAACTTCGTGAGAAGAGCTGGATTGTGCGGTGAACTGTAACCTCTAGGGGTGAGCCGCAATAGACCTATTAAGGGTTGCAGTGGAGGGGCCACCTACGCCCCACTCACATAATACCTAACCTAACTTGGTATATATTTCAATTTAAGTTTGTATCGTTGCATTTATTCGAGGTAGTTTTTAAATTTCAAGTAAGAAAATTTATTTGAATGTAATAACTACAATAAAATATAAGTGATGATGAATGAATGTGAGCAGCCTTTGGCAAAGAACGTAAAATTATCAAGTGATTCAAGCCAAGAGTAGCTAATTTTTGATTATGCCATATTTATTTCCTTTAATAAATCATTTTTTCATGCATATTTTCTATGCAAAATATATTAGATGTTTTACATTCAGACGTCTCGCTAGCTCATTTTTTTTTAAAGTTTCAGTTTCGGTATTATACTTTTGGCGCTCCCACACCTTCACCTGGTTCTCCATATTCTTCAATCCCAGTTGGCTAACTGAAACCGTTGGCTAAAGGTTTTAACGCCCAACTTGCTTCAACCAATAGATGCAAGCATTTCCTTTCAGTAAAGTCTGAAAAAAATCCAAGATAAACATTGCCAAAAATGTTGTACGTAATTTTAAATCTCAAATGTGCATCTGTCAGGTATATTTATTTGGATAAACATGTTAGATTTTATTTAATAATAATAAGTTTATTCTAGGTCACAATTTCTGATCAACTGCTGTACTAGGACAAGGATTCATTAAAATGGAGCACGATTACTTTAAAAAAGAAACCAACTGGTCAAATATAATAAATTAGTACAAATAGTGCTTTCGTAATTAAATTGGAGGTTACGTCGCCTACACAACAAATTCCAGAAATTATTGGGAATAATTTAATCGATTTAACTGGTACGTAACGTAAAACTTGTTAATCTTAATCTTATTAATTTAAAATTTCTAATTAATTTTTTTTTAATGAAATCTGATTGACACTATCTAAGTCTTTCTATTGCAGTGTTTAAATTTTTTGTCATCATTCTTTATTTTTTTTATCTTTGTAATAGGGTATATAAAAACATCAACATTTTCATGCAATTGAATAACTCTGATGATAATTTCGTAACATGAAAAATTAAAATGGTGACTGTTGAAAATGAAGGTTTTGAAGGTTGATTGTTATAATATTTCGATTTTGTAAATAATCGGATAGTACAAAGACCTTAAATTCAGCCATGACAAGTAATTTAGAGGATAATACTTTGATGTATAGGACGTTTATTGAATAACACTCGAATATGATGTTAATCTTTAATTAATGAAATAATATATAAAACCGCATTTCTCAAGTTGAAAAAAGTCTTCACAAGCCACGACATACAGCTAACCACGAAAATACGTTTACTTCGTTGTTACATACGTGTTTTCAATACTAATTTATGGAGTTGAATCGTGGACGCTTATGGATGCTTCCTCCAAGAAACTTGAGGCATTTGAAATGTGGCTGTACCGGAGAATTCAAAAAATACCTTAGATGGACCGGGTTACCAATGCAAAAGTGCTAAGAAGGATGAGCAAGGAAAAAGAAGTCCTCAATATGGTTAAGGCACAAAAGTTACAATATCTAGGACATGTAATGCATAATGAGAGCGGATACAAACTTTTGCAAAATATTCTACAAGGCAAAGTGTATGAAACAGGCAGACGACGAATATCGTGGCTGAAAAACTTAAGAGCTTGGTTTAACCAGACAACAACTCAGCTATTCCGAGCTGCAGTCAATAAAGTGCAAATAGCCAATATGATAGCCAACATCCGGAACAGATAGGCACTATAAGAAGAAGAAATATTTTATATATTCGCTGATTTCAATTTTCAGCTAAATTTTGTATGTAAATTAGTGCTATTCCTGTAAGTAAAAAAAGGAAAGGAAGCAAGTTACAGAAATGTGCGTAGAGGTTCAAAAAGCAGTGTCAGAGAAGAAGAAAGTCAGGCTGGATTGGCTAGCTACAAAAGCCAATCAAAGAACGCAAAAGGCAACGATTGAGGATGTAAACAAGGCAAAGAATGAGTATAAAAGGTTAAAAGGTGTGGCAAAAGTGGTTGTGGCAAGAAAAAAGAATAGTGATAAAGATAAATTTGATAAAAGGTTATATGACGATCTCCAAAACAATATTAAACTCTTTTGGAAGTCCATAAAAACAGCCAGAGGTAAAAATACTACCTCTCAACTGGAAAGAATCAGAAACCAAGATGGTATTATGGTAAAAGGAGAGGAATGCGTATTAAAGATATGGAACGAATACTTCAAAAGTTTATTTGAGAAAGAGGATACACAAATACAGGCCCCATTCGGAGACATGAATGAAAGTTTCAATGAAAGTGAAATTAGTACGACAGAAATTGTGGAAGCGTTGAACACTATGAAATTGGGTAAAGCTGCTGGGTACGACAGGATAACAGTTAAAATGCTGAAGGCTGGACAAAACGTGGTAGCTAGTCTGCTATACCGCCTTTTTAACGGAGGAGTGGTAGCGTACCAGACGACTGGTGCAAAGCCGTTATAGTGCCGCTTTACAAGGAAAAAGGTTCGCAGCAGGACTGTAAGAACTACAGAGGTATTAGTTTACTCAGCATAGTCAGCAAACTGTATGCAAAGATATTGATTAAAAGAGTTACGAATGAAACTGAGAAGATGATATGGGATGTGCAAGCAGGATTTAGAAGAGGAAGGTGATATACGAATTAGGTCTTTTCATTACGAGGTATAGTCGAAAAATTCTTGGCTAGAAGTCAGAAGGTCTATTGCGCTTTTATAGACTTGGAAAAAGCCTATGACAGAGTGGTGAGAAGTGAATGTGGTCGACATTGTCTATGTAAGGGGTGAGCAGTAGTTTCATACGAGCACTGAAATCACTTTACAAGGATTCCACTGCTTGTGTCAGGATAAACGTAGATTGCACTGACTGGTTTAACATAAAAGAGATGTGAGACAGGGATGTGTGGCTTTGCCATGGCTGTTTAACTTATACATAGACGATTGTTTAAAATATTTGAAAGAGAGTGCGTATGGATTGAAAATGAATGATTTGATCGTCAAATGCCTTCTTTACGTTGATGATCAAGTCATATTAGCGTCATCTGAAGAGGAGTTGCAGGCGATGGTTAATGTTTTGCATGATGCCCTGAAAACCAAAGGGATGAAAATAAATGTAAGCAAAACAAAAGTAATGGTTTTTGAAAAAGAAGAAAGCATGACAAACTGTGAAGTTTTGATTGAGGGAGAAAGAGTGAAACAAGTAAATGAATTTGTATACTTGGGTTCAAAGTTTACAAAAGATGGAAAGTATGACAGTGACATTGAGTGAAGGGTGTTGGCAGGAAAACAAATGAATGGGGCACTGCATAGCTTTAGGAACACCCAAAAAGTGTCAAAAAAGGCATATAGGTGTGTTGGTTCCTACACTTATATATGGTAGTGAATGTTGGATTTGGCAGAAGAAACATGAAAATAGGATTAATGCTGCGGAGATGAGTAGTCTGAGAAGCATAGCCGGAGTGACTCTGTTGGACAAAGTAAAAAATAGTGAGATAAGAGAATGCTGTGGTTTAAAAGAAGATGTGGTTACAAAGATAGATAAAGGAATGCTTAGATGGTTTGGACACGTAGAAAGAATGGATGAAGGAAGATTGACGAAACAAATTTATAAGGTGAGTGTGAAGGACAAGTCGGTAGAGGTTGACCTCAGCGAACATATCTTTATCAGATCAACATTGTTTTGAAGAAAGGCCAGGTCAAGAGTATCAACAACCGACGAGCATGCATGAGAGCACTGATGAAAGTAGAGGAAGCAAAAGATGTGTGTAAGAACCGTAGCAAGTGAAAGGAAGTGGTCTCTGCCTACCCCTACGGGAAAAAGGCGTGACTATATGTATGTATGTTTGATCGAGGTAAAAACTTGTTATACAAAATACTCTTTAAGTAGCCACCATTTTAAATTTACCACACATCTTTTTTAAAAAAAGTATTTTCCAAACGTTTCCGCGCGGAAAAATTTCCATCAGCATAGTAATTTTATATAGTTTGAATGACCTGTTAAAGTTTTATGAAAATTTCTTTGGCTATTATATTCCAGAATTTTTTTCAAAGTATTTTATAGAGCTTTTTTACAATAGTTTGTGGTCTTCGGTATCCGAAGGACGGCAAAAAATTCAGAATATAAACATGATGAACTACAAATTTATTAGATACATGAAATTGAAAACAAGTAAATAATGTGTCATTTGGAAATAGAATAAAATTTCCTCTGTCGCAACTGAAACATTAACTCGTAATATCCTTATAAAATTTCCTCATGTGATTAAAGGAGTTAAAAATGGAAAAACTTGGTCTTGTCTTATTAAAAATAAGTTTTTTGTTAATCTAGTGAAATATACAAATTAGCATATTTTGTCTGTGCATCCCAGTTTCACTAAAATAATAATTATTCTTAAAGGTGATGTAGAGATTAAAACATTTTCAGGTCTATCATATATTCTAAGGATTTATACAGTAAATAGAATAAACTTTTCAGAAAAATAAAATTTCAATAGGAAGTTTTTGCTAATTGTAATAAGTAGACAAGAGAGAATACCTAATAATAATAGCAGCTGTTAAAGAAATTCAAAAAATTACTCTTTGGGAGCTAGTGTAAATATAGATGAAATTATTTTTGTAGAGTTTAGAGGAGTACTGTTTTGGTTAATTTTCATAAGTCAGGTGAAAATGCCACAAAGAGCAATTGGTTTAATGACTTGGTTTGTGGTTTAAGTCGTCTTACTTGGGTAGTCAACTATTTTTACAAATTTTGTAACTGGCGTGCTTTACTATCCCACATGTGATTATGGTATATTTTTTCTATATCGAATTGTATTTAGTAACAGTCCTAAATTCTCATAAGTAATAGATATAAATACAGATATAATTGTGTGATGTAATAGAAGTCTTTTGAGTCTTTAAAAAATAAGTATTTGCACTCAATTTTATTTTATAATTATTACATCAGGAACGTTAAAATTAAAATCTTAATTTTTCAGGATGAAATTCTTAAAGGTGCTTTAATGAAATATGGCAAAAATCAGTGGACTAGAATCGCTTCTTTGCTGCATAGGAAATCTGCAAAACAGTGTAAGGCCCGTTGGTTTGAATGGTTAGATCCAAGTATTAAAAAAAAATAAGTGGTCTCGAGAGGAAGATGAAAAATTATTGCATTTAGCAAAACTTATGCCTACCCTATGGAGGACAATTGCCCCTATCATTGAAAGAACAGCAGCTGAGTGCTTGGAGAGATATGAATACTTGCTGTAAGTATAATTTATTTATTGAATACAAATTTTTTTAATCAATTTTACATAATTTACAATTCTATTTTAATATTTTATATTTATAGTGATCAAGCTCAAAATAAAGAAGAGAGTGAAGATGCCGTGGATGATTCAAGAAAACTAAAACGGGCGAGAATCCCAACCCAGAAACCAAACCAGCAAGACCTGATCCCAAAGATATGGATGAAGTTGAGTTGGAAATGTTGTCAGAGGCTAGGGCTAGTTTGGCAAACACCCAAGGAAAGAAAGCTAAGCGTAAGGTAAATGTCATGTTTTTATTTACTTGGTTTATTTATTAATTTTATTTTTTTTACTACTTAAAGGTTGTAAATAAATGTTTATAGGGTTGGGGAAAAACAATTAGAAGAAGCGAGACGTCTAGCAGCAATACAAAAACGAAGAGAATTAAGAGCTGCCAGAATCGAAGTAACTTCTCGTAGAAAAAAAAAAACATAAGGTGGATTACAACGCCGAAGTGCCATTCGAAAAGAGACCAACCATTGGACTTTATGATACTTCGAATGAAGTTTTGGAACCCATGTCTTCAGATTTTTCAAAAATTAGACAACAGCATCTAGATGGGGAACTACTTAGTGAACAAGAAGAAAAGGAACTCAAGAAAGATAAGCTGAAATTAAAACGGCAAAAAGAAAACGATATACCAGAAGCCATGATACAAAATCAAGAGACGGTGAAGAAGAAATCGAAGCTCATTTTGCCAGAACCCCAAATATCTGACTAAGAAATGCATCAAGTCGTTAAATTGGGCAAAGCTAGCGAAATGGCTAGAGAAATAGCCACTGAAAGAGGAGTAGAGACCACTGATACTCTTTTAAATGATTACACTGTCACCCCTCTAGCCGGTGACACTTCTAAGACTCCCGCTTCCCATACAGATAGGTAATCCGCTTTTTTTAATTAAATAATTAAAAAAATTAAGTTGACCCTCCCCTTTTTAATTTATTAATGTATTCTAGCCAAGAATTTTTTGATTATACCTCGTAATGAAAAGACCTGATCCATACTTCTCCTTCTTCTTCTAAATCCTGCTTGCACATCCCATATCTTATCAGTTTCAAATTAATCAAATGTGATTAAAATAATTATTAATATGTGAAGCTCAAAGAAATATTTTGATTACACTAGTTATTATTTTAAAGCATAATTATTATAATTTTTTTATTTAAAATAGAATTTCAAGTTACTTTTGAAAATGTAGCTTTGGAGTAATAATTAAAATATTTCTTAATCAAACATTACAAAATATTTATAATGTAACAGTAGTATGTACATTTTAATGTTATAAAAAAGTAAAATCAACTACAAAGAGATTTGAGTTAAAACAATAAACACATTTAAATAATGTTTCTTTTTTTAGATATATAAATGTAATAGTGTATTACGTAACAAGAGTTGTAAGTAACCCAATACGCACGAAGCCGCGCAGCGGCGAGTGCTTAAATTTCACTAGTGCGTAATGGACTTGCAACTCGTGTAACGTACTATACTTTTTCTACGCCCATCTATTTTCTTCTATTAATGGGGAAAACCGGTTTAGGAGGCCGAAATTTTGGTGTTTTTCGTGAATTTTTTAAACAGGGAATGAAAAATCAGAAATTGTTTAAACTTGGAGGGTATTTTATTCATGTTTTGAAGTACACTCTAGAATTTTTTCCAGTAATTTCCGCCTGAAATAGTGACGTTAGAACGTGCTGTCCGTAGATGATTGCCATCCAAGTATTTTGATGGTGGGTATTCCTGTATAATGTAATGTAAGCAAAACAAAAGTAGTGGTTTTTAAAAGAGAAGAAAGCATGACAAACTGTGAAGTTCTGATTATGGGAGAAAGAGTGGAACAAGTAAATGAGTTTTTATACCTGCATTCAAAGTTTATGAGAGATGGAAAGTACGACAGTGACATTGAGCGAAGGGTGTTGGCAGGAAAACAAATGAATGGGGCACTGCATAGCTTTATGAACAGCCAGAAAGTGTCAAAAAAGGCACGTCTGGCTGTGCATAGATGACTGTTGGTTCCTACACTTATGTTTGGTAGTGAATGTTGGGTTTGGCAGAAGCATGAAAATAGGATTAATGCTGTGGAGATGAGTAGTCTGAGAAGTATAGCCGGAATGACTTGGTTGGATAAAGTAAAAAATAGTGAGATAAGAGAACGATGTGGTGTAAAAGAAGATGTGGTTACAAAGATAGATAAAGGAATGCTTAGATGGTTTGGACACGTAGAAAGGATGGATAAAGGAAGATTGATGAAACAAATTTATAAGGCGAGTGTGATTGGACAAGTCGGTAGAGATCAACATTGTTTTGAAGGCCAGGTCAAGAGTACCAACAACCGACGAGCATGTATGAGTGCACTGATGAAAGTAGAGGAAGCAAAAGATGTGTGTATGAACCGTATCAAGTGGAAGGAAGTGGTCTCTGCCTACCCCTACGGAAAAAAGGCGTGACTATATGTATGTATGCATTCCTGTAATCGCAATTTTTATTATTATTATTTTAACTTTATTATAATGGTTGTTAATAACAATTGAACAATTATTGTAAGTCGATTGTGCCTTATTACTTAACGGTGATGAACGGTACTGCATGGTACATCAGAAGACAAAGAATGATAATTGGTTATCACTTCCAATATTTGTAATGCATTGTCATTTATATTTTTATAAGTCATTCACATAGCCTTCCACCACTGTAGAAGATTGCCAGCCACCTAGTTGCTTTAATGATAGCATATCACTTCCTGCATCAACTGATATAATGGCTGACCTCTTAAACAATGGCCAGTATATTGCTTTGGTTATGGCGGCAGCTGTAGACATTCAGCAATTTTACGTGGTATACTACCGATTGTGTTTATCCCCACAACCTGTTTCATGCATTTTCAATTTATGTAATTAACAAATAATGGAAGTTCCATTTTAGGAGGACGCAAATTCATGTACTTTTGACACGTAGTATAAAATGTTTTAGGTACAACAAATTTTTGAATTTGGAATATCCATTATCAAGGATTTTCCTGTGTCCTGGATGTGTTCCATTGTTATATTTCTAAGTTCTTGTTTACGGCAAGCACCACTTAATCCAATAATGAGGATAACCTGAAAACAAAAAAGAAAAACTCATTTTTATGTGATGATAATTACACAATATTTTAATTCTTTACCTTTGACAACAAATGTTTATCGTCTGGGGCATCTTTAAGAAACTTATTATTTTGTTGTTTAGACACAGGATTTTCGATTTTTTACTGCTAAATCTATCCGATTGACGCTTCGGTAGGGCGATTAGTTTTGGATAATCTGCTATGTTAATGTTATCAAATGTTTAGTGTAGTTCTCAGCATCGAATAAATGACTCATAGCGAAGATGGCTCATAGTTTTTGATATTTTTTCAAAATACGCAAGGAAAACATTCTCTGAAAACGATTTAACGTTATGTTTGTGTCGCCAATCCATAAGTTTTTGATAGGTAATTACGTATTTTTCTTTGGATTTTAGCGGTAACACATGTGTATGTGGCAGCTTTTTCTAAAATCTCCGGCGGAGTGCTCATAATTTCATCACTTTCACTACTTACAGACATATTTGTAGGTAAAGTTGAGAAAATGTTCGGATACAATATTTTGTTACAAAAATTGACAACACAAATGACACGACGTTTATTTCCTGAGCATGCTAAGAAAACGCGATTTACTTTTTGCGTAATGGTATAAAAGTGTTGCCGATATTTAGGGGCATTACTCTTAATCCAAAATGTATTTCGCTAATGTTAAAGATTTTATGTTTTTCAATTGATTTAATGTATGTAAATAGACTAAATAAAGTTGTACGCAGATAAAAATTTGATTAAACCAAGAAAATTAAGTTTTCTTAACGCACGTATATGATATGAGATCTCATTAAAATATGTGCATGTTAGTGTTAAATGTCGCAAGGAATGTCGACAGTGCGTTTTTTGACGTTTTCTGACATAGGCGTAGAAAAATAGTTTAAAAATGTAAAATCTGAAAATTTTGCACTTTTCTATTATCCATCACTAGTAATAACTAATTTTAATAAAAAAAATTAAATACCAGTTAGGTTAAATTGAAATTGTATTTTTAAAGTAAAGCCAAATTTTGTCCTTAAATAATTTATTCTGAAATTAAAATCAATTAAACAATTTTTGACGTGATCGCGTCTCATAAATCGATGAACACAGCACGTACGAAACAGCATGACTCATTGTCACGTTCCGCCTAATCCAAGCGTGCAAGCGAGAGTGCACGATCGGCCTAAGCGATCTAAGCGAACAAACTCGATCAGATAACATTGTTTTGAAGGAAGCCAGGTCAAGAGTACCAACAACCGACGAGCATGTATAAGAGCATTGATAAAAGTAGAGAAAGCAAAAGATGTGGTGTAAGATAAGTTCATCATAAAGTGTTGTTAATGAAATCATTTGTTATTGATACCTTACTACACAATTAATTTATTATTATTTTTGTTCTTTTTACTCTACTTTAAATCCCTACGCCTTTGTCAAAACGGAAGCAGTAGTCGGCCATATGCAACCTCCATTCCGCTCAACACTTATCTGAGAATATGCTCCTTCCTGATATTTTATATTTAAAAGGGAAAACACCCATATTAATTCTTAATCAGTAAAATACCTGATCATAGATTATAGTTATGTTAGAGTAAAATAGTTGATCTAATTTCAAAAAAAGCAAATTAAGATATTTTGTATTTCAGTTTTTAATTGTTTAGAAAAAGTGTTAGAACAACTCTCTTCCTCTTCCTAGATGTACCTATGTGTTTAAAAACTATTTTGTTAACTACACAAATTAACATTAATTTTTTCCGAATTTAATGTGCACAAAACTTCTGGGACATAATTCACAAACATTTGACAGAAAGTTTCTTATCCAACAAAGAAGTATGCATTTTTATTTGTCATCATTACAAAAGAGATTCCAATAACTCTAATAAATAGTTCCTCATAGATAAAATACATTTTTTACCAAGAGTATGTCATTGTGTTAATATTTAAATGCAATCAAAGTGAGTTTTTTATTTAACAATCACTTCACGAGTTCAAGATCATGCTTATATATATAATTTTTTTTCAGAAATATATCGGTCGATAATGTCAGCTGTCAAATATAAAAAAGAAGAGTTACTTAAATGACGTTCATCTTCGTTTCTGATCTCTTCATTTTTTACCGTATTTAATTATCAGTATATCTGTCACTCTGTCAGTGTCAGTGTAGAATTGGAAGTTTGGTGAAAATGTTATTTTCCACATTGATCTGATGTTTATAAATTGTGCGTTATTTAATTTTAATGTGAGAAGTTTCTGTTACGAATTCGGAGATGTTTGCAGTGGAGAAAATTATTTTTAGTCATTTGATTTGTTTTCGTGTTATTTAGGGTTAAGATTTGTTAACAAATTTAATGTTAGTGAAATAAGTAGGTACATCATGTCACAGTGTAAAAAGTTCGCTCCCAACATATTTCATAAGACGAAATGTTCTAATTGTTTTAGACAAAAAGAGGAACATTCCGCAGAGGCTTTGGAATGCAATCGGGTGAGTCCTACTTTGATATTCCAAATATAAATACTGTGTTCAATACTTTAATTAATGAGTTTAAAAGTTCCAAAAATTAATTACTTACTCAATTGTGCCAAATAAAATAATAGTTAAAGTTGAAATTATAGCAGCCTAAACAATTTTTATTTAAGTTTAAAGATAGGTTTAGTACATCCACCATTCTCATTTCAAAAAAAGTAAAATATGTCAATTTATATAACATACATATCAATAAAATTGAAGTTCACTTGTTTTCATACAAATCTAGTCAATGTAAATTTAAAAAACTGAAACAACCATTATTATTGTCATTCCTAGATTGGCTAACAGCAATTATGATGTCAAAGAAATAAATTGCAGACCTGAGTATGGTACATTTACAATTATTAAAAGCTTGCATTTGACAGAATTTTATTTTTAAAATAAAGCACAACATAAAATATAACTTTGTTTTATCTCTCTAGTAGAGCTTAGAATTTTTGTTTCTGTTGTTGCATTCTTATTCAACTTACATCACTTCTCAAATTTTTTAATATGTAAGAACAAAATAATGACTTGAATATCTTTAAAATAAAAGTAAACTTAGAATAAAACAGTAAGCATGATAAAGCACTTTTTTTATCTAGCTTAACAATATAACACCTGACAGTAAAAATGGGGACATCTTTTATAATTTTCCCATTTACAAAATTAATTGTTAAGTAAATTTATACTTAATTTACATTTAGTGCGATATGCCATTTAAAATTAACAAGCTGATGGACACAAGTTTATCTACACCATATTTCAAATGATGTGGTGTGACAGTCTGTACACATCATTTATAAAATAATCGATAAATTAATATATAATCCAAAAGCATGTATTTAAAAAACATTAATTTATACCATAAGTTGACCCATCAACATTATGAGCTGTCTGTCAAAACATTGATGAGTAACTGTAATAAAAATAAGGCTAAATAGGTTTTTTAATAAAACTGAGATTAATTTAAATTAATGTAATTATAATAGCCATTGCAAAAAACTAATTGGTTTCCATTATTTTTCAATTCATACACATCAATAGGACTGAAAATTCAGTAAAATAAAATAGTTAATTTTGTTGAAACTCTCCACTACCTGATTATATAATTTAATATCTACATTTTTTATACCTACACTAATTGCACTGATATTTCAATGTCTATTATGTTAGCATAGCCAAAGCATAAGGTCATCAATTGAATAATACTATAATTTTTTGATTGATTACTTATTGAGATATATTGGCTATGCTATCTCAATATTATATTAACTTATTCATTGTTTCTAGAAAACAGGTGGAACAGTAAAATTGGTAATAAATTAGCAACAAATTATAGTATAATTCATTTGATATCCTTTTGAGCAATTGTAATACAGACCAATCAGTGTACCCTTTATTTGCAAAATATTTAAAAGAATCTTGTTTCAAGGAATACAAGTCAAATATGACCTAACATCTTACCCAACTATCAATTTAGTTTCCTAGATGTCTCCCAAGCCTTTGATTAAATATGGCATGCAGAACTGCTTTGCAAGGTTAAAAAATACTCTATACAACTTTTACCTCCTGCTAAAGACCCACCTAACTGAGAAAAACTTCTTAGTTTAACTCAATGACTCAATATCTAATAAAATCTGGCTTGTCTCCTTACACCAATGATCTGAAACAGATAATACAATGATAGTCGCTTTCCCAGATAATGTTGATAATATCTCTCTGTAGATAAAGATTCTGTTACAGCTTCAATAAATATGGACACTCATTTTTACCAATTGAATACCTGGTATATAAAATGGAGAGTTAAAATCAACCAACACTCAAATAGAAAAGACTTACTGCAAGAGCCTCACATTTCACAAGCCCTATTGATTTATAAAAAAAGTGCTTAGTTTGAAATAATAGAATCCAAAGTATGTACCTAATTAGCAACTGTTTTTGTCTCCTTTTTTTGTCTTCCAAGGTAAAACCAGGTTATTTCTTAACCAGTGCCGGAGTGAGATTACTTTTCTAAAGGAAATAATGCATAAAAATGAAAAGCGCACAGTGCATGAATGTAAAACAGCCATCCAAAGATGCAAAAATCACTTGCTACTCTTGTGACTATTGTAGATGTCTAACATGCCTGGAATGCAGCGAACTTTCCTCCTCAGAAATAAGATATTTACCTTTACAATGGCGTTTACTGAAGTTCTGCTGTAAGTCTTGTCATGATAATGACAAAGTAAAATTGAAGATGAAGAAGTGTTAATCCACGACAAAATTGAGATCATCAAATTGGTTCAAGAAAAAATACAAAGCTTTGAAAATGAAATCATGAATAAACACTCTTATGAAATTGTATTAATTACAAATGGTAATCGGAAATTGGATTCCAAACCAATAAATGTACCTGACTTGATTATTAAATCAAAAATCAAACAGCAATCAAAATTAACCAGACAGGATATAGACAACAAAATAAAATTAACTGAATTGATAATTGGTGTCAAGAAATGTATAGCTAAAAAATCAGGCTCAACTGTAATAAAATGCCAAATTAAAATAAAATTGGAAGTTCTGAAAATGTAGTACAGAATAAATATAATATTGAACAAAATAAACTAAGGAAACCCAGAATTAAAATCCTAAATGACCTTGGGAAAAATTGAAAAATCCATTATCATTCAAAATGATTTGTCTGATGATTTAAAAATCACTTAAGAAAGGTCATACCCATAAGAATATATATTATGCAATATTCAAAAAGCTGATCAGCTCAAATAACATTGTATGGGAAAGATATATGCACTCTACGAAGACCTAAATATACCTCGATGCCACAACTGTTATGTATTCTACCACAAAAAAGAAAACTGTCACATTAAACACGCTATCTGCCTAAATGCAGTGAAAATCATCAAGAAAATGAGTGTACAAAAGTTATCACTTGCTGCGTGAACTGTGTAAAAAGTGCTTTTGGCTGGAATCAACTAAAATCTTACAAATTCCTGGATGTGATACCACACATAATGGCGCTGACTTCAATAAAAATGATGAACAGTCACTTTAATCAAATTAAATTTAAATTATAATATCAAAAACATCATACTTGGGGTAAGTTCCAGAATGGAACTTGCTTGCAATGGCTTATCTTATAGGATCATAGGCCTATACAGACCCTGTCCTAGTAATTTGACTGCATTCATTCAAAATATTGATGACTTTTTTATGATGAGCGAAGGTTGTCCCTTTGACTTTTTTATTGGCAACATTAATATAGATATTTTACAAGATGGCTTAACATGGCTTTAAGTCATACATTCGAAGGTCCACTCGAATAACAACAGATAAAGCCACATGTTTAGATCATATATTTGTTAAAATAAAATTCAACCCAACCTAAGACCACTATCCTGTGATGATTAATATTAACAGGGAAGGCAATTAGAATAAACATAACTAAAATACAAAAGCAACCTGCAGCATACAATATTACAAAACTAAATAACCGCTTATCACAAAAAAATTGGTACAATGTTTTACAGTCTGGCCATGCACAACATGTTACTAATATATTCTATGCAATAATCATTTGGAGACAAATAAGAAAATATTCAAGAAAAACACTAAAAAATTAACCTTTGGATAACAGTTGGTTTAATAAAATCAATAAAACAGAGACAAAAAAAAAAAAATGCTCAATTGTAGATACCTACTCACCTCTTTTAGAATTAGAGTACAAACATTATAAAAATCATTTAAATAAACTTCCGAAGCAGACAAAAAATAAATACTACTTACTTGAATGACATACGAAATAGTCAATATAACATGAAGAAAATTTACCGTATCATGAGTGAACCAATGATAAAAATAACAAACATGGGACATTTTGGCTGATTTTTCATGAATTTTATAACATCCTTCATGTTGTCCTATGACGTATTTCTTGTAGTCACCATAAATCTTTTGTCGCAAAAATCCAAACTTCTAACACCAATGTTATGATATTTACTCTTTGAGTTCGATGTTTATAATACACTCAGTACAATAACTTCACAATTTTTATTCTAACATTTCTACACAATAAATTTTACTTGACAAATCACTTAGATATTTACAACTGTATACAATCTTTTTACAACATTTTATAATTACTTCAAAAACTTGACTTCAAAGTAAACTAAAACTAAGAACTTCGATCTGTGATTTTATTTATATATCTGTGAACCAATGTTCTCGACTAAACGATGCCTTTTTGAACATTTTCCGAAATTATTGGACCTTTTGAGAATCATCCGATGTCTTCTATTAAGCCCGCGGCTATAAATCATGCAATTTTTACCTCATTGTGGTCGACGCGCTGTCGTCTCAAGGCGACAGGGACGGGCTCGCAAATCGTAACAATACGTTAAAATCTTGATAATATTGTCGAATCATTTTTTAATCAGCACTGTTATCTAAAATATATTTTCTAGAATCATAAGTCATTGTGGTAACGATTTATTTATTGCATCAAAATAAGATTTTAGCAGCAATTACGCATTTCACGGAATTTAATGATAAGTTTTATTTATCATTTTCTTATTAGCGCTAAATCACTAAATTATATATAAATAAAACAATTTGTTTAAAAACTTTTATAAAACTATTTAATACTTGTTACGTTAAGGCAAGAGTCAGATAACGTTATTTTTTCAAGTAAAATGGATCATTCTTATCATTGCACAATATTACGGATCTGTCGTGTACTGAATAGGAGCGCCTGTGACTAGAACAACCCGGATGGTTTTGGGAAGATTTTAATCGACTATAAAAAAAACTGTAGGACAATCAATTCGCAAATACCAATTAATCTCACGAATCCCTGTGAAGTTCCACCCCCACTATTAAACATTCGAATTTTTTTTTGAGTTCTGAGTTCTGTTTCAATAGTTCTAGAGTTCCTGATAGGTATTTGGAATAGTTATGAACTTATAAGGGTAAAAAAATCGACTTTTTAAATTCACTTTCGAAAAAGTGAATTTTTTTCGGAGTTCTGGGTAGATTTAGCATAGTTCTAAAGTTCCTGATGCTACAACATTTTTCGATCAACTTAAAATCCAAAATTCTACGGGACTTTCAAGTTACCAAATAATTTTGATTTTCAAAATTTTGAAAGTTGCAGAAGTTCTGATGAGAGTTCTGTTCCTTCCCCAAAGAGTTTTACCAAATAGTCCCACAAAATTTTTTGATGAAATTAAAATCCAAAATTCTACGAGGTTTTAAAATTACCGAAAAATTTTGATTGTCAAAATTTTGAAAGTTGCAGATGTTCTGATGAGAGTCCTGTTTCTTTCCAAAGAGTTCTACCAAAAAGTTTTTCGATGAAATTAAAATCCAAAATTCTACGAGGCTAAGTTACCAAAAAATTTTGATTGCCAAAATTTTGAAAGTTGCGGAACTTTGGGACGTGCCGTGTTGGGGTTAAGGACGTCCCCGCACGGAACACATTATTAATTGTGCACTTGATTGGTTTGCGTCGAATGACACTAGTGGCTGAATCGGCCGTTAACTCAACATTCGTAGTTTATTCTATTCGGTTGGTCATACTGCGTCGAATGACACTAGTGGTAGTATTGTCAGTCGCGCCATGGGGAGGAAACGCTTCTAAAAATGAAAAATTAAAAAATGTTGTAACTTTTGAAAGGGCCGTTTGCTGAACTTGGGAGTGGTGCCAATCGACTCGGTTGATCATGCTGCATGAAATAAAACCATCGTACAAACTGTGCCCAAAAGTTTTGGACGATAAAATGTGCCTCCAAAAATTGGAAAGTTGAAAATTAAAAGGGGCCTAACTTTTAAACGGGGCATTTCCTCAGCCCGAGAGGGGTGTCATTCGGCTTAGGTTTACAAGCCGCATCGACAAAAATTAACGTCTTTTTTTTGGTAAGTGTGCTAAAGTACATTTAAGCGTTTGTTTATATTTATTCCGAATGAATTTGAATGACTTAATTATTCATTCATCCCAAGATGTTTATGGAAGTAATAGAGGTATTATAATTCATAAGTTATGAAGAACAAAATAAATAAAAACTATTTATTTTATTTGTGCTGATATTAATATTATTATAAAGAGTTATAAACTGTGGACAATTCACATTAACCTCCAAACGTGGAGTAATGACAAGCGACAAGTGGTCCGTATATTTTAAGCTAGCAGGTTACATAAAATATTGAAAACCGCTAGTAACCTCTTTGAAAATCTCGGCGATATAAGGAAGATACCTTTAGTAAACATCACACTTGGCGTCATAAACGACAGAATGACAGCGCGGGAAAATAAAGGTTAAAATGTCAATAGAGAATTTAACGCTCTACAAAAAAGGTCTCTTACAGTTTTTTGAAATATTTATTTTTTTAAAAGTTATTTAACGTTATAGTTGGATTGGTTTAAAATTTTTACATTTTTCTTATTTTCCGAAGCAACCGTCAACTTTATGAGAAAATTTTAAAAAGTGAAAGTGAAAAAGTGAATTCCTCAAATCATCCCATCACAATGTCCGGAAATACCCTTGAACCAAGTTCCTCCATCTCGATTTTGGGAGTCACGGTGTCCAATAACATTTCTTGGCATGACCATGTTGCTAACATCGCAAAGTCGGCAAGCCAGAGGCTAGGTTTTCTGTGGAAAGCCAGAAAGTTTTTTACTCCTGATCAACTGTTGACGACGTACAAAGCTCAAATCCGACCTCTACTGAAGTATTGCTCGCACATTTGGGGTTCAGCACCAAGGCATTCTCTTCGTCTTCTAGATTCCATTCAGAAAAGAGCCATTCGCTTGATAAACAGTTCAACTCTCACAGATACCCTTCACCCTCTAGAACATAGAAGAAGAGTTGCAGACCAGTCATTGCTCTACAAATATTTCCATGGCAGATGCTCCAGAGAAATAAAAACTCTTGTACCACCATTGACCACATTCGGCCGAAGAACTCGACACGCTGATCAGTCTCACCCATTTACTCTCGAGATTGACACTACAAAGATCAATCTTCATCAAGAATCCTTCTTTTACAGGGCTGCTACGGAATGGAATAAGCTTCCAAAATCAATTTTTCCAGAGAACTATGACCTGCAACTGCAGTGCGGGCCGTCCGCGGCCCACACGATAGGTCTATCCTTTTTGCGACTATTTTCATAAAAAAAAATATATATATTCATGGCAGCGAGCGAGAGCTTTGGCAATAGCGTACAGTTCTCCCGTGTAAACGCTTGCTTCTGGTGGTAGTCGATAACTGTAATTGGCATCGTCTGTAATTACGGCAACTCCTACGCTTTCACTAGTTTTCGATGCATCCGTGTATATGTGGCGGTAGTCCACGTATTTGGAGACCACTTCGGAAAAAGTTCCTTTTATGAGTGCTGCTGGAGTATCACTCTTTGGATAATGTGTAAGATGCGTATCACATTTGGGAAGGGCTATTGTCCATGGAGGAGGTATCTTTATATTCAGAGAAAGAATGTTCTGATTATGTATAGGGTTGTTTGGTATTTTGGAAATTCTGGCATAAAAAGGAAGTTGGGAATTATGGTGTTAAATATTTCTGAAAAACGATTGGAGAATGTGTTTCGATAGCAGGGGTTGTTTTTATTGGCTAATATTTTTGCTGCGTATGTTAAGGCCAGATTGAGTCGACGAAGTTCGAGAGGTGGTTCTCCTGCGTCGACTAATAAACTTTCAATCGGGCTGGTACAGAATGCAATTCTTACTTCTGTTTTGATTATTTCAAAATATTATCTCTAACGTGAGTTACAAAATTCAAAAATCCAAGAGAACGTGGTTCCCTTGTTGTTTAAATGGGAAATTAAAAAATTTACGATATTAATTAACATTAAGAGCTCTAACTTTCACAGTATTTTTTTTCCAACATTTCCAACAATATTTTCTATATAATTAAGAAAAAAAATGTATCGATTTTTTTAAAAGAGTCTAATGTATACCAAAAATCGTTGCGTTATATTTATTATTACTTTTTTCTGTGTCACTATATTTTTTCTCATAAATGAAAAATGACGTGTTTGCTGTAAATGCACCAAAATGTTGTTAAAAATTGTTCCCCAGTTGCTGAATAATATTAAATGAATACTTTTTTAATACTAAAATTGATTCAACAACATATAAATTGAAGAACAAGCTGACCGAATTTGGAAGCATAACCCCAAAAATTAAAGATACATCGTTTCATACTCGAATAACAAGAACGTTTCGGTTGTTAAGAAAAATAGCACCTACTTATTGGCAGTTGCGTAGCAGTTGTTTGCAGGTAATAAAAATTCGTTTTTTTATGTTATAGGCGAGTCGTTCCATAGCCCGCAGCGGCTATCTGTTTGTTGCACCAGATTGGGACTTTTCGGTACCACTTAACAGAACGAAGGTAAGTTTTTTTTTTAATAATTTTAATATGCCACTGTTATTTTACGGTATCGAATAAATTATGTCATATAGACGTATAATAACTATTTATCAATTAAAAAATTTACCGATACAAATGGATGGGGCACTGCTTAGCATTATGAACAGCCAGTTTGGCAGAAGAAGCATGAAAATAGGATTAATGTTGCGGAGATAAGTAGTCTGAGTTTAGCCGGAGTGACTCAGTTGGATAAAGTAAAAAATAGTGAGATAAGAGAACGCTGTGGTGTAAAAGAAGATGTGGTTACAAAGATAGATAAAGGTTTGGAGACGTAGAAAGGATGGATGAAAGAAGATTAACGAAACAAATTTATAAGGCGAGTGTGAATGGACGGAAGTCGGTAGAGGTCGACCTCGGCGAACATATCACGATCAGATCAACATTGTTTTAAAGATAGGCCAGGTCAAGAGCACCAACAACTGACGAGCATGTATGAGAGCACTGATGAAAGTAAAGAAAGCAAAATATGTGTGTAAGAACCGTCGCAAGTGGAAGGAAGTGGTCTTTGCCTACCCCTACGAAAAAAAGGCCTGACTATATGCATGTATGTATGTATGTATGTACCGATCCCTTAAAAAGCTATTTTTAAATACACATAGTACACGTTGTATACATTTTATAAATCGGTTTTTATTACATATTTAGTAACTCTTTTTCATGTAAAAGTAAACCTTTTTTGTTTTGTAGAAAAATTTGAATACCCATTTAGTCGTGTTGTTTTCACTTTAGTGTCAATTACACAAAAGTTATTGTTCTTGAAATTTAAAAATACGTGATTACTAATGAATCGCCATTTAATTTCTGAGCTGGATCGTGCCAGATTTATTATTTTAGTTTAAGAAGGCCACTCACAGCGAGTCGTGGCGGACAGACTAGGTGTTTCTCATAGTGACGTATCCCTAATATGGAATAGGTTTTTGGAGACCAATTCAGTACAAAATAGGCATCGCTCTGTGTAACCACGAGTAACTAATAAACAACAGAATAGTTGCATAGGAATTTCCATTAGAACGAATCCTTCTATGTCTGTACCAGCCTTCCAAAGAGAGTTTAGACATGTTACAGGTTTCAAAATATCGTTGGCTACAATTTGAATACGAATTGTTCAGTCAGGTCAATTAGAGTTCCCCAGCTACAACATAGACATGTTTTGCAGCGCCTTTAATGGGCTCAAAAGCACATAAAGCTCCCTCTGCAATTTTGGAATCCTGTACTTTTTTCAGATGAGACCCGAATCTGTTTGAATAGTGATAGCCGGCGTATTTGTGTTTGGCGAAAGCCAACAAGAGCTGCACAATTAACTCACGCCCGTCCCAAACTTCATTTCTCTGGTGGCAGTGCTATGTTTTGGGCAGACATAATGGCAGGTGGTCGTACAGAATTGGTGCTCATTGACGGAACTATGACAGGTTAAAGGTACATCACATAGGTTTAAAAACCTCATGTGAGGGGCTGTGGGTGAGGATTTTGTGTTTATGGACGACAACGCACGCTCACATAGGACTCGAGTAGTGAGTGACTATCTTAAGGCACAAGAAATTCGTCGTTTGGAGTGGCCTGTCGCCAGACATAAACCCAATTAAACATATCTGGTGGATATACCGGAGAATATTGAGGATCTCATGGGTAGAGAGAATAACCAACGTGGAAGTGATGAGATGTATACATAAGGAGAGAGAAGTGATTCCGACAATTACGAGAAGAAAACTGCTGTACATGGGACATGTCATGAGGGGAGAAAAATATCAAATGCTACAAATAATTATGCAGGGAAAAATCCAAGGCAAGAGATCTTTAGGAAGAAGACGAAATTCATGGCTGAAGAACCTTAGGGATTGGTTTGGATGCAGTAATAATGAACTATTTAGAGCTGCGGTCTCAAAAATAAGAATTGCTATGATGATTGCCAACCTTCGAAGCAGAGACGGCACCTAGAGAAGAAACATGCCTGGGATATTCTCTCTAGTGCTATTTTGGCTCGAAAAAATTCTCCCAGAAACCACCAGGAACTAGCAGTGTAGACTTAGTCCACACAAATTGTTTTGTTGTTATCAAGCCATGTCCCGTTGTTTACAAGATTTGTGTTGTTAAGTGTTCCCCCATATTTTTTTATTTTTTATTTGTTAACAAATTCCACGCTTTATGACAATAAAATATTTTGAAAAAGGCATGAGAATCAAGCCGCAACGTCAATAAAAAACTTGACAATTATGTTATAATACCAACGTTTTATTTGGACCTATCCCATGAACATTTTGAATATATATACATATATATATTATATAATCTTGAACCCTTTTACCATTAGGGTGTCGGGTTATCATTTTATTCTTGTTTTATAAACTTCTTCCATTCTTTTCTGTCTCTCGTCAATGTCTTTGCTTCGCTCCATTTTTTATTTCTTCCTTGTAAAATCTTTCCCATTATGTCGTTCCAGGTTTTTCTAGGTCTTCCTCTTTTTCTCTTGTTTTGTGTTTTTGCTTCATATAGTTGTTTAACAGGTCTACTGTTTGGCATTCTCTGTATGTGTCCCCATCATCCCAATTGTTTTTGTTCTATGAATGAAATAATGTCTTCTATGTCTAGTTCTTCTCTTATTTGTGTATTTCCTATTTTATCTCTTCTTGTCACTCCTTTAATTCTTCTCAGATATTTCGTTTCTGTTGCTTGTATTCTACTTTTGTTTTTTTTTTTTGTTAATATCCAAGATTCACAACCATATGTTAATACAGGTCTATATATTGTCTTGAATATTTTTACTTTTGCATGTCTTGAAATTTCTTTTTTGTTGATAAATTTCCTGTTCATTGCATAATACAGTTTTATGGTTTTCTCAATTCTGACGATGATTTCCGCTTCTTGTCTTTCCTTTTCGTCTATTGTTACTCCTAGATATTTAAACTCTTTAACGTGTTTTATTTTTATATTATCTATCATAATATTTATTTCTTCGTCTCCTATAGTCATCACTTTGGTTTTATCTTGACTTATTTTCATTTGTTTTCTCTTTAGTGCTTCATTTCATAGCTCTATATTATATTGTAATTGTTTTTCATTTCCAGCAATCAGTATTATGTCATCTGCAAATGCTCCTTCAGCTATCTCCACTCTTTGCATGTTTTTGTAACCAATGCACATTTTTTTGATGTTTCTTTCACATTCCTTGATGATGTCGTCCATGAAAATATTAAACAGCAATTGGCTTAATGATCCGCCTTGTCTCAGACCCTCCTTTGTTTTGAAGTCTTCTGATTTCATGTTATTCTTGGTAACATGATTTCTTCCATATATTTTTTTATTATATTTATAGTTTTGTCATCGATGTTTCTATTTTTTAAACTCTTCCATACTTCTGTTCTAGGCACTCTGTCAAAAGCTTTCTCTAGGTCTATGAATGCTAAATATATATTTTGGTTTTCTGATCTTCTCTTTTCTATTATTTGTTTTATTGTAAAAATGTGGTTTTGTGTGCTTCTTCCGGGTCTGAACCCACTTTGTGGTTCTATTTTGTTTCTTATTTTGACAAAATGACATTTATTATTTAAATAACGGAAGTAGCAAATTAAGCTGGCTTGGACGGTTTCTGAGTATACCGGTCAAAAACTCATCAGATCTCAGGTTCTCAGTTTTAAAAAAAATACAGACATATTTTCAAAACATTTCCAGACATTGTGTATTTCGAAAACATTTGTCATTGATTTTTTGTTTAGAATTTAGCCATTTCTAGTAGTATTTTTTATTTGTCCTGTTTATGTACCGATTACTAGAAATAACATCAACCATTAAGTATTAGGAATTCGATAAGCGTTATAATAAAATAGTTACTGGTATGTTACGGTCTTTCACTTCTTGCCGAGCACAAAAATGCGTAAAGATTTCGATTGATAGACAGTGAAAGTATTAGACGTGAATTTCAATGACTTGCCCCTTGGCGTATTGTTTTTGAATTAATTAGCGATAATTTTATAGCAAGAGAAAAAAACGTTTTACACTTTTTAAATTGGTATATTATTGCATACTCAAAAAAATATACAAGGAAGAAGAGCCATCGGTTTACTAAACAGAGTATTGTGGGATACATATTTCAAAACATAACAATCAACGAATATACAATAGTATTATCAAAAGCATAGTTACATATAACAGTGAGGTATGGGAACTGAAACAAAGGTCAGAAAAAGCTTTAGAAGCAACATAGATGAACTTCTGGAGGCGTGCGGCAGGAATATCTAGACTGGAACGAATTAGGAATAACAGGATCAGAGAGATTATGGGAATTGATCATAGCATTGTAGAGGATGTTAGAATAAAACAACTTAAATGGTATGGACATGTGCAGAGAATGGACGAAGACCGTTTGCCAAAGAAAGTCATCAACTAAACCCCCAAGGAAGAAGAAAGAGAGGAAGACCTAGAAAGAGTTGAAAAGAGGGGATAGACAGAGAAATGAGAGAGAGAAGTTTGGGAGAGGATCTCCCTCTAACGAATAAGGTCGTCCAAAATCGGTAGTAGTGCAAGAAAACATCAAAGCTTTGAGTAAATTAATAATGCAAGATCGTCATGCGACATACCTTGATATTGAAGCATCCTCATGCATTAATTTAAAAGATATGAATTGAAAATGAATGATTTGATCATCAAATGTCTTCTTTACGCGATGATCAGGTCATATTAGCTAAGGAGTAGTTGCAGGGAATGGCTGTGCGTGATGCTTAAAAAATCAATGGATGAAAGTGAATGTAAGCAAGATGAAAGTAATAATTTTTGAAAAAGAAAAAAAATAATAAAACGGCGAGAAAGAGTGTAGCAAGTGAATGAGATTGTATACTTGGGTTCAAAGTTTATGAGAGACGGAAAGTATGACTGTGATTTTGAGTGAAGGGTGTTGAAAGTGAAGCACATGAATGGGGCCCTGTCTAACTTTATGACTAAAAAGTCTGTCCCCTACAAGTTTCTAAGGTAAAAAATCGGTCGTATATATTTAGTGAGCTAATTAGTTGCTAGAGAATATGAGATTCTGTATCTAAAATTTTATTTCAGCAACTAATTAGCAATTAATTAGTTGCTTAGCTTTAATAGCTCTCAAAGTTATCCACTACCTATATACGACCAATTTTTCACCTCAGAAACTGGTAGAAGACATACTTTTTTAGTTATTTGAACTCTAAGGAATTCCAGCCGCCAATGTTTTGAGCAACTAATTAGTTACTATATTTTGTGAACTAATATAGTCCCAAGGGTTCACGAGTAGTTGATTGCAAGAGATTCTATATCTGAAATCGTCCTAGAAGTCGCCATTTGTATTTAATTTGTGTTTTACGGAACTCCACATAGTTTATATCAAAGTACCTACCCAATTAGTTGCTAACTTTAAATAGCTTATACAGCTTTTCAAGTTAACTAGTAATCCTATACGAGAGAATGCTTACCTCAGGAACTTGTATGAGATTATTTTTTTACCTTTTACGGAATTCCAGTTAGTTATTTCCAGAGCAACTAATTAGCAACTTATTAGTTAGTAAATCTTTTAAATTCATACGCTTTTTTATTAACTGAACATGTCTTAACCGTGACAAAGAATCATAGAAAAATCAATACTGAATAGTATAGGTAAATTACCTCTTGTTTGCCAAAAGTATTCCGAAAATAATTAATAAAATCCGGTGCCAATGGATTATTGTTCTCCTTTACAGTACGACCTCTCATACTTTGTCCAAAACAATCAGCTGTTTAAGCAATCAAAACGAATTGATGGTCATCCTCCATACAACACTGATTTGGCACCCAATGATTTTTCCATACATATAGAACAAACTTCGTGACCAAAGATCTTCGACACTAGAAAGGATGGATGATGCATTCAAAATGCATGTTTTGGAGGTACCCTCTTCACAGTGAAAAAGTGATAAAATAAATTGTTGTTTATATGGCTGATATGCATTTTTCTTAGGTTTTCATTTGATGTATTACAAGGTAGGGGTTGCTATTTGACATTTTAAAGAAGTCGTGGGTGATGTTAAATGGGTGCCACTTGGAAACAGCAGAATTAAATTTTTAAACCTCCCCCTTGAATAAAAATTCGACGCGTTTTTTGTTTTTCTTACATTTACGCAAAATCAATTTATTTGGACTGGCTGGTTTTAAATTAAAAGCACTGTATGTAACTGCACATACAAAATTTAGGCTTTTAATCTGTTATTTCTTCGAGATAACACTACGAACATGTAACAGGAATAAAAAGTCCTTTAATTTGTTGGCCAGAATGTACGAGGATATTTCACAAATTTTTGTTCATAACATAAAAGCAAACACATGAGAAGAATGAAAGTAATTTATTTTTTAACATAGTCACCTGCAACGTTTATACACTTGGTATATCGGTGTTAAAGTGTTTCAAACTCTTTAAAAAAAATTCAGAACTTTGAGTCTGTAGCCCTTCATCTTCCGCCGAAATCACTTCGTTATCATAGCAAAGCGGATTCCACGAAGATGTTCTTTTAATTTTGGGAATAGATGGTAGTCGTCGGAGGCCAAATCTAGAGAATAGGGGGTTGTTCAAAAATTTCAAATCCCGCATTGTGAATGGCAGCCATTGCAACCTAACTTTTCTGGGCCGGAGCGTTGTCCAGATGGAAGAGCACAGCTAGACTCAATTTTCCTCTTCTCTTTTCTCTGATCGCTTCGCGTACTTTTGGTATTAAATTCGCATTCTATTCACTTGTTAAGGTACGCCCACGCGTAAAATAATCCACGAAAACTACACCTGCAAAATCCCAAAAAAAACTGTAACCATGATATTACCAGCTGATTGGACAACACGAAATTTTCGAGGGAGAGGGAAACCCCTATGCTGTCATTCCATTTTTTGGATTTTGGATCAAAGTGGTGAACCCATGTTTCGTCGACCGTAAGAAATTTTTGCTTAAATTACGCTTCCAAGAGAAAACCTACATGTCTCTGCTATAGTCTCGACTGTAATTCTTCTGTCATTTAATACCATGTCTTGGACTAAATTTAAATTTTCTTTGGTCACCACAGTTTTGGGGGCTCCTGCACCTGGTGCATGTTAACAGGACTCTCTTCCCAGTTTGAAATTTTGCGTACAGTTCTTGATTACCTGCTACGAAGGGATAGAGTCACCCAATACTTCCATGTCCTTATAAATTTCCTGCGGTGATAACCCCTTTTTACAGACGTACTTTATCGCACCTCTTATCTCAATTTTGTCCATTTTTATATAATCACGCACACCTCAATGGAAAAAACAGATGCGCTGATGCTAATTGGCACACTCTAATATCATACAATAAGCTTTTGCCTGACACTTTATTTGCATTTGTCATTTAACGCCAACTATGTTGGAGACAAATATCGTGAACTATCCTCGTACTAAAAACAATGCAAATTTTTACAAAAAGTATAGATCAACCCAGTGCTGAGTAATTTAGAGAAACAAAAAATGACTGTCATCTAATGTAAACTAAACCTAATAATAATTAAAATTAAATCTTTTTGAATTACAAAAAAAAGAAAGAAAATGCACAAACAAAATATAAATTTTTTCTGAGATAGTCGAACAATCAAATATTTTTTGACCCTATTTCAAAGGTATCGATGTTTACTTTATTTTCCGCGACGACTGTCCTGCGGTTATTTTATTTTTAATGATCGCGGTCACTTTCGCCAATCAAGGCAAGTTTTTTTCGTGAAAATACTTAATGATCATATACCTTTTAATTAATTCATGAAGCAGTACACAAATTGAGTTTTTTTTAATAAGACCTTGTGGGCACTAGACAGCAACATTTTTTTTTACTTTCCTTGTATATATCCAAAGAAACAGATGACATTTTTAAAGACATATATTGTTCCTTATTAACAAAAATCATTAAAATGATGAAACAAAATATACTTACAAATAGGAAATAAAATAGTTAAAAGATAATGTCATCCCTGTGAAGTTTCACCCCCACTATTAAAAATTCGAATTTTTTTTTAGAGTTCTGAGTTCTGTTTCAATAGTTCTAGAGTTCCTGATAGGTATTAAAAATGGTTCTGACCTTTAAAGGGTAAAATAAATCAATTTAGCATAGTTCTAGAGTCCAACAAAAAAGAAATTTCGAAAAATTCAAAATCCAAAAAATCACAGCATTTTGAAAAATGTAATATAATAGGAAATTTTTCATTAGAAGTTCCAGGAGTTCTGATGAAAGTTCTGTTCCTTCCCAAAAAAGTTCTACCAAAAAGTTCTACATACATTTTCAATCAACTTGTAAGTCCAAAATTCTACGGGACTTAAAAGTTACCAAATTTTTTTAAAGTTCCAGGAGTTCTAATGAGAGTTCTGTTCCTTTCTCAAAGAGTTCTACCAAGAAGTCCTACAACATTTTTCGAAGAAATTAAAATCAAAAATTCTACGGGACTTTAAAGTTACCAAAAAATTTTGATTTTCAAACTTTTAAAGATTCAGGAGTTCTGATGAAAGTTCTGTTTCGTCTCCAAAGAGTTCTACCAAAAAGTCCTACAACATTTCCTCGACCATAGTCACCATGAAACGCATAACATGATCTTCCAGGATCTCCGTTATTTATGTTAGCTATTAGAGAGCCATTTTCTACGAAAACCAACTCTGTACGTGCTTCTGAAGTGATACCTGTCCAAACCATAACAGACCCACCGCCAAATTTACGTCTTCTCTCAATACAAACGGAGGCGAATCTTTCTCCGGGTCTTCTCCATACTCGTCGACGTTCGTCTGGTCCATTATTGAGTCCAAAACGCGACTCATCTGTAAAGAGTACCTTGCTCCAGTCATCATCGTTCCATTCCAATTGATTTGAAGAAAAATCCAATCTTACTATTCGACGCTGGCGGTTCAACGTTGGCCCTGTAGCTATAATTCTGAAAGACAATCCATCAGCACGAAACCTTCTAACTGTCCATCCGCTAATATTAACACCTTTAACCTCTTGAAGTTCCTTTCGCAGTCAAACCACAGAAGATATTCTATTCCGCAAGCTGGACATCAACAAAAACCGATCATCTTTTTGACTGGTGACTTTTTTTCGCCCATATCCGGGTCGTCTGGTTATAAGACCATTCTCCTGATAGCGCTGGTACACATTTTGTACAGCACGTAGGCTCTTACCAACAATTCTGGCGGTTTCACGTTGTCCTCTTCCATCTTGTATCAACGCTACATCAGTAGGATGTAGTGGAATTATGGACTGGTAAATAAACACAAAGAAAATAAAAATTGTATTGACCGCAATTGAAGTGGGGTAGTTCAGAATGTCCGCTAGCTGAACTAGCTGTATAACTAAAAAAAAATACTGGACGTAGGTGTAAATAAACAAAAGTTTCTCTATGAAGAGCATTATAATTTAAGACCTAACAGATTTTATTTGGACTGGAGGTAGGGCTTGATAAAGTTGGATCTTAAAAAAACGCATTTTTGTAACAGTCGCGATTTTTTTAACTTTACTGAATTTAGGTAGGTACATGGATTGCAATGGAAAAGTTGTTTGCCATAAAAAAACCTACAATTCTAGGCCAATAGGACCAATAGGACCAGAGATATCTTGATTTGATTGAAACTAAAAATTTTTCCCAGATAGATTGATGAACCAAGTCGAACAATGTTTCCGCATTTGGGTGTCCGTTATTTACCAAGTTTGCTTTTTTGTACGTTACCCATACTTGTCCCAACATTTAGTTGTCAACAAATCAACAACATATTTTAAATAATTAAATGTGAAAGTAAATATTACAGTTTTTTTATTTTATTTATTTTTTTATAAAATAAATGAAATATTGAAAAAATATAATTAATACGTTTTTTTTTTTTAAATTTATGTAGTGTGTTTCAACATTTAGGCTCTTATATCAACGCAATTGCAACCTGTGTAACATTTAAAAATGATGTAATATCTTACAAATGTTGGATAAAATTATCATTCCTAAATTAGCTGCAAAAATTGCGATACAAAATAATTATTGATCGAGTTGTATCATTAGAAACCAAGGTAAATAAAACTGTGACAGGTGACGTATTACATAGAAGGATCATTTTCTGCATCTATGATGTCCGACTAATGTTTAACAGGTACGGAATCAATTTTTATTCCTTATTCGCAATTAAAAAATATTGCAAGTATATTCGCATAAAAGTACGAACAATGTGAGTCAGAATTCGGAAAAGAATTTATTTACTCAAGCAGTACGTGCAAGTGTAATTATTATCACGGCTCTGTCTCATAGTAGTAGCCTTGTCGTACAACGTTTTCTGATCGTGTATCCTATTTACCTTCAAGTTTAATGACATATAACATGTAATTTAATGTTAAACTAAAAAGACTAAATTATTTAAAATAATAATTTATAGGATATTCAAATAATTTATTCATTAGATTCAAACATAACTGAACTAAGTAAAAGTTATGAATATAATTATGATAATATATATTCAAATCAGCTTTCTTCTACATGTTAGTATACAGGGTGCTCTTTGTTCAATATACCCTTGATGGGTATATTGTGGTTCACCCCTAGAGGTTACAGTTCACCGCACAATTCAACCCTTCTCACGAAGTTTATGGTTGTATGGGGTGAGATTTTCTTGAAATCGGTAGGTTCTAGGTTGGTAAAACCAAATATGTTCAAGCCGGAAGAATAACCCTGGTAGATCAGACTAGTGCGTGAGTATTTTTCTCTCCACCCAGTCCGAAATTAATGGTTTTGGAAGCACTTGTGTTGACACCAGACTTTTTTTTTGTCTGAGGAGAGGAAATCTTACATAAAGATCCCGGTCTTTCCGGAATATCGGATTATTACCGGCTAAAACCACTCCTCCACTCGCATCACCCACTGGAACCGCTCTCGCATTACTTCAGTGGGAGTGCATATGACCCCCGTGACGGCAGCAGGCGAAATTCTCAGATTTTGATTCCGAAAGTACCTTATTTAGGTGCTAATTTGGTGCTAAGTTAATTATTTTCGTGCTCTTTTTTAGAGGTAGAGGACGTTTTTGAAAAATCGTCTGCCAAGTGACGGTAGCAGAACTTTTACAAAATCAATAAAAATTAATTACTGAAAGTACCCAAATTAAGTGCTTTTTAGGTGATTTTGATATATATATATATATATATATATATATATATATATATATATATATATATATATATCATAAGAGTTTTTTTTTCTTTCATTTCATTTGGGTAGCAGTTAGGAGTGACCAATTCAATAAAAATTCTTCGTTTTTTCATTCAAGCTTTCAAAAATGTTTATTTTATTTTTCAAGACTTTTCTTTTTCTTTAATATTTTTAATTAATACATGAAAAATCAATTTACAAAATATATACTTACTAACATAAAATTATTAAAAAATTATCGCAAAAAAGAACATAAAATGTTTTTTTTTTTAAATAAATTTGATATAATAAGTCATTGTCACTTTTTGTCTTAAGTACTGAATGTCAAAACTGTTTATACAGATGAGAAATGTAAGTATAAGTGTATTATGGTTATCTAAAATTGAATTGTTTTTTTTATTAAGAATATTTATATAAATAGCACTCAGGTCATCAGTATCTGTTCTTTTATTAATAGTGTTTTACTTATTTTTATTGTTATGTACCATTTCTAAAAATAGCCTTTTTGTTAAAATACTTTCCATATCTAAAATTTTCGTATTATTATTATCAATACAATTATTCTCATTAATAGCATGAGTGGCTAGGGCACATGATTTTATGTTCTTCCTACAGTCACTTTTATGTCCTGAGATTCGATCTTTTAAAAGTTGTTTTGTTTGACCAATGTAAATTTTGTCACAATCCATGCACGGAATTTGATAAACAATGTTTGATTTGAATTCCTTTGGAATCGGTGTTTTTATTTTAGTATGAAGATTGGAAATTGTTTCAATATTTATTTTCGCTATTTTTATATTTTCATTTTTTGAGAAATTTAACCAATTTTGGAGTCAGTTGGTGAATATGAGGTAAACTTTTATAGGTTATTTTATTTATAATATTACTTTCTGGTGAATTTAGAATTGGAGGCATGTGCCGTCATAGGGTACTAAAAATAATTTTATTGATTAAAGAATTTGGGTAGGAATTTTCAGTAAGTATAATTTTAAGTTGTTTTCATTTTTGTAATCATATTAATTTTGATATTATTTGGATGATATGAATGATAATTAATAGGTCTATTACTATTTATAGGTTTTCTGTACCATCTTGGTAATTATTTTGTTGTTATCTATTCTAATTAATTTCATGTATAGGAATGGAATTGAGTTATGGTTTTTTTTTCTACTGTGAATTGTAGGTTCTTATTGTATGAATTAAATATACTAAAAATCTTTTCTATTTTTAAACAAGGAACTGAAAGTATAATATCATCAACATACCTTTTGATAAAAGGAATATTAAAATTAATCTTATTTATACAGTTATCAAGAAAATCATCTATAGTCCGTACACAATTTGTTGATAGCTCACTGCAAGTTTGACCCTCATTAGAGAACTGAAATACAGAGAGGACAGGTAGTATGATATAATAACAAAAACCAACCTAAAACTGGCAGTTTAAGATGTTTTCGACTAACCCACCTTGTATCTGAATAAATACAATACAGCTATAGAACTTTTAATCCGATTATGTAGGTATTTTGAGTGGAAATGACTGACCAGTGTCGTAGAGTATATGATTAAAACATTACGTTACTTTAAATAAATAAATATATTAATATTCTTAAAGTGTAGGTACTGTAAATTGTATTTTTATTTTAATAAAATTTCTTTATTTTATTTAAAAATAAAAAGTTACTTGCAATTTGTAAAAGATACATTTATTTAATTAATACCTATTTTTAAATGATATAAACTACGATTACTTACAAAACTATTCAAATTCAAAATAAACAGGATCATCTTCGGAATCCGAGTCGTCTTGCAGGTTAATAATTAGCGGTTGTGTCTCTACAGTCGCATCAATTATATTGTCAAGATCCCACATTTTTTGTTCTTCTTCTATTACATGTCTTACTGCATCTCGCCAATTTTGTTCTGTAATATGTTGTAAAGACTCATATAACAATTCACGTACAGCTTGTATTTTATATGACGTATTTTTTCTAGCCACATAGCTTTTCATTTGTGCCCAAATGAGTTCAATTGGATTTAATTCGCAGTGGTAGGGTGGAAGTCTAAGGACTGTGATGTTTCGTCTTTCCGCCATTTTGTCAACTACGTATTTTTTGAACTTAGATTTGTGTTGCCGGGCAATTTTTAAAAGTTCTGCTTTAACCATTCCATCTTTGTAAGGCAGGGACTTATTCCGCAGCCATTCAATGATATCCTGTTTCTTCCACGCAGTCGTTGGAAGTCTTTCTACTAGTCGTGAATGATAAGGTGCATTATCTAATACTATAATTGAGTTTGGTGGTATATGTTCAATCATCTGCTCAAAATACTCTTCGAAAACATCAGCTGTCATCTCCTCGTGATAGTCTTTTGTGCTTTTGGATTGAAATTTCAACAAACCATGCTTAGCAAATCCTTTTTCACTGCCAATGTGAGAAACTATTAATCTACTGCCTTTGGGGAAATACCAGTAGACCAACCTTCCATAAAGGCTTGCCTGGAGCTTGATATATTTTTATCTGACCAAATTTTTGTGAGAGTATGACCTGCGTTTACCCACGTTTCGTCCTGATAGTAAATTGGCTTTCCTTCAGCCCGAAATTTTCGTATAGATCTTAGATACTTTCTTCTCCAACATATTATCTCTTCCCAGTCAATCAAAAGTGATTTTCGGTCTGATTTCTCCCACCGGAAATTTAATTCTTTTAAAACTTGCCACAATTTGGTTCGTCCGACATGAGGCAAATCCGGGTCGTCTCTAACTTCTTGTAAAATTTTGTTTAAGTTGGGTATTTCTTTTTTGTAAAAAAATTCGTGAATTTTCCTTCGAATACCATTTTTGGCAAATTCATCAATTTCAATAGGTTTTCTCCCCCTCTTTAAGTATTCGTTTGTATTTGGGTTAGCTATACCTTGTTTTTTTCTTTCTGATAGGAAGCTATATATTGTTGACTCCCCTACGCCCGTCATGTGGGCACAACTCTTGATTATGTTCTGAACAGTGTTTGTGGGATTCTGAGAAAGCAGAGCATCGTGAACGTTCAAAACAATAGTCTTCTCTCTTGGTGAATAGACAGACTTACTGACTGTACGCAACAGTACCGGTGTAAAACTTGATGATGTTGATGATGATGACGAAGCCATCGCAAGCAATCAAACAAAACAAGCAGGAACGAAAGGTACGTATATGTTTGTAGGAATATGAAAAAAAGTTACTCACGCACTGCACAAAATTCGCAAAATAAATATTAGAGACGTTAATTACTGCCGTAGACGCCGAAACACCAACGAGCCGTAAATTAAATGCGATCAAAAACGTACTAAACCTAATGAGGGTCAAACTTGCAGTGAGCTATCAACAAATTGTGTACGGACATGAATAAACACCTCAGGAACCTCCGCCTATGATTTTACGACTATTACGGCCGTTTTATGACTTGGACGCACATTTTGTGCTATCGACAAATTATGAACGGACTATAGTACAAAACTTGATAAAATTGGTGATTATATATATATATATATATATATATATATATATATATATATATATATATATATATATATATATATATATATATATATATATATATATATATATATATATGGCGCCACTATCGCAAGAGAAATTTACTATCGTGTAGTACATTCTCGTAGACGGCTACTGTCAAAATTTCAGCCGAATCGGACTCGTAGTTTTGTTTTAACCGCGTGTGTAAGCGGGTGTATCCGGGGATTTTAGAAAAATGGAAAAAGAGCAATATCGGTCGGTGATGGAAATGAAAATCGCGCAGCGAAATCAGGGCGCTTGGATGCTGTGAACGGTCACTCTACTTCTTCGATGGCGAGCGTCAAAAATTAGTTTAACGAGTTTCAACGTAGTGCACGTCGGTTTTTGATGAGCCACGCCCAGGTGCCCCGAAAAAGGCTACCACGGAGGATAACGTGACAAAAATCCACGATCTCGTATTGGCAGACCGCCGATTGAAGGTGCGCGAGATAGCTGAGACAGTAGGCATCTCAAAAGACCGCGTGGGTCATATCCTGCATAAAATTTTGGGTATGAGGAGCTGTCGGCGTGATGGGTGCCGCTTTTGCTCATTCCGGACAACTAGCGCAACCGTGAGACCACTTCAGAGCAGTGTTTGACGCTGTTTAAGCGCAATCCGAAGGAGTTTTTGCGTCGTTTCGTGACCGTCGACGAAACATGGATACATTGGTACACACCAGAGACCAAGTAACAGTCGAAATAGTGGACTTCACCCGGCGAAAGTGCTCCGAAGAAGGCGAAAGATGTCCTATCAGCCGGAAAGGTGATGGCCACCGTTTTCTGGGATTTACAACGTGTGATCTACATCTACTATCTGGAGAAGGGCAAAACGGTCACAGGGCTGTACTATGTCGAACTATTGCGCCGATTCGACGCCAAATTGTGGAAAAAACGGCCCCATTTGGCGAAGAAAAAAATGCTCTTCCACCATGGCATCGCACCGGCTCACACCTCCGTCCTTGCAATGGCCAAATTGGTCGAATTGCGCTACGAACTGCTGCCCCTTCCACCGTATTATCCAGATTTGGCCCGGTGCGATTACTTTTTGTTTCCAAACTTGAAAATATCACTTGCCAGGCAGAAATTTGAGTCGAATGTGGTCATTGTCGCCACGGAGGTGGGTCAAGGTTATAGAACTAAAAGGAGGCTATATTGAAAAATAAATCGCCACTTTTCCAAAATTTTCGCTTTTCTTTTGTACGCTAAGTACTTATCGGACCACCCCGTATTCTTGGGTTTGATAATTTATAACACTCAGTACAATACCTAAACAATTTATTAATATTTTTGTACAATAAATCCCTACTTGATAAATCACTTAGATATTTACAAAACTTTGTACTTAAAAATCTTTTCGAAACTATAACACTTTCCAAATTTAATTAACTAAAAACTTCGGTCCGCGATCTTCCTATATACATGCAAATCAATTATTCTAGAATTGGCGCTGTCTATTTCGGAAGAACGAGAAATTATCACGAAAACTCTTGCGCCCGCGGCTATAAATCATTCACTAAAATATCGGGCGTTTGTTGTTACCAAACATGAATATACATATTTTTTTGTGATCGACTTAACGTCGCTTCATAGGACATATTGTAAGGTTAAATGAAGGAAGATGGACAAGGAGAATTCTAGAATGGAGACCTAGAGCCGACAAAAGAAGCAGAGGAAGACCACCGACACGCTGGAAAGATGATATGGAAACAATATCATCCAACTGGATTGATATAGCTCAGGATAGGAAGACATGAAAACGCTTAGAGGAGGCCTATGTTCAACAATGGACAAATGTGGCTGGATGATGATGATAAAAAATTTCAAAGCTGCCGGCCGCCGGAAGGTAAATTATATTGTACTTTTCGGATATATTTATCTCTCTCATCTGACCCCGCCTTCATCGGTTGAGTAATATGCCTCCTCTTTACCCTCAGAATAAACTTGACCATTTTAATCAGTAACCCCTTAAAGGTTCAGATCTGAGTTGACAGTCACACTCCTTTCTTTTTACGTCAACGATCTTCTTACCATAATCGACAATACCATTTACTTAAACAGGCTTTGTCGTTCTTTAATAAACAACTCTTTAAATAATTCAATGCTCACAGTAAAAGAAATGTATGACAATGAGGTGTACAAATAAAAATGTATTGAATTAATTTGTTGTCCATAAAAAATTTAAGGTCAAAATTATATTTGGATATTTGAAATATAATAATGATCATTAAAATATATATCTTGTGAAATAAAAACAATTGGATTGACAGAAATTAATAAACCATTAAATTGGAATGAAAAGATAAAAATATTAAAAAGCAAAACTTTAATATTAAAAATTTTGGAAAATTTTAGAAACAAAATATAAGTGACACTTCTTAGCTGTGGATTTACTTATTTGAAAATGGTACCCTACTTTTTTAAATCCTAGAATATATTTATTTGGTAACTATGATTTTAACTTTTTCGATGACACCTTCAAGGTCATTTCAGCTTCAGTTGTTTGTCATTCTGAAAACTTACTTTCACAATTGCTCGATTTGTATGATTTTCAGCAAATCTCAAATGTTCTACTAAATTAACTTTTACCTTCTTTCATTTGCATTAAAAACACAAATAGTAATACGTCTTTAAGTAAACATTCACGTAACGAAGATTTGAAATTTGTAGGCTCGATATTTCAACATAAAATAAATAAAACCAAGAATTACTCTAATTTAAGTGTAGAAAAATTCTATAATTATCCCAAAACATGTGTTCTTGTTTTACTGTTTAAAAACCATGGGCGTTACAATTTTTTTTTTAAATTAAGACAAAGTCTACTTTTTAAGAAGTTGATGAGTGTTAGTTAATCCTGGTTGAGAGTTAAGAAAGGTGAAAAAAGCGCAACTGAAAAAAAAAGAAGTAAAATTTAAAATAACTCCTACTTCTTACACACGTCCTTCGCTACTACTTTCATCGGCGCATATATACATGGTCGTCGGTTGCTGGTACTCTTCAGCTGGCCTTTCTTCAAAACAATTTCGATCTAATCAAGATATGTTTGCCAAGGTCGACCTCTACGACTTGCCCATTCACACTCGCCTTATAAATCTGTTTCGTCAATATTCCTTCATCCATCCTCTCTACGTATCCAAACCATCTAAGTATTCCTTTATCTATCTTTCTTACCACAGTTTCTTTCACACCACAGCGTTCCCTTATCACACTCCGGCTATATTTCTCAGACTACGTATCTTCGCAGTAATATTACTTTCATGCTTCTTTTGCGAAACTCAACATTTACTACCATACGTATAGGGACCAGCACTTCCTCTATGTACAGCCAGTCGTGCCTTTGTTGACATCAGCAAAGCAGATACCACTAAGATGTTCTTTTAATTTTGGGAATAGATAGTAGTCGTTGGAGGCCAAATCTGGAAAATAAGGGGGTTGTTCAAAAATTTTAAATCCCGCATTGTGAATGGCAGCCATTGCAACCTGACTTTTCTGAGCCGGAGCGTTGTCCTGGTGTCTTTTTTATGATCGCTTCGTGTAATTTTGGTATTAAATTCGCATAATATTCACCTGTTATGCTGTGCCTACGCGGTAAATAATCCACGAAAATCTCTCTCTCTCTCTTGTCCTTTAACTCTCGAGAGAGTATGGTGACATCATGTCTCAATTGCTCGGATCGTAGTTCTCCATCCTTCTCTGTCTTGAGCTGCAAAAGAAGCTTCTTGCAGACCGTGACCAATGATTTCTTCGGTTTGGTCCACCCAGCGCGTCGGAGACCTTTCTCTTGGTCGTTTACTACTGATTTTTCCCTCTACAATAAGTTTTTCCAGCGCATTCGTTCTTCTTGAAATGTGTCCAAAATACCGTAGGTATGATTGGTTTATAGTGGTTGATTGCTTCGTGGTGATTTTTAGTTTTTTAAAAATTGACACGTTAGAACGGTGTTCTGTGTATGATATTCGCAGCATTATTCTGTAGGCCCACATTTCAAAAGCATCTATTATTCTATGGCCAGTCTGCGTTTAATTTCTCCATCACAGCTGTCTTTGTTTGTGATAAGTGATCCCAAATAGTTAAATTTCTCAATCATTTAAAACCATCGATTTGTCTAACATTGGCAGGGTTGCGGTCTATTATTATAATTTTCGTCTTCTTTTTGTTCAACGTAAGACAATGTCCTCTGCTGATCCTGTCCAACTTTCTCATGAATTCCGTGAGTTCTTCTTCCGAACGAGCTAGTATTAAGGTGTCATCTGCATGTCTAAAGCTAGTAATTATTTTTACTTTTATGGTTAATCCCCCTCGCCAGCCTTGCAGAACTTTTCTCATTATATACTCTCCGTATATATAGAAGAGTATCGGTGACACAATACAGCCCTGTCTAACACCGCACTTTGGACTAAAAGACTTGATAGCGTGTTGTTGACTTTCACCTTCCCGCAGCTGTTGTAGAGATTTTTAAGCAAAATAATCATATGTTTTGGCACTCCCATGTTTTCCAAGTTAAGCCACAAATTCTGCCATTTTACACAGTCGAATGCCTTGCTGTACACAAGTAAGTTTTAACATTAAATTCATATGCTTTTTCTATTATTTGTCTTACATTCAGGATTTGTTCCCTTTCTTGGCATAAATCCTGTCTGTTCGTCGGGAATCTGTGGAAGTAAAAAAGGTTGTAAACGGTTGTTTATAATATAAAGCAAAATTTTCCTTGCATGTGACATAAGCGCTATTGTTCTGTAGCTGCTGTAGTCTATAGGAGAGCCTTTCTTGTGAAGCGGCATGTACACCGATTCACACCATTCTTTTTGCCATACCCCAGTTTGCCAAATTTTAACACACAGTTTGAGGATTGCATCAACACCAAGCTCGTCCATGGCTTTTATTGTTTCGGCGGGTATGCTATCATCACTAGGTAATTTGTTGTTTTTTAGAAGGCGTATGGCTTTTTCTACTTCGGCTTTTAAGATTGGGGGCTCTTTTTCTACCTCATCAATTTTTGGTAGACCATGGTCTTTGGTTTTATTAGTAGAAAAAAGTGTTTCGCAGTATTGCCTCCATACTTCTGCTATGTTGTTGGCATCCGTAATTGTCTCTCCGTTGTCATTTTTTATTATTTGTGTCTGTGGCTTAAATTCTCCAGACAGATATTTGACTGTATCATATAATTCGTGGGATCTGTTTGTATTTGCATGTTCTTCAAGCTCTTGGCATACTCTTGCGATGTGATGGTTTTTGTCGTTTTTGCAAGACTTTTGAATTTCTTTGTCAAGAGCCTTCTCCGGGGTAATAGTTTTGGCCAGGATTAGTTTTCTCCGGCCATCTATTAGGCCGATTGTTCTTTCCGTTATCCAGTGTTTTTTCTTTATCAGTTTTGGGTTCGTTATTTTGTTCACACCAGACACGATCCATGTTTTGATCTCTTCCCACGTTTGATTTGAGTCTCCTTCAGTCAGCACGGAACAGTAAGTACGCAGTGTTTCTTGGAAAACTCTCTCTTTGGGTGTCGGTAATCTTCGACTAGGCTTGAAAAGAGTCAAAGTCTTAAGTTTTATGGTAAGGCTAGACTTTGGTAGTTTGTGGTCAGAACCGCATATTGTACCAGGACTGATGTCCGCCAGCGCGTTCCTATAAGAGTATAGTCTATCTGGTTTTTATACAGGCCTGATGGAAAATAACACCTGCAAAATCCCAAATATCTGTTGCCATGATCTTACCAGCTGATGTATCCATGTTTCGTCGATCGTCTGCAGTCAGCATTCGTGGAACCCAACGTGCAAAAAGTTTTTTGAAAACCAATTCCTGGTGCAAAAATTTGTTCAACGCTTCCAACAGAAAACCTACATGTCTCTGTTATAAATAGCCTTGACTGTAATTCTTTTGTCATTTAATACCATGTCATGGACTAAATTCACATTTTCTTTGGTCACCACAATTTTTGGGGCTCCTGCACCTAGTGCATGTTGACAGTACCCTCTTCTCAGCTTGAAATCTCGTGAACAGTTCTTGATTACCTGGTACGAAGGGACAGCGTCACCAAATACTTCTACCATGTCCCTTATAAATTTCCTGCAGAACCTTCCTTTTGGGCACACACTAATGTCATGCAATAAGCTTTTACCTGACACTTTATTTGCATTTGTCATTCAACGCCAACTATGTTAGGAACTACAATTCGTGAACTATCCTCGTTTATCTTGCATCTTCCAAATATAAATAATCGGAATCGAGGCTAGAAGCTATGCTTGAGTCGAGTCCTAATGCGAGGCTTTACCATATTTTTATCCTAACCCTAGTTATGAAGGAGGTGTAACCGAGGAGAAAGTATAAAAATATCTACTCATATTTTGATGAGACTTCTGCGTTGGATTTTTTATAGCTGAATTCAACGTCCAAACAGTAATGTGTGTATCCCATCTCAGAACCCACCCCTATGTTCGAGGGCGACCTATCTCTGGAAATCCCATCCAGAGAAGATTGGGCAGAGAATCTAGTTAAACCTCAGGGCGCAGTATTTTATACGGACGGCTCTAAACTAGAGGGGAGAGTAGGTTGCGGTGTCTTCACAAAAGACCCCATAACTTAGCCTGTCGTTTTGTTTGCTTGATTACTGCAGTGTGTATCAAGCGGAAATGACAGCAATTAACGAGGCAGCTGTCTGGATAAACCGCAATGAACAAAAGTTCAGCGAGATATTCATTCTTTGTGACAGCCAGGCTGCTATCAAATCATTGAGCTCAGTCTACTTGACCTCTAGGGCAGCGGTGCAATAAAAATAATTGCATTTTATAAAAAAAATTCCTGTCTTTCCCCTCCCAGAAATTGAAGGACACTCTATTAACCTCTCGGAACGAGCTAGGTACCTAGGCCTGATCCTAGACCGAAAGCTGTTGTGGAGGGAAAATATGGAGAAAAGGGTAAAGAGAGCCACTTTGGCGACCTATACCTGCAGAAGCGCCATCGGCAAACAATGGGGGTTACAACCCCATGTTGTTCATTGGCTCTACATTACAGTCATAAGACCGATTCTAATGTGTGGATCATTAGTATGGTGGCCAGCCCTAGAGAAGGAAGTCAACCATACAAAGGTAGGAAAAGTCCAGAGATTGGCATGTCTGCTGATCTGCTTGAAACTATTCTACATCTACTACCAGTAGATCTGTTTGGGAAAGAACGAGCAGGTATTGCGGATCTCAGACTCAATGCTGTGTCCCCATGGACCGAAACGCATTATGGTCCCTTTATAAACAGAATACGACCTGTGCACAAAAAACACTGACTACACTAAACCCACCACTATGTTCGAAGGCGAGCTATTCTTTAATTTCCCATCCAGAGAAAATTGAGCCGAAAATTTAGTTATACCTCAGCGCGCAGTATTTTATACGGATGGCTCTAAACTAGAGGGGAGAATAGGTTGTGGTGTCTTCACAAAAGACCCCTCACTTAGCCTGTCGTTTCGTTTGCCTTATTACTGCAGCGTGTATCAAACCGAAATGACAGCCATTACCGAGGCAGCTGTCTGGATACACCGCAATGAACAAAAATTCAGCGAGATATCCATTCTTTGCGACAGCCAGACTGCTATCAAATCACTAAACTCAGTCTACTTGACCTCTCGGGCAGCGGTGCAATGCGAATAATTTCATTTTATAATTGTTTAAAATAAACAGAAAAATAACGCCTACCACTAAAAAATGAAATAGTTGCAATACTTGACAGTAATTTACTTGGTTAAAATGTTTCTTATTTCAAATTTTCTGCGTGAGATGGTAAAGAAATTAATAATATACTTACCAAGTACTAAAAATAACCAGTCACCGCTATTTTGAATTTCTGCACACAATGAAACGTAAAAATAAGATGAACTCTTTTAATATTCATAGTTCGGTCAATTTAGACCAAAATACAAGAGTCAAGGTACATAAATTCCCAACAAGCTGAAAGTTGGTAAAATTGTTCAAAACATAATTATAAATAAAATTTTCAATTTCCCCATCATTCTCTGTATGGAAAAACTTTTACTCAAGGTCAAAGGTCAAAAAAATGAGTTTTTCGCGATTTTCAGCAAAACGGTTAGTTTTATCATAAAATTACCCCATGCAAAAATTGTCGATCATAAAATTATCTATAAAATATTTTTTTTCTAAGAGCCACCGTTTTTGAGATATAACGATTCAAAAAGTTGTAATCGTCATAATATGCATGAGTATGCCACGTATATATATATATATATATATATATATATATATATATATATATATATATATATATCTCTGAAGCTGTAATATAAATGTTAAAATATTTTTTTATCGGTGATTATAACTAACTTAAAATATAAAATACACATAATAAGTATAACTAAGAATATCAGGTAAAATGAAACCCACCCTTATTTTATACGCCAGTGTAACCTCGAGACAACATCAAGTGTCAAAATCATGTACTATTTTTACACGCAATAACTGGCTGTGATACGACATTTGCATTTTACAGGAGGGGTAAAACGACAGTTTTCAAAATGTTTAAAAAAAAAGATTTTGTTCAATATGCTGAAGTTTTTAAAAACAGTAATTCAACTCCACAAAAAGTTATCACCAACGGAATTCGCTTTCTTATATGTACGGACCTCCTTAAAAAACGAACTGCGTAGATAAGTATCGATATGCTTGTTTCTTTTAAAATATTCGAAATAAAAAACAAGTTCAATTAGCTTGTCTTCTTCCAACCTCAGTTGCTGCTCATCAACATCTTTTTCGGGTATATTACCAAGTTCAAGTGTGGCTTGGTTATCAGCTACACCCAACAGACTGGGGTTAGAAGTTGGTCAACCATTTCATTAGAACCAGTTCAAATTTTTCTCCCACCTACAAATTGTCAAGGCCGGTCGTGCTCTAATGTTAGATCATCAACAGTAGAGGATTCGTTTGATTCCTACGAGGTGATATGCGATACATCGCTATTGACGCAATTTACTTACACCCCGAATGAAGATGAACATGAAGATGAAGAATATGAACATGAAGGTGAAGAAGATGAACATGAAGATGAAGAAGATGAAGAAGATGAACAAGATGAAGATGAAGAAAAAGAAGATGAAGAAAAAGAAGATGAAGAAAAAGAAGAAGAAGAAGATCAAGAAGAAGTACAAGAAGAAGTATTTAAAGGTTTCGAATTAGACGAAAAAATTTCACAATTTTTTTTAATTTACATCGCTTTTATCATTTACAACCTTTGCTAATATTGGTTATTTTGCAATAGTCTCAAATTAAACAGAATTACATCAGAACCGCGAAATAGGCCTACTGTGAAAACCACCTTAAAAAAAAAGGAATTAGTACAGTACCTCATAGGTGGCGTGGTAACGTATGCATATTATGACGATTACAACTTTTACAACTTTTTGAATCGTTATATCTCAGAAACGGTGGATCTTAGAAAAAAAGTACATATTTTATAGATAATTTTATGATCTACAATTTTTGTCTGGGGTAATTTTATGATAAAACTTACCGTTTTGCTGAAAATCCCGAAAAACTAATTTTTTTTTACCTTTGACCTTAAGTAAAATTTTTTCCATACACTGGAATGATGGGGAATTTCAAAATTTTATTCCTAATTAGGTTTTGAACAATTTTACTAACTTTTAGCTTGTTGGGAATTTGTTTATCTTTGAATGTATAGATTGACCGGAGTATTACTGTTTCTTAAAACAAACCTTTCTTTTACATTATACGCAATTTCTTAAAATTTACCAGGTGAGTAATTTATTAAAGAAATTCAAGTAATTAAAAGTAAAAGTATGCCTTCTCGAATGATTAGATTGTCTGCTGCATTTTTTTTTGGAGATACAGTATTGTGCGAATTAATGTAAACACATAAGGAGCGTTTCTTATCAAAAAAAACAGTACTAGTTTATACATATGTTACTGTTTTTTAATAAGAAATATGTCCCCCTTTGGCTTTTATTACAGCTTACATTGAAGAGGGGTTTCAGAAAAAGTTAACAACAGGATTAGCCCTTATCGACCTAACCGCAGCATACGATACTGTAAACCACAAAAAACTGCTCCAAAAAGTATATAGCACAACTGCAAGGAAAAAAAAGCCGATGGAGACTCCACAAAAGCGGACCACCACAGGGAAGCGTTTTGGCTTCAACTCTGTTTAACATTTATACCAATGATCAACCAGTCTCATGCTAGACATTTCCTATATGCCGACAACCTTGAAATCTTCATACAGGATTGAACTTTTAGGGATATAGAAGTTAAATTGGAAGCAGCTCTGAAAACTATGTCCACCTACTGCCGCGAAAACGCTCTCAAACCCAACCCAGCAAAAACACAAGTTTACGCCTTCCACTTTAACATACAAGGCAAACAAAAAACTTAAAAATCTCATGGAAAGGTTAAGAACTTGCCCACGTTGATACACCGAAGTACCCGAGTGTTACTATGGACAGAACGCTATCCTTCAAACAGCACTGCCATCACTCAATCTTCTCGTGTCCACTGTTGAACATAGATCTCCCTCATCACTTTCCATTCGCATCGGTTCTGTGCCGCTTGCATCCACTTTGTTTGGCAGCTCTTTATGTCATCAGTCCATCTTGTTGGTGGCGGCCCCTGTTTCGATATGCTTCGTTTCTTGGTCGCCACTCCAGTATCCGTCTCGTCCATCTGTTATCCGTGATTCTAGCGACGTGGCCTGTCCAATTCCATTTCAGTGTGGCTATTCTCTCACCAGCATCAGCTACTCTTGACCTTAGTCTTAGTCGCGGTTTGGGATCTTGTAAGAAACCCTCAACATCACACGCACTGCCATAATACCCGACAAAAAGTGACAGCCTGGAATCACCTAATAAAAACTTGCTGGAAGTAAATGAGGCGCTGATCCTCAAGTCCTAAGAACATATCCACAAGCACTTTGCTTCTCTACAGGAGAGTATGCTGCCCCAGTATGGTGCCGATCCAAACATGCAAAACAGGTTGACGTTGCTCTCAATCAAACCTGTAGAAGTGTTACTGGGTGCATGAAAGCTACTCCCCTGGAAAACTCTATAGAGCGGCAGGTTTCTCAACACCAACCGAACGCAGAAAAGACATTGAACATGTTGAGAAGTTGAGGCAAGTGTTTGATGAGCGCCATATCCTACACGGAAATCAAGAACCAATGAGGAGACTAAAATCTATAAATAATTTCCTTCAGTCTGCTCCACTGGACCCACCAGGTAACTTTCCCCAGTCGGAACTTCCCTTATCAGGCTCTACCCTGGATTGGAAAACCTGGAAAACATTAAACCGAATAAGAACAGGAGTTGCACCGGTAAAAACGTATATGATCAGATTGGGGATACAGGAAGACCGATGAAACCTTTACGACTGTGGCAAAGTGCAGGATGAGGACCATATCCTGAGATGTATATCTTGCCCTGCGACGTGTTCCATAGATGATATGTGGATTGCCAACGACAACGCTATTAACGTAGCCCGCTACTGGGCTAAAATTTTTTAGGATATTCAAACTCGAAAAAGTAAAAAAGTAAATTACAGCTTAAACTCGTTTTGGCATAGAATCGATTAATTTTTTGCAATTTTCCTTGATTTTGTCGATTTTGTCATCTTAAAATCACACCTGAATGACAGCCTCAATCATCTTGCTTTTTGTTGTACAAATTCTCAATTAGATTGAGGTCTGGTAAGTTTCCAGGCCAGCCTAGAGGAGTAATCTTTTTTTCCTTGAAATATTTCATCATCTTCTTTGAAACATGACACGGTGCTGAATCCTACTGGAAGATTGGTTCGCCAACTGCTTCTACTTTTTCCAGTTCACTGGACAAACAACTTTCTAACATCTCTTTATATTTTTCACTGTTCATCATGCCTTCGACGGGTTATAAGTTTTCCTGTTCCCCGATATGAGAAACAGCCCCAAAACATTTTTTTGACTGGATGTTTTACTGTTTGGACCAAGTGAGCTGCAGTCGAAATTTTCATCCACGCCTTTCCGCACGAACTTTGATCGGTACCGCTGCACCAAAAAGTAGGTCTCATCTGAGAACAAGATATTTATCCAAGATTCTTTTGTTTAATGAGCATATTTTTTACCCAAATCATGAATTAATTAAAAAAGTTCTAACTCGACCGCGAAAGAAAACTGAAACAAAAATTCTCGAATAAAAAGTTATATGACTAAGTAAAAATAATGTTTTCAGCTTACATGAACATTCTAGAGTTTCTGGACCATATGAAAATCTTAAACGTAAAAACAATTTAAATAAGCGAATTTAATAAAAATTTGTTTCACGTAGTCCCAGTTAAAAATTTAATCGTGACAACGTTGCTTCACGCGTATATCCGTGTGATTCATTTATCTGCGTGTATGCCGAAAATAAAGTTATGGGTGTCAGTGTCATCTCTCTCCACATAGTCCAACATAACCAAAGCTGTCAGTCGTGATTAAGCGACGTTGTCACTCTTACATGGGTTCCTGGGCACACAGGATTAAATGGCAACGAGGTAGCCAATGAACTGCTAAGAAATGGGACCCTGGTGGAACCAAGAAGCCAGTTGATCGGATTGTCAAGTGCCAAAGCAAAACATTTATTGAAATCAATTCTTGAACACGAACATATTGCTTAGTGGAATGCAAATACTGGCTGCAGAACTTCAAAACAGCTAATGAAAAAACCTCTCCGGAAGAGGGCTGACGCACTCTGGACCGGAGTAGACTAAGCAGCACGCTTGGCCTGCTCACAGGACACATCGCACTAATGGCGAACCTCTTCAAACTTAAGCTGGCGGCCGAGAAAAACTGTCGAATATGCGGAGAAGAAGAGGAAAGCGGTATACACATTCTGTGTCACGGTCCGATGCTAGCAGTGTACAGGTATCAAACCTGGGGCCGTATGATAATGGATCCAAGCGATGTAAATGAGACAAGGCCAACAGAAATCCTGAGCCAAAATCAGAAGCATCAGAATTCTGATGCTCTGAAGACACAGCGGTAGTCGCAGAGGATCAAAAGATCTAGGGGACATTTTGTTTTCATTTCGTAGTGTATAAGTCATTGCTCATATGCGAAATTTGCAATTTTTGATGAACGATATCTCGAAAACGGTATAGTCAAACAATCTCAAATTTCGTTAAGTATTCTTCAATACTTTTTTTTAGCTTTTTAGAAAAATTCATTTAATTTGCATTACTTCTCATGTGTGTTAGAACTACCTTAAATAAGGTAGACTCACGTTTAGTAATAATGAATAAAAATTAACACTTGGTGGCTATAAAAAAAATTAAAAATGCGGGTTTGCTACCAAACTTCACACGATCATTCGTCGGGCTAGTCTAAAGATTGGGTGAAAATTTCATATAAATCGGTCCAGCCGTTGGCTATAGAAAAAAATTGTAAATGCGGGGACGTATTAGAAAAGACCCAACATTTTTAATTACATTATAAACATCTGTACCAAAAAAGTGTTACTATAATTATATTTTTTTTATATTTAATAAAAACATATAAATTTAACTTTTTCATAAACCTATAAAATACTTTTTTATTTGTTATGTAAATACATAATGTCTACTGATGAAGTATTAATTTTAATGTTTTTTAATTGAAACAATGTTTTAATTATTTATAAGGATGATTACGTGTGGCAAAGTAGCCCAATAACGTCATAGTTATAAATAGTGTTTGCATAAAATAATTTGTATTTACTCGAATGTAATGAAAAACGTAAAAAAATATTTAAGTAATTCTCAGTTTAGAAGTATTCTTGACGGCCATGATACAAATATTGTAAATATCTCTTTTATGGTCGGTAAATTTCATTACCCTTAATTGAATTAGTTTCGTCTTAATGGCACCTTTACTTTAGGAGGGGGTGAACCTGAATTTAATTCATTGGTAAAACGCAGAACGGTGAAAATAGGATTACTCGAAGGTCGTTGAAACAATTTCAGATTTTTTTTTACCTTCTGTTTGGGAAAGGTCAGATCTAGGCATCTATGGAAATAGTTTTTTAAATTTTTGGTAATTAATTTTACAAAAAATGGTGAGTTTCGGGTAAATTTGCTATTATTAAATATTATACAAATATTATATTTTTCGAGAAAGTAACCCCAGAAATGCCTCGGTCATACTTACGTTTATGCTGAAAAAAAAAATTGACAACATCCAACCAAAATTACGCCGTTATTTCTGCAAAGCCTCTACAGAACCGATTTTGGAGCATTTTTCTCCAATGATTCAAGCGCCTTCGCATGAATGTATTGTTTTACATAGAGACTATAAATTTTATTGAATGAGTTGTAGTTCAATTCATGATTATGAAGAATAACACCGGAGCTGATTGAAGAATTTTAGATCGGAAGATTAAATGATTAGCAGATGCAGATTATGTTACTTATTATTAGAAAAATTACTATTAATTATTTCTCAATCACAAAAAGAAGTGTACTATTTTCAAAGAATATCCGTACATACATATAATCACGCCTTTTTCCCGTAGGGGTAGGCAGAGACCACTTCCTTCCACTTGCTACGGTTCTTACACACATTTTCGCTTATTCTACTTTTATCACCGCTCTCATACATGCTCGTCGGTTGTTGGCACTCTTGACCTGGCCTTTCTTCAAAACGATGTTGATCTGATCGAGATATGTTCGCCGTGGTCAAACTCTACCGACTTCCGTCCATTCACACTCGCCTAATAAATCTGTTTCGTCAATTTTTCTCTTATTTCAATTTTTTTCAAATTATATAGTCACTCCGGCTATACTTCTCAGAGTACTCATCTCTGCGTAAGATGGATAAAAGGGTTGGAGTGGGCGTTACAGAGCCGAATTTTAGGCTCTCAAAACCCCTTGGTAAAACCCCAACCATCTTTCAAGCAGAATTACATGCCATAGAGATATGTGCCTAGGAGTGCATCGAAAGGAACACCCGGAGGGTAGAAATCCATATTTTTTAGATAGCTAAGCAGCACTAAAAGCTCTGAAGTCATACACTTGTGAGTCTAAGCTGACTTGGGTCTGTAAACAATCCCTGAGACAACTGGGAGCAAACAATCAGGTTACTTTGATGTGGGTTCCAGGTCACAAGGGAGTTAAAGGCAACGAGGAAGCAGACTGCCTTGACAAGGAAGTGGCAAATACACAAATTTCCGGCACAGAACCCTTCTGTGGACTCTTCAAAGCCCACTCAAAAGAAGAGGTTCGACGATGGGAAATATATGAAATGAAATATCACTGGCATAAAGTACCAGAACAAAGATAAGCGAAAAGGCTAGTATATAGTAAGCCCTTCGCAAAGGAAAGCTAAACAGCTTCTCGATTTGGACAAGAAAGACTTGAAACTGGTGACGGGACTCCCCACTGGATACTGCCCTCTGAGGTATCACCTGAAAAAGATAAGCAAAACAGAGAGTGATAGTTGCCGCTACTGCAAGAACTCCGCTGAACTGCAGAACATTTGCTTTGCACTTTGCAAATGCCCAGCGCTTTTCTTCAAGAGGCTTAAGTTTCTGAAAGGGGCATTCTAAAGCCCTCCGATGTCAGGAACTTAGCACCCAGGAAACTGATAAACTTTGTACGAAGTCTCGGAATCCCGGGCCTCAAATAGATTAAGGTTTATGCACAAAAGATCTGATAGGTCGAGGTACTTGAGAGGCTGCATAGCTTTCACGCCCCCCCTTCCCTCCTACAATCTACAATCTACTTATCTCCGCAGCATCAATTATTCGAAGCAGGCATAAATATTGCTTTTATTTTATCCTTATTTCTCTTCTGTTGATGCCTATCCGTTCCGGATTTTTGCAAGCATAATGGCTATACGAACTTTATTCACTGATGTACGAAATAAGCCCACAGTTGATGTATTAAACCACACTCGGAGATTCTTCAGATATGATATTCTTCTTCTTCCTACAATCCTTCTACCTTGTATTTTGCCTTGGAGTATAAGATGTAAAAGCCGGTTTTTTTAGGATTTTTCTTGATGTGGCCGAGGTATTCAAGTTTACGTTTCTTTACCTGATATAAGATTTCTTTTTCTTTCTTTATTCTACGTAGCACCTCATCGTTGGTTATTTGATTCACCCATGAAATTCTCAGAACACGACGGTAGAGCCAGAGTTCAAATGCTTCTAATTTCTTGCAAGATGTGTCAGATAACGTCCATGACTCAACGCCATATAAAAGAGTTAAGAACACATGGCACCTCAGTATCCGCATTTTGGTGTTTAAAGGCAGGTCCCTACTTTTAAACAATTTTGTCATTTTAAGAAATATGGCTCTAACCTTTTCAATTCGGCCATCTTATCTCAACCGAGTGGGCCCATTATTCGTTAATATTTGTTCACAAATAGACTTGTTAACTCTTTGGATGGGTCTGTTATGTATCAGTATTATTTATCCTTATTAATAAAATAAAATCAATGGATTCATAAAAAGAAATAACACAATTATGATCGGAGTCAAAGGCAAACACATGTCAAAATTCAAGAAAAAATGAAAAAATTTGTATCGCTGTTTACCATGAATTCGAAATGTCTTTCTAGAATAAAAAAGCGATACTTTCTTTTTGAAGATTCACTCTAATAGGTGAAAAAATTTTTTGTGGGCGGTTGATGCGCTGTGATGCAACAGGTGTCCGAAACTTTTTGCATAAAAAATGTGTATTTGTTGTTAGTGTTGTTGAAAATATAGTTCAGTACCCCCTTTCGTTATGACGGCGACAGTCGTTAAGTCTTTACTTATTTGGTTATTTTTTTTTTTTTTTAACTTGGGATTAAAATACTTACGACAGTTTTTAAAATTGCTTTATTTGTTATGACATCTCTTCCCAGAAACTCTGTAAAATTAAACGATATACGTGCATACTCAAACAATGTAACAATAAATTTCCTACAACGGTGTAACTTGAATAAAGTAAGGTGTTCAAAGTTTTAAAAAAATCAATATTAAAAGAATAAAGTCAAACTATAGTTAGTACTGGTAACAAATATCATAGTAGACTTTTCGTGGCGAAATTGTCTATCACAGAACGAAAATCAAGGTTCGCAAAGTCAATTTTTATGCTCTTCTCAGAATAAAGATGTAGACATACTAGATGTTTCAAAAAGGTGTTGCTAAATTTTAAAGAATTATAGAAGAAGACATTGCGGTAAAAAAGCAATGAAGCAATTTTTGCCCTCATGAGCTGCGAAAACAGCGACGCTTGGGTGGATCCCTGTGAAGTTCCACCCCCCACTATTAAAAATTCGAAAAAAATTTTAGAGTTCTGAGTTCTGTTTTAATAGCTCTAGATTTCCTAATAGATATTAGGAATAGTCCTGACCTTTAAAGGGTAAAAAAAATCAATTATTCAAAAGAAGGGGGGCTAACTTCACGCTCATCCCCACTTTTGAAAAAGTGAATTTTTTTCGGAGTTATGGGAAGATTTAGCATAGTTCTAGAGTTCCGGATGCTTTTCGAAAATAGTTCCGGCGAATTTAACCCCAAAAAAACTCGTCCCTCCACTTTTTCAAAAATCAATTTTTCTTTCGGCCATTTTGTTTCCTTCAAAGAGTTCTAGAGTTATACAAAAAGAAATTTCAAAAAATTCAAAATCCAAAAAATTTTTTTTTCGATCAATTTAAAAATTCAAAATTTTACGGGACTTAAGTTACCAAAAAAATTTGATTTTCAAAATTTTAAAGATTTAGGAGTTCTGTTCCTTCTTTAAAAAGTCCTACAACATATTTCGATGAAATTAAAATCCAAAATTCTAAGGGACATTAAAGTCACCAAAAAAAATTTATTTTCAAAATTTTGAAGATTTAGGAGTTCTGATGAGATTTCTGTTCCTTCCTCAAAGAGTTCTACCAAAAAGCCCTACAACATTTTTCGATGAAATCAAATTCCAAAATTCTAAAAGACTATACAAAAGTTAACGTACATGTGTGTATGACAAAAATAATTTGTCAACCAAATTATTTATAACATTAACAATAGTAAATCGTTATTAAGGTTCCTCAAAAAAGATGTTTAATTTAGGTATTAACATTGGGTTACATTGAAAAACGCAAGTTTTCAGATTTATTAATAGCTGAAGAATGTGTTTGTTAATTTGTTTTGTTTATATAATTATCAATTGTTATTGTTTAATAGCAAAGTGTCATTGGTAAATAAGCATCATAGAAACGCAATTTTTTTTCTCAAAATACTTAAGATAATAAAAGTTTGTTTATATGATTGTTGTTAACAATTAAAATAGTTGATTGTCATGTAGACTTATGAAAGGTTTAAAAATTATTCATTTAAATTTCATTACTCTGAAAAAATCAAGTTTGTACCACTAAGAATAGCCAAACAGTGCATTTTTTAATTAAATTTGTTTTTGAAAAACGTCAAAATACTTTATGGTAGGACTCTTTAGGAGAGGAACAGAACTCTTGAATTTTGAAAATTTTGAAAATCAAATTTTTTTGGTAACTTTAAAGTCCCGTAGAATTTTGGATTTTGAGATGATCGAAAAATGTTGTAGGACTCTTTGGAAGACGAACAGAACTCTTGGAACTTGTGATGAAAAATTATATTACATTTTTCAAAATGCTGTGATTTTTGGATTTTCAATTTTTCGAAATTTCTTTTTTGTAGAACTCTTTAAAGCAAATAAAATGGCCGAAAGAAAAACTGATTTTTAAAAAAGTGGAGGGACGGGTTTTTTTGCCTAAATTTTTTTTGGGGTTAAATTTCGAAAAGCATCAGGAACTCCAGAACTAGGCTAAATCTACCCAGACCTCCGAAAAAAATTCACTTTTTCAAAAGTGGAGAGGAGCGTAAAGTTAGGCTCCCATTTTGAAAAATTAATTTTTTTACCCTTTAAAGGTCAGAACTCTCCTAAAACATATCAGGAAATCTAGAACTATTAAAACAGAACTCGGAACTCGAATGTTTAATAGTGGGGGTGGAACTTCACAGGGATATTGGTTCGGAATAAATAAAAAAAAAATTTCACGAATTTCCGAATAAAACAAAAAGTTTTGGAATTGTTTAAAAATTATAGTAAAAAAGAGGCAGATACGAAGTTTGTAGAAATTTCCAACAACAAAAAATGAAATCTTCCATGAAGAATTTGATAAAATTAATTTTGTACGTCATAAGAATATTTGCTAAATCAAATTAATATGGAATAAATAACAAAGAAAAAGCAATAAAAGAACTAAAGGACCAGTTGGGATTTCACATTGGTTCTGATTTCGTCATCGAAGGAGATAATAAAGCTTTCGTAGTTAAGTGACCTTGTTCTGCTAGGAATGTAACACCCAGATAGGAATTGCAAATCGACAGATTAAATGGTAGACAAAAATCAATGAAAACCATGACTGGTAAAGGTCTATGATTCTCCGACATTTCAAACACTTTTGAACGTTTATAAGTGTTATTTATGATATTTTCTTGCCAACTTGATATCAACTCGGCAAAACATCAAAATAAAAAATCACTTTTATTCAGTTACGCGTTGTCGTTATAATAGTTCTTCCATTATCAATTGCAGAATATAAAAACTCGTTCCTAACCTTTACCGACAATATTGTTTGATCTGCTGTAGGTGAAGATACCTCATTTTATGAATTTATTATTTTTAAAAATACGTATGTCTAAATCTTCATTGTCTTTCTCACTACACTGTGCAATTTCATTATTTTCATTAGCCCGTGGTCTCTAAAACGCCATATTTCTATTTATTAAATAAAATTTCTAAACTGAGCACACCACACTATGCCACTAATATCACAGACTGTCTTTTAAAACATAAACAAGATTATTTATAGCTTTTCAACTGCGTTACACCACTCGGCAAATTCAGTGCGTTTAACCTTGTGATTTGCTGTTTCCGTTGGTTGAATAACCTAATTTGTAAATTTTGACGCAAGTCAATCAAGTCCACGTGGACAGACGATTTTTTTTTATTTATACCGGATTTTATACGGGTGGAAAAAATTGTTTTAGGTTTCTAAATTTGGCACCAGTGCCTTGCGTATATATTAAATATTGATTACTCCTCACATAACCGTGTTCTGCAATTGATAATGGAAGAACTATATTGTTGTCTTGCTAACTTGATATCAACTTAGCAAAACATTAAAATAAGCAGAAAAAAGCATGTGAACTGCACGCACACATTTTTTAAAAATCATTAATTCAACACTAGTTGAGATAATGCTGCGGAGATGAGTAGACTAAGAAGTATAGCCGGAGTGACTCGGTTGGATAAAGTAAAGAATAGTGAAATAAGAGAACGCTGTGGTGTTAAAGAAGATGTGGTTACAAAGATAGATAAGGGTGTGCTGAGATGGTTTAGACACGTAGAAAGGATGGATATAGGAAGATTGATAAAACAAATTTATAAGGCGAGTGTAAATGGACGGAAGTCGGTAGAGGTCGACCTCGGCGAACATATCTCGATCAGATCAACTTTGTTTTGAAGAAAGGCCAGGTCAAGAGTACCAACAACCGACGAGCATGTATGAGAGCACTGATGAAAGTAAAGAAAGCAAAAGATGTGTGTAAGAACCGTAGCAAGTGGAAGGAAGTGGTCTCTGCCTACCCTTACAGGAAAAAGCCGTGACTGACTATATTTATATATGTGTATGTTGAGATAGTAAAATAAAATTTATAAAATTGTTTTTTTTTTTAAATGAATATTTCATTAATATTTAATTTTTGTTATTTTTTTTAGGTGAGTCGGAGTCTATTTCTTAACAAGTAATTGCTTATAAAGGTAAGAAAATTGCATTCTATATTAAGTCTCTATGTCACACTTCCTTAAGTTACGTCCCTGTCTTCGGCGTTTTTAGTCGTTTAGAATTTTTCTTCCAAAACCTAAGGCACACTTGGCGTTTTCGTCCGATCGGACCGTCGCCGCTCCAACATAAATGTAGCGTTTACACATTCTAAATATCCGTCGCCGTCTAATCATCATATCGACACCACATTAGTCGATCACTGACCACCGTGCAACAAGTGTTTCTTTAATTATCATTTTATTTATCTATTTATTATATTGTTACGATATTTAATTTCAGGTTCGACAATTTTAAAAACGCAGTACAAAAACTAAATAATATATTTCGATACAATAAATTCTCACTTGATAAATCACTTAGATATTCGCAATCTTTGCAAAACTATAACACTTTATAATTACCTTTTTTTTAACTAAAATCTTTAGCGACCGCTGTCTTTTTATATACCTACAAATTATTACGTGAAAGAGAGCTAATTTTCTTTCGTTATTTTCGACATTGTCTCGAAATTGATTGACCGTTCTAGATGCCTTTAATTACGCCTGCGGCCATAAATCATTCGCTAAATGGGAGCGTTTTGGTGCTGCAAAAGAAATAAGCGCCTTTGTGTGGACGATACACCGTCAGGAACGTATTTATCGTAACAATATTATAAATAGTGTTGTGTATAAAATGAATTAATAATTCATTTTTAATTACAACCACTTTGGTCATAATAAAATCACACCAATACACTACTCTCAACGCGTACACAACAGCGTCAGGCAATAGACTGGACGATAAGTATGTATAGTTCTTCCATTATCATAAGTATCCATTATCATTAGCAGAATATAATCCGAACCCTTACCGACTATATTGTTTGATCTGCCTAACATATGTCTAAATCTTTATTGTTAAATTCATATCTGTCTTTATTCTCATTATTTTTATTAGCCCTTGGTATCCAAAACGCCATATTTTTATTTATTTAATGAAATTTGTAAATTCAACACACCACACTATCCCCCCGATATTAAAGACTATCTTCTTTAAAGATTTTCAAACATAACAAGAATATTTATAGCTTTTTAACCGTGTTACAACCCTCGGCAAATTCTGTGCTTTTAACCTTTTGATTTGCTATTTCCATTGGTTGAATAACCTGGTTTGTGAATTTTGACGCACGTCAATCAAGTCCACGTGGACTTGATTGGCTGGCATGCCTGGCCATAACTGGAGCTATGTCCAGCACACCAACGGCAGCGATGGAACACCTCCTACATCTCCCTCCCCTAGATATTCTCTTAGAGAGGGAGGCCAGGATAGCTTCCTATAGATTCCTGTCTTTGGAAAAGCAAATAAATGGAGAGCAACTCGGAGATCACTCCGGGATACTGAGTGAAACAAAAAACCACCAAATTCTGGGGATGGTTCCTGACTTGCTAGCCACAAAAATACACGTAGGAAAGTCGTTCAAAGTCCTCTTTCCGGAGAGAGACGAATGGATGAGGGGACAAATCCTCTTCCCAGAGACTGAATACGTAATGTACACAGACGGCTCAAAAACCCCAGATGGAGTTGGGGCCGGTGTTTTCAGCAGGAAACCAAAGATTGAAATATCTACCAGTCTTGGCAGGTATGCCACAATCTTTCAGGCTGAAATATTTGCTATCGAATTGTGTGCAAGAGAGTTGACCAACAGACCTCTAGCAAACAAAAACATAAATATAATATCAGACAGCCAGGCCGCTTTAAAAGCACTGAGCTCCAACAAGATAAATTCTAAACTTGTATGGAATTGCATCGAATCCTTAGAGTACCTTGGTGCGAACAACAGGTTGACCCTACTGTGGGTACCTGGGCACCAGGGGGTGGAAGGAAACGAAAAAGCCGACACCCTTGCAAAACAGGGGGCCGAATCTGCGTTCACTGGACCAGAACCGGCTTTTGGAGTCACCACAAGTGCCGCCAAAACAATTATTTCGGACTGGGCGGAGAGGAAAATACTCACGTACTGGTCCGACTTACCAGGGCTAACCCACTCGAAGACGTTTTTACCGTTACAACCCTCGAGAAACACAACTAAGCAGATACTAGAATGGAGCAGAAATGACCTGCGTATTTTAACAGGACTGCTTATGGGACACTGTCGTCTGAGATACCACCTCAGAAAGATAGATCTGAACCAACAAACGTACTGTCGGTTCTGCTGCGTGGAAGACGAAACTGCTGAACATATACTATGTTCATGCCCCGGCCTGGGAAGAATAAGGTTCAACATATTTAGTTACACTAACCTAGAACCTACCGATTTTAAAAAAATCTCATCCTATACAACCATGAACTTCGTAAGAAGGGCTGGATTGTGCGGTGAACTGTAGCCTCTAGGGGTGAGCCACAATAGACCTACTAAGGGTCGCGGTGGAGGGGCGACCACGCCCCACTCACATAAAACCTAACCTAACCTAACCTAAGTCCACGTGGACAGACGCTTTCTTTGATTTATACCGGATTTTATACGGGTAGTAAAAATTATTTTTTGTTTCTAAATTTGGCACGAATTTCGTTTTTATATATTAAATATTGATTACTCCTTACATAACTGTGTTCTGCAATTGATAATGGATAAAGTATAACAGCGCATTTAGTCACGTATGCCACCATTTCGGGGAAGCTGGTAAAAAATCCGTCGATTGTAGTGGCAGTGGACGGCTGTATTTCTGCCGTCGGCGTTAAATAATCAAATCGTCCATTATTGCGCGCAATGTGTACGTCGCTAATACCATCCTACGCGCCACTTCTGGTACGGTCATCAACATCATCATCATTAACCAGCTCTTAGAACGTCCACTGCTGGACATAGGCCACCCAATTATATCGTGACCTGCCTGGATCCAGTTGTTTGCGATTCTATTCAGGTCATAGGTCCAACGTGTAGGTGGTCTTCCTCTGTTTTGTTTATTGGTGCGAGACCTCTTTGTCCACCTATTGTCGCTTATTCTGACCATGTGTCCTGCCCAATTCCACTTTTAATGTGGTTATTCGCTCGACGATGTCTTTCACGTCAGTTTTTCGTGCTGGTTTGTGACGTGGTGTCTCAAACTCAATCCAATCATTGCCAAGTGTGTTCCCGGCTTAATATTTTCTTTTCACCGACACTTCGAGAAAGTTCTGGTCTATTGCGGCGTTTCATCGTTTTGTGATAAATGTCATTCATTTTTTTGTTCTAATTAGGATAATGTTATAAATAAATCTTTAAAAAAATGATCTTGCAAGTAGTAGCTACAAAATATTGAGCCGGAGTTTATTTAAATAAAGCAATATTGGTTTTTTTATGTTTCTAATTTTAAAAGATTTTTTCATTTGAAATATAAAATTGTTTAATTTATTTAATTTAATGTACCTCTAAGTTGTCTTGTTTTCATTACAATATACGTGGAAGTAAAAGTGGCGTAGGGACCATGGGTAGCACCCGGAGCGGATATTGAGGTGTCATTCCAAAAACACAAATATTTAGAATGATTAAAAATTCGATCTACGTAAAACATGATTGTTGAAAATTTGTGATTTCAATAGTAGAATTTCTCTTCACAAAATTCCTTGATTTTAAACCCCCTTATTACGGTCCTGACGCCGACAAGCCATCCGATTTACACGTGCAAGCAAACAGCTATACTCGTGTGCAAAAAGACGATTACGCGCGCACCAATGAAAAACTTTGATTTCAGCGTTTGACCGTTTTCTGAACTCCCTCTACCGATCGAGAAACATCTTGCTTTTCGACCACATTGCGCTCGGAACCCCACGTATTGAAATGTAGCACATTATTTTACTTTTATTTCAAATTTTCATGACTGCAGTTAAACAGTAACATTGAATCCGATTATGGATTATATTCATTTCAAGTCGACAACCAGTGAAAAGATTCAAATAATTATGAGACCGAAATTGTACAATTAATCATGTTTTGGTGGGAGACAAAATGACGTCTCCATGTATCAAGTTCAATATACTATAAATGGCAATTATATAGTGTTTTATTTCAATGAAAACGAATACACTTGTAATAAATCAAGATTACCACCGATATGAGCCGCCAAAACCCTCGGCAACTTATAGTAGGTAGAAACAATTGAATCAGCGACCTATCTATCAGCTATCGAAGTACTGCATCATCACAGGCGAGCGGCAACATTTCCAAAGAGGCGGACGGTACCAGGTCTAGCTTCTACACTTCCCCCGCATTCTCTGCTCGCCCCGTCGACAATGATTTTTAATGAATTCAAATGAATAAAGTTACAATATTATGATAGTGTTACGGATTGCGACCGGAGTAATCGGCGGAATCCGTCCCTGTTCGATTGTTTGCCTGAGACGATGGCGCGTCGATCACAAAATGAAAGGAATGGTGTGCATCAATAAACGCCCGATATTTTAGGGAAGAATCTTCTCGTTGGTTCCTCGTTCTTCAGGAATGGACGTCCCAATTCTGGAATAGTTTGTTTGCCTACATAAAAGAAATTTCGCCGATCGAGTTTTAGTTTAGTTTGAAGAATTATAAAGTGTTATAAAGAGATTGTAAAGAATTTGTAATTATCTAAGTGATCTTTAAAGTAAGGATTTATTGTATAGAAAGATTTAAATAAATTGTTTAGTTTTTTTTTGTTCTGAGTTTTTAAAAATAATCGAACCAAAGATTAAATATTGCAACAAAATGATAATAGTAATGTTGTTCTTAGACAGTTGTGTATAAAATTAAAAATTATGTATTACAAACAAAGGAGAAAGTAGAATTAACATTTTCTCATTTTCTCAAAGAAAAACTGCTTGGCCTCAAGAACAGCACATCGCCTGGTATTTATGGATTGAGTATATTTTTCTTGAAAAAATTTGCTGATATACTTTGTCCTCCTCTTTGCACTATAAGGAGTTTGTCACTCGAAACGTCGACGGTACCAGACTTGTAGAAAGTAGCCTCCGTGACTGCAGTTTACAAAAAAGGTGATAAAATGAACTTTGCTAATTATCTTCCTATAAGTTTACATTCTGTTCCATTCAAGATCATGGAAAGTATCTTAGCTGACGCAATGTCTGATTTTCTCACACAACATCACGTGATACCATTTGAACAACACGGATTTGTTAAAGGAAGATCCACTACTACAAATCTTCTCGTCTGTGTGAATGACTGGACTCTTTCTCTTGATAATAAATTACCAACTGATACATTTTACCTTGATTTTGCCAAGGCTTTTGACAGAGTTCCTTTTGTGAGGTTACAATATAAACTTGAGTCATATGACATTCGTGGGAAACTACTGCTATGGATTCAAAATTACCTATAAAATAAAAAATTTGTGTGTCAGGATTGGTCAGTCTCATTCATCTGAAAGATTAGTAATAAGTGGTGTTCCTCAGGGATCAATCCTTGGCCCACTTCGTTTCATAGCCTACCCAAGTGACCTACCTTATTATATTCAGTGCAAAAAAGCTTTTTATGCTGACGACACCAAAATTTATGGTAATCCTTTGCTAGAACACAATACAATACAGACTGATCTGGACTCTATAAGTGAGTGGTGTTTTAACTGGTTGCTTCCCTTAAATGTGAATAAATGTGTGGTACTACACCTTGGCAAAAATAACTCGTGCTTGCAGTATTCACTTTACGGACAACGTCTTGCTCCAGTATCAGTTTATAGATTTAGGTGTTACAGTTGCATCAGATTTAACATGGTCCGAACATATTTTAAAAACTTGTAAGCGTCCTAACTCAGTGATATATCTTCTTCAAAAATCTTTCACAAGGATTTCATTTCAATCTTCTATAAAGCTGTACAAAACGTATGTTCGTCCGTTGCTTGAATATGCGGGTATAGTGTGGTGTCCAGTGCTCAACCGAGATCAAAACCTGTTAGAAAATGTTTAACGCCCGGCTACAGGACTGTCCTTTGGTCGTACGCGTTCAGATTATTCCGAGAGACTACAGATGGCTAACTTACCGTGCTTTGCCGTTCGCCGCTTACGCGGAGATCTTTTTCTCACCTTCCAGATGATTAAGTTTAATTATGGAAACATCAGAGACATTATTCTTCTAAATACCGACTCCCGTTTCCGAGGACATGATCTAAAGTTAAAAAAGGAAAATTTTAATTGTGTACCAAGACAAACGTTTGTCACCAATCGAGTTTTTATCTCATGGAACGATTTAAGTGAGGAAACAGTTGAGCATCATCAGTTAACATATTTAAAAATAAAATCGACGAACATTTATTACACTCCTAATTTGTATCTCGTTTAATAATTATTTCACATTGTATATTTTGTTTACTTATGTATGATTTTGTAAATAGGCTGTCATAGGCTTAGACCTCAGCCTTCATTGATATGTAATAATAATATACAGGTTAAGTACAAACATTTAAAATTTCTTCTTTCTAGTCTTAACAGCTGCAAACTCGGAAATCATATCTTCAAAATTTATATTTTGAGTTGCCAATATGCCGACATAATCAAGTCTCATTTTGTTCATTGTAGCCTGTAATTTTTAATTAATTTTAATTTGCGGAAACTCCTTTTACAAGAATCCAGTCTTGGCTGATTAAATGGAGGATCAAAGTCAACGAGAGTAAATCAGTACATGTAACTTTCACAAATCGTAAAAACACCTGTCCTCCAGTTAGATTAAATAATATCCAAATCCCTCAGCGAGAAGAGGTGAAGTATCTTGGTATCCACTTGAATCGAAGAATGACATGGAAGAAACACATTTTCACGAAGAGAAAGCAGCTCGGCTGCATGTTGCACAAACACTACTGGCTAATCGGTCCCAAATCAAAGCTATCCTTGGTAAACAAACTAATAATCTATAAAGTTATTTTCAAACCCATTTGGACATATGGATTAGAACTCTGGAGTTCAGCTTTCAACTCTAACCAAGAAATCCTGGAAAGGTTCCAAGCTAAGAGGCTCAGAATTATCTCACAAGAGCTATGGTTTGTTCCTAACAGCTTAATTGCACGAGACCTCAAAGTACCAACAGTAAAAGAGGAAATCAAACAACAATACATGAAATATTCTACGAGGCTAGAAGCTCATCCAAACCCTATCGTGACGGACCTAACGCAATTAGTGCCACATATACGTCTGAAACGTCACTACCCGAGTGACTCACTGTACCGTTTTTAGCAGACTCTTAATACACGTTCACTATAGTTATATTATAATATAACTAATGTAAATATAGGAACCAGTTGATGAACTGATTTCTACAAGTTTCTTTATATAAACACACAATTTACTTTTTGTTATATGTATATTATAACAGATTGTAAATAAAGCTGGAATTTAAAAAAAATATCTTCAAAATTTATATTTTGAGTTGCCAATATACCGACATAATCAAGTCTCATTTTGTTCATTGTAGCCTGTAATTTTTAATTAGTTTTAATTTGCGGAAACTCCTTTTACAAGAAGCAACTGACTGATACACAAGTTGTCATACGTAATTTTAGTGCGATCATTAAATTCCATAAAATTTCATTTCACGATGCATTTCAAACAACCTAGAGACAGTCAATTAGAAATTGTGACATTGGTCGCTTTTAAATTTCTTCTCAACCTTTGCATTTTTAAGAGAAGTTCTGTTTCCGATACCTCATCATAAAAGGAAATAAACTTTTATGCAGCTAATTTCAACTCTTCAATGCTTGCCAAAAGCAAAGTATTTGTCTGCACAACCTCATTTTTACCGTTACAACCCTCGAGAAACACAACTAAGCAGATCCTAGAATGGAGCAGAAATGACCTGCGTATTCTAACAGGACTGCTTACGGGACACTGTCGTCTGAGATATCACCTCAGAAAGATAGATCTGAACCAACAAACGGACTGTCGGTTCTGCTGCGTGGAAGACGAAACTGCTGAACATATACTATGTTCATGCCCCGGTCTGAGCGTTTTTCTAAAAGGTTCCTGCAATTGGCTCTGTTTCGTTTTCAATGGGCCACCCTGTATATCCTTTTGAACTTCAACTCTCATTGTCAGACTTGCATCAAGTGGCCAACTCACTGGCCTTTCGTTTTTTAAGACGTAGTCCTTTGATTTTTTTTATAGCAAAATATACTCAGCACATCTTCTACAATGTGACCCCATTTTTCTTCAATATAGGAAGTGCCTCTATTTTTATAGCTGATTGATCGGTACATAAGTCTTGGTATTTTATTCTAAAAAAGAAAGTAAAAAAATGAAAAATTGTTTGCATCACCCAGTTTTAGTGATAAATTTAAACATATTGTTACGTATTTGTTGAGTCCGTCCGCCTTGCCGACGTCGACGACAGAATATGGGGTGAATATTTAATGAGCATAGAAGACAATGGATAATTCGAGAAATTACTGGATCCTTCTCGTGGTTATTCGTATAGGTATAAAAAAAGGACATCGGCCGCGAAGTATTAGTTTTAAAAGTGTTTATGAATTAAGAAATGTATATAGTTATAAAAAATTGTATATCTAAGTGATTTATAAAAGTAGAATTTATTGTATTGGAATATTGTTTTGTTACTGTATCGAGAGTTTTAAATCGCCGAACCCACGGAAGAACTAAAAATTCGTAACAATATAAAAAGAATGGAGGACAACAGACTCGTCAAAAACGCAAAAATTAATAATCAAGTAGGAAGCGCTAGAGAGAATGCTGGACCTCATCCTCCGGGAAGGACGTGTTGGCAATGAACAGGCAGTAGCCTACTAACATGTATCCATATTAGAAAGAAGAAGAACATGAAGGCGATATCTCTTTTCAACATTTAGAGGTCATAATTAGAGATACAAAAAAACGTATGTCATTGCTCGAAAAACAAGTGTACATCATTGTATGATGTGTGTCTACTGTCAGTAGAAAAGGATGAGGTATATAAAGTTTGTGTTTACTACCGTTCATTGTTAGCGACGTCAGGGTAAAGGTGAATTCAACTGTATTTACTTACAGTAATAATTTATTATTTTAAATATTTTGATGTTACTTTAAAGACCCTCTGGTTGAATGTTAAAAATGGAAAATATGATTTACCGGTTACAATTGCTTATTAATTATTGAGTTGATGCATGCATGTCCAATGTTGCCTTTTATTGACCAACAAATTTCGTTGTCGGAGTCTTTAGAGGTCAAATGACTAGTACTACTGGAAATGTGTCAAGTAAGCGTACGTGTTTAGAACGTTAAGTATAAAATTCCCTTTTATAAACACTTGCTAATTAACGACACTTTAAATGGACGAATATTTATTTACCGCCTTTCATTTAAATGTGACACAAAAATATCGAAATTATAAATTATTTATAAATTGATGTCGACCTACTTTTTTCATTTGGAAATGTTAAAATTTTGGAAAACAGGGAGTAATTTTCTATGAAACAGTTGTACAAATAATATTGCATTTTGTATTGTACAGGGTGTTTCTAAATTCATGCGAAAACATTTAGGAGGTGATTGCCCGTATGAAATTATGATGGATCTTTCCTATAACAAAATTTTCTGAGCCCAACCCCCTTCCGAGATATCGCCCCTAAAATGTGGCGAGTGAAATTAATTTTTAATGTTTGCTGAGGGTGGTCATTTCCAACATTTATCGTATTTAATTCTTGCATTTTTCATCTTTACTGTTTTCCACTCTCAATGCGTAGTTTATTATTTAATAAAGAATAAAAATCATGATATTGCATTGTTACGATATTTTCTTCTTTCTTGGGTTCGGTAATTCTAAATTCTCAGTACAATAACAAAACAATTTTTATTCCAATAATTTCACACATTAAATTTTACTTTACAAATCACTTAGATATTCACTTTACGATTACTTTAAAATACTTGATTTCTTAAACTTTTAAAACTAAACTTCTTCGCGACCGCTTTTCTTTTTATATTTCCAAATCATTGTTCTAGAAGAAGATACTGCCGAGCTGTGTATTTTTATTCGTATGGTATTTTTATGAACAGCCAGAAAGTGTCAAAAAAGGCACGTCTGGCTGTGCATAGAGAAGTGTTGGTTCCTACACTTATGTATGGTAGTGAATGTAAGGTTTGGCAGAAGAAGCGTGAAAATAGGATTAATGCTGTGGAGATGAGTAGTGTAAGAATTGTATAGCTGGAGTGACTCGGTTGAATAAAGTAAAGAATAGTGAGATAAGAGAACGATGTGGTGTAAAAGAAGATGTGGTTACAAAGATAGATAAAGGAATGCTTAGATGGTTTGGACACGTAGAAAGGATGGATGAAGGAAGATTTACGAAACAAATTTATAAGGCGAGTGTGAATGGACGAAAGTTGGTAGAGGTCGACCTCGGCGAACATCGATCTCGATCAGATCAACATTGTTTTAAAGAAAGGCCAGGTCAAGAGTACCAACAACCGACGAGCATGTATGAGAGCACTGATGAAAGTAGAGGAATCAAAAGATGTGTGTTAGAACCGTAGTAAGTGGTCTCTGCGTACCTCTACGGGAAAAAGGCGTGAATATATGTCTGTATGGTATTCAATGACATGTCGTCTAAGAAAGAGTGTTTGGAAAATGATTCCTCTGAAAGGAAAGACCCGTGGCAAAGATAAATACGAAGTTTTCTTCAATTTTTTAGCAAACTACAAGTTACCAATATATAAATTAGTGTGCATTACAACCGATGGAGCACCAGCAATGACTGGAAACAAAAACGGTTTTGTGGCATTGTGTCGAGCTAATTACACGATTTCACTTCATTTTTCTCTTTCCATTGCATTGTACATTAACAAGTTTTGTGTTCAAAAGTTCTAATTGCAGTTGGAAGATAGTGAGTCAGCTGAACACACTGATTTAGTTTTTTACACGGACGTCAGGTGATTGAGTCGCGAGAAATTCCTAGAAAGGTTTCAAGAATTATTGCCCGAGAGAACAACTTTTCTGGACGAAAGAGCTAATGACACTCAGATTCTGAAAAACGAAAAATGGCTGACAGATTTGGCATTTTTCACAGACATCACAATGCATTTAAACACCATTAACTTGGAGCTTCAAGGTAAAGGAAAAACTATTATTGAGATGATAAGCGCAATAAACGCATTCAAAAGTAAGTTGCAACTTTGATAGATCAAATGTAAAGAAAGAATCTGAAACATTTTTCGTCTTTGAAAGCAAGGAATCGAATCTTCATATTTATAAGGCAGAATTATCAAATATTTTGGGTCAATTCAAAACACGTTTTTATGATTTCAGTAAATTGGCAAATATCACATCATTTATGAGTTATCCTTTTTCGTGTAAAAACATTGAGGAATTATCCACTGAAATAGTAAGTCAATTTAACATGGACTCATGTTTTGTTGAAAATAAGTTATTGCAGATTTCAACAGATATACATCTCAAAGCCAAAGCATATCCGAGTCTTCATTTTCTGAAATGAAGATAATTAAGTCAAAATATCGCAATCGATTAACTAACGAACATTGGTCATTATGCTTGCGATTAGCACTTGGTAATTACGTACCATCTTATGAAAAGTATGCTGAGGACATGCAGTGCCACGCTTCAACATCCAAAGTAACCCTTTAAAGTTTAATACTAGAACTCTTTTGTTTTGTAATACCCAATAAACTCGCAATATCGAATAATTAAGAGGTTTTTCATTGAAAATTTATAGCAGACCTACACTTACCTTGACTAAAAAATGCCTATTGTGCGGTAAAAATAATATCTATACCACGTATGCACCACACCAAGACGACAATCCTGCATCACACATACTTGCGGCCTCTCAGAGTCGATCGATCGTAGTCTAACAATATTAAGATAGATCGCCAGTAGTTCAAGTTTGAGCACCCCTGGTTTAGATCATAATTGGACGAGAAAAAAATATTTGGCATAAAAAAGTCTAGAAGACCGTTTAAACAATATTTTTTAAAATCTTTGATTTTAATTTTTATTTAAAGATGAAACCATACAAATAAATTATGTTTATTATTTTTATTAAGTTTTACTATAAAAATAGCTTACAAAAAAGTGGAAAACAATTTAAAAGTAGACGGTTTTACTTTTTTTATGTTCACAAATACTTTCTCTCAGTAAACCCCAAATATAGTCTCCCATCATACTTTCATTGTATTGGCCTTAATAGCGTTGTTCGAAGTCCATAATGTCCTGATGAAAACGTTCTCCTTGCTCTTCTGAATAGGTTCCCTTGTTGTTTTTAAATTTATCTAAATGAGCATGCAGCATATGTACTTTTAATGACATCCTGCACCCTATGGCTTGGAAGTTTTTTTATTATATCTTTTGGTAATTTTAAGCTTTATTTTTTCCTAAAAATCCAGATGCTACAGCTTTGAAAACTATTCCAACTTGCTTTTTAAGTACGACTCAGCAGCTCCGGAAATTTTTATCGGCAAATTTTTTTCCAATTTGCGGACCAACAAAGAGTTTTAGCTTTGCTTCTGATAACTTCGGAAAAAACTTTTTTAAGTTCTCGAAAGCATCTGAATTTTCATTCAGTTTTTTAACGAATTGTTTCATCTATCCTAACTTAATGTGCAAAGGCGGCATTAACACTTTTTCCGCTTTAACAATCGACTCAAATTTCACGTTTTGTTTTCTGACACAAAATTCTGTTCTTACAGACTATGATCGTTGAACGTAGTGCTTAGCATCCGGTCTGCTGTCCCATAAGCAAGCTCCATAAAACTCGCGGTGCCAAATGGGCGGAACTTAAAAAAAAGTTGCTAATTTGTTGCTAATTAGTTGCCAAAGAATCGAATTTGTTGCTCGAACCGATCCCGAAAAATCTCCCAACAGTCTAGCTTCACGTTAAGCAGGCGAAGACAACAAATATTAAACTATCTGAAAAAACGGAATGAACCAAAATTTGTTGCTAAAAAACCATGCTAAAATAAATATATTTTTTTTAAATTTACACCGAACATGCTAACTTAAATCGCGATTTATTCCTAATAAATAAACTATTTAATTTTGTTGCTCATCGCAGCAAAGATTGTTAAGGTTCCTAGAGTCAGCAACAAAATAGGAAATCGGAAATTAGCAAAAACCTATAACATTCGCGATGTCTCTGACCGGCACAGCAGCCGATTTAAGATGGCGTGGACGGTTTGTTAGTATACCGGACAAAAATTCGGGTTCTCAAATTTGTCGCTTACTGTTAGGACATCACCGATCATTACTCTAATAAGCAACAAAATGACATTTGTTGTTTAAATAACGGTAATAGCAAATTAAGCTGGCGCGGACGGTTTCTGAGTATACCGGTCAAAAACTCATTAGATCCTAGGTTCTCAAATTAGTTGCTGACTACTACATCAACGATAATCATTTCAATTTGCATTAAAATTAATTCGATTATTTAAATGATAAAAATAGCGATTTAAGCTTTCGTGGACGGTTGGTTAGTATACCGGTCAAAAACTCATTAGATCCTAGGTTCTCAAATTAGTTGCTGACTACTACATCAACGATAATCATTGCAATTTGCATTAAAATTAATCCGATTATTTAAATGATGAAAATAGCGATTTAAGTTGGCGTGAACGGTTTGTTAGTATACCGGTCAAAAACTCATTAGATCCTTGGTTCTCAAATTAGTTGCTGACTACTACATCAACGATAATCATTTCAATTTGCATTAAAATTAATTCGATTATTTAAATGATAAAAATAGCGATTTAAGCTTTCGTGGACGGTTGGTTAGTATACCGGTCAAAAACTCATTAGATCCTAGGTTCTCAAATTAGTTGCTGACTACTACATCAACGATAATCATTGCAATTTGCATTAAAATTAATCCGATTATTTAAATAGCGATTTAAGTTGGCGTGAACGGTTTGTTAGTATACCGGTCAAAAACTCATTAGATCCTAGTTTCCTAAATTAGTTGCTGACTACTACATCAACGATAATCATTTCAATTTGCATTAAAATTAATTCGATTATTTAAATGATAAAAATAGCGATTTAAGCTTTCGTGGACGGTTGGTTAGTATACCGGTCAAAAACTCAATAGATCCTAGGATCTCAAATTAGTTGCTGACTACTACATCAACGATAATCATTGCAATTTGCATTAAAATTAATCCGATTATTTAAATGATAAAAATAGCGATTTAAGCTTTCGTGGACGGTGTGTTAGTATACCGGTCAAAAACTCAATAGATCCTAGGTTCTCAAATTAGTTGCTGACTACTACATCAACGATAATCATTGCAATTTGCATTAAAATTAATCCGATTATTTAAATGATAAAAATAGCGATTTAAGTTGGCGTGAAAGGTTTGTTAGTATACCGGTCAAAAACTCATCCGATCTCGGGTTATCAATTTTGTTGCTGACTGTTTAGACACGAGCGATTATCACGCCATTGAGCAACAAAATTAATTCGATTATTTAAGTGATGAAAATACTTATTTAAGCTGACATGGACGGTTTTTGAGTATACCGGTCGAAAACTCATCTGATTTCCAGTTTTCTATTTTGTTGCTGACTCTAGGGACCTTAACAATCTTTTGCGGTCCAATTATTATTCCCTTAATTAAATAACATCACACATTAATATCCCAATTTATTTGAAAGTTAGTCTTCTGTATACATTGCGGATTATTTTGAGACCGGTAATGGCAGTTGTGTCGATTCACTATCCCGTTGTTATTAATTAAATCGGCTTTCATCTTATCATAAGATTGAATTAATATTACCATCTTGATATGCCGTCGTTAATCACGCAAATAAATTAAAATTTCTGTTATAATCTCTTTTTTCTAGTCGTTGGTGCAGATCGATTATAGAGGGTAATTCATTAAGAACGTCCAATCTCTAAATTGTACATTCTAGGCATCAAAATATGATGATTTTTCCCAACATTCCTTATACAAATATTGCTAGTTTCCGAGATACCGGGTGTTTAAACTTTTAATATGGATTTTGATTTTCTCATTAATTTTTCATGTCTTTTCAATTTCTATTTAAAAATTGAAAATTTTACGTTCTATGGCAAAATATTGCCAAATTATGATTAGGTTAGGTTAGGATAGGTTAATGGTACATAATAGGCATTAGCGAATTCCGAAGAAGAGGAGAAAACGGGATTAAACTCATATCCAGAAACATCCTATATTATGCAGGAGAAAAAACTGCAGTGAGAGGTACTGGTTTCATAATTAATACAAAACTCAAAGAACAGATCGTGGAAATCAAAAGCATTAGCTCACGAGTCATATAAATAATTATTCAGATCAACTAGAAACATTCTATAAGGATTGTGCAGGTATACGCACCAGCTAGCGATCATACAGAAGACGAAATCGAGAGTTTCTATAAGTACGTCTTCAGCACTTTAAAAACAGGAAAAGTACAATACACTCTTCTAATTGGCGATTTCAACGCCAAAATAGGTAGCAAAATCGACGAAGCTGAAATAGCAGTAGGCAAGCATGGACTAGGAGAGAGATATACATTAATAGAATTTCTCCACCAAAACAACCTCTTCGCAATGAACACCTTAAAAAAAATCACAATAGAAAATGGACATGGGCAAGTCCGGATGGAAAAACCAAGAATGTCAGATTTCATAATTAGCAATATAAAGGACGACGTAGTGGTGTTATAAATAAATTCTCAATGGGCAGCGACCATTGGCTAGTAGGAGCAAAAATAGCAGTAAATCAAAGAAAAGAACGAAACAAAATGGTTATAAGGAAAAACTGCATAAGACGTAATAAACCAGAGACAACACATGAATATGAAAATGAGATAACAAACCTATTAGAATTTAACGACAATATGACAGTAGATACCCTCCACGAAAACATAATCAAAAGTGTGAAAACTGCAGTGGAAAAGTGCTTCCCGCAACAAAAGAAAGATCAGAAAATAAATCAAAGAACAAAGCTCCCAATGAAGCAGAGGAGAGAGATGACAGACAAGACCAAAGAGGAATATGGGAACATCAACAAGGAAATAAATAGAGAAATAAGGATACACAAAAGGGAAAAGAACGCAGAAGACATCAGACATGGTATAGAGTAAAACAGAAGTTTAAAAGTTCTGAGAAGGAGAAGCGAGATAGGCAAGAAGGATGAAGAATAAGGAAGGAAAAATTATAACAAACAAAATGGACATTATAAAAACAGTTGAAACCTTTAATAAGGAATTATACTTATCACAAGACGGAAAAACAAATGTAAATATTCGAAGTCCGAAGATATCTCCGAGATAAACCAACAAGAAATCTCATTTATACTAAAAGATATGAAAGACAATAAAGCCACTGAGTAGTTAAACAACACCGGTTCAAGCGCAAAGAGTGGGGGGAGGAGTGGGGGAAGTGGTGGGGGTAGGAGTGGGGGATGAGTGGTGGAGTGGGGGAAGTGGGGGGGGAGGAGTGGGGGAAGTGGAGGGGTAGGAGCGGTGGAGTGGGGGGTAGGAGTGGGGGCAGTGGTGGTTGATGAGTGGGGGGCGAAGTGGGGGGAGTGACAGGTGAAGGAGTGGGGGAAATGACATTGTTGACATATGACATTGTTGACATATGACATTGTTGACATATGACATTGTTGACATATGACATTGTTGACATGTGACATTGTTGACATGTGACATTGTTGCCATTGTTTACATACGGCATTGTTGACATACGGCATGTTGCCATTGTTGACATATAACATCATTGTTTACATTGTCCCCATCGACTCGATTAAGAGGGTTACGTAAGCACGTTGAAAAGTGTTGTGACGTAAGCGTTGAAAAAAACTTGGTATCTCGTAGGTTCGAACCTGAATCCTTTGACTTACTAAACGGATAGCTATACCACGTAGCTACTATGCATATTAATTTTATCGTGCAAGATTGGATATACAAATATATATTTGTGACATCATTTTTGATAAAAATAACCTTGAACTGCGCTACCAGATAACTTTGTTATCGTATACTTAAATGAGGTGTAATATTGATTGCGACAGAGATAATAATTACACACGCACATAGTCCCAGTTTAAATGTGTGCGATATTGTTGTACATGTACAGGGTATGTCACAAATTAAGAAGTCAAAAGAACCTTAACGAATGTTGGCATGGGAAAAATTGTTTTTATGAAAATTCCCCATACGCTAATCTTAAGATACGCCGTTCTAAATATAAAGGGGTGCATTCACTGTTGCAAGAGATCTAATTCGAAAAATCAAAGCACTGAGTTATCGTATACTTAAAGGAGGTGTAATATTGATTGCGACAGAGATAATAATTACACACGCACATAGTCCCAGTTTAAATGTGTGCGATATTGTTGTACATGTACAGGGTATGTCACAAATTAAGAAGTCAAAAGAACCTTAACGAATGTTGGCATGGGAAAAATTGTTTTTATGAAAATTCCCCATACGCTAATCTTAAGATACGCCGTTCTAAATATAAAGGGGTGCATTCACTGTTGCAAGAGATCTAATTCGAAAAATCAAAGCACTGAGTTATCGTATACTTAAAGGAGGTGTAATATTGATTGCGACAGAGATAATAATAACACACGCACATAGTCACAGTTTAAATGTGTAAGATATTGTTGTACAAGTACAGGGTATGTCACAAATTAAGAAGTCAAAAGAACCTTAACGAATGTTGGCATGGGAAAAATTGTTTTTATGAAAATTCCCATACGCTAATCTTAAGATACGCCGTTCTAAATATAAAGGGGTTGGAAATTTCGATTAAATTAAATCAAATTTTAAAGTTCGAGAAGCTAAACAAAATTTCAGTTAACGTCTATGTTTTAGAATTAAATAAAACAGAGAAGAGATCATTTTACATAGTTATACCTGTTGTGTTTACTAAAAATAAAATGAAACGTCACGTCAATTTGTTACTAATACAAGATCAGTATTTTCGGAAATTAAATGATTATAAAGCGCCACCTATCGACAATGAAAATGTTGAAATCAAATATGTTTGGATAAGTACGAGGTATGTCGTAAATTAGGAAGTCAAAAGGACCTTAACGAATGTTGGTATGCGACCCATCAAACGATTCAGCGTTGCTTAAAGTACGTCAAGTGTCACGAGAGTACGTTAAATGTCACGTGAGTACGTCAAGCATCACGTAAAACGTCACGTGTCACGTTATACGTAATGTGTCACATTAAAAACACACACACACACATGTTGAATATTTTTGTTCATGTACAGGGAATGTCACAAATCAAGAAGTCAAAAGGTCCTTAACGAATGTGGCATGTGACCCATCAAACGATTCAACGTTACGCAAAGTATGTCAAGCGTCACGTGAGTACGTTTAAAAACATACACACATGCACAACAACGTGACATGTCACATTAGTAGACAATGTTAACATATGACATTGTTGTCGTTGTTTACATACAGCATTGTTGACTGCCATTGTTTACATAGGGCATTGTTGACATATGACATTGTTGCCATTGTTTACATACGGCATTGTTGACTGCCATTGCTTACACACACATGACATTGTGGACATATGACATTGTTGCGATTGTTTACATACGGCATTGTTGACTGTCATTGTTTGCATAGAGCATTGTTGACATATGACATTGTAGCCATTGGTGACATTGTTGCCATTGGTGACATTGTTGCCATTGTTTACATACGGCATTGTAGACATATGTCTTCAAATTTCCCTTATACTTGAATACTATGAGACTACATATGTTTTTATTTAATGTCATTAGGGAATTTTGGAAAATTTGGGAAGCAAGATTTTCGATACATAATCTTTATTTCATTCACATATTCATTATATTTAAATCAATTTTCGGTGATAATGTATTATCGTATCGATCGTCGGTAAAACATCTAAACCATGACAATAAAACCCACAATAATCTTTTTTAAAAATAAAATTACTTAATAAATTCAAAGTTTACGAGAGATGAAAAGTATGACAGTGACATTGAGCGAAGGGTGTTGGCAGGAAAACAAATGAATGGGGCTCTGCATAGCTTTATGAATAGCCAGAAAGTGTCAAAAAAGACACGTCTGGCTGTGCATAGAAGTGTGTTGGTTCCTACACTTATGTATGGTAGTGAATGTTGGGTTTGGCAGAAGAAGCATGAAAATAGGATTAATACTGCGGAGATGAGTAGTCTGAGAAGTATAGCCGGAGTGACTCGGTTGGATAAGGTAAAGAATAGTGATTGATTAATTTTAATACATAATGCTTATTTTATAATAAGGTTAAACAAAGGAAAATGCGAACGTGACATTTTTTTTAGATAAGCAATTTCTGGAAGCTTCTAGAACTGCTGCGTCGCAAAAATGGTTCTAATAGAAGTCAGCGGAAATGACGCATATAACTCGCGCATATTTGTAACCTTCCTCCCCTCCACTTAAAAGTCGATTTTTGTTCATAATTAAACAAATGTTGCCTTTTATGCCTAACCATTTGACGTACATTTTATTTCCTTTGCGTCCAAGTTCCTTTTCTACTAAGTAGATATCAAGATTAGCAGTTTTCTGTAATTCTTCCGCGTAGAAGGCTCCTTTGATTTGTGCCTCCATCATATCTTCCAGAAGATACGTTGCAGGATTGGTTATCTTACATTTTGTGATTTTAAATAATTCCGTTGACCAATTGGGTGTATAACCTTTCTTAAAAACGTGTTGGCTTTACTAATTCGTACAATGGCGCCAACTTTAAATTTTCGAGGTCCTGCAATTTTCAAATGACTAAAATGTTTTAAAATATCTTGCTCGTTCGCTTTCAAAAATTGATCTATTGTGAAATCTGGCGCTAGAAATTAAATTTTTTGTCCTGTAACGACCCTCGTATGAACTTACTAACTGCGAAAGCGTTTATTTTCTATTCTTTTGTCGAACACCGCGTTGTTCGCGAGTTTAAACTGACTCTTTGCAAATAAACTGGTAGCTGTAGTCCTTAAACGAGTGTTCAGCTCGATATAGGGCTTTAACCATGCAGATTGTTTAAATCAAACTGGTGTGTGTGTGTGTGTTTTTATGTGACACGTGACGTTTACGTTTGACATACACACGTGACGTTTAACGTGACGCTGTGTTTACGTTTGACGTACACACGTGACGTTTAAGGTGACGCTTGACGTACTCACATGACGTTTAACGTGACGCTTGGCGTACTCACGTGACGTTTAACGTGACGGTCGACGTACTTTGCGTATTAAATTATCATCAAAAATTGATCTATTGTGAAATCTGACGCTAGAAATTAAATTTTTTGATCTGTAACGACCCTCGTATGAACTTACCAACTGCGGAAGCGTTTATTTTCCATTGTTTTGACGAACACCGCGTTGTTCGAGAATTTTAATTCATTCTTTGCAAATAAACTGGTAGCTGTAGTCCTTAAACGATTGTTCAGCTCGATATAGGGCTTTAACCATGCAGATTGTTTAAATCAAACTGGTGTGTGTGTGTGTTTTTATGTGACACGTGACGTTTAACGTGACGTTTACGTTTGACATACACACGTGACGTTTAACGTCGCTGTGTTTACATTCAACGTACACACGTGACGTTTAAGGGGACGCTTGACGTACTTACATGACGTTTAACGTGATGGTCGACGTACTTTGCGTAATGCTGAATCTTTTGATGACGTCACAAGACGATTTATTGCGTGATACATGAAAAAAGGGAGCTTAAATAGTTCTTTTAACCAAGGTTTTTTTTTGTTAAAAATATATTTTTTCCAATAGTTCCAAAAGTTTTGCCAGTTCATGCGCCCCCCTGTATATATACCCATCTATATTATTTTCGCAGCGGCCAGCGAGCGCGTACGCATCCCGGACTTGACACTACCTTTAGAGATATGTATCGTCTAAAAGCTGAATAAGGATCAAACTATTCATTTCTTTAACTAAAGAGATGTGCTAGGGTGAAAAAAATATATATTTATTTAAACTATAATGACCCAAAAGGAAGAGTATCGATAGTCCCAGGCAATAAATGTCATCATAAGGACTTAAGCTAATTCTTGTTTGTTTGATTCATGATTTTTAATAAAGATTATTGGGGTTTTTATTGTCATGGTTTCGATGTTTTACCGACGATCGGTACGATAATATATTATTATCGAAAATTGTTTTAAATACAATGAACTACTTGCATTAGTGTTCTTGGTCGTTGGTACTCTTGAGATTTTATTACATACATAAAGTCACGCCTTTTTCCCATGGGGGTAGGCAGAGACCACTTCCTTTCACTTTCGCTACGGTTCTTACACACATTTTTTGCTTCCTCTACTTTCATCAGTGCTCTCATACATGCTCGTCGGTTGTTGGTACTCTTGACCTGGCCTTTCCTCAAAACAATGTTGATCGGATCAAGATATGTTCTCCGAGGTCGACCGACTTGTCCATTCACACTCGCTTTATAAATTTGTTTCGTCAATCTTCCTTCATCCATTCTTTCAACGTGTCCAAACCATCTAAGCATTCCTTTATCTATCTTTGTAACTACATCTTCTTTTACACCACAGCGTTCTCTAATCTCACTATTCTTTACCTTATCCAACCGAGTCACTCCGGCTATACTTCTCAGACTACTCATCTCCGCAGTATTAATCCTATTTTCATGCTTCTTCTGCCAAACCCAACATTCACTACCATACATAAGTGTAGGAACCAACACACTTCTATGCACAGCCAGACGTGTCTTTTTTGACACTTTCTGGCTATTCATAAAGCTATGCAGAGCCCCATTCATTTGTTTTCCTGCCAACACCCTTCGCTCAATGTCACTGTCATACTTTTCATCTCTCGTAAACTTTGAATTTATTAAGTAATTTTATTTTTAAAAAAGATTATTGTGGGTTTTATTGTCATGGTTTAGATGTTTTACCGACGATCGATACGATAATACATTATCACCGAAAATTGATTTAAATATAATGAATATGTGAATGAAATAAAGATTATGTATCGAAAATCTTGCTTCCCAAATTTTCCAAAATTCCCTAATGACATTAAATAAAAACATATGTAGTCTCATAGTATTCAAGTATAAGGGAAATTTGAAGACATATGTCTACAATGCCGTATGTAAACAATGGCAACAATGTCACCAATGGCAACAATGTCACCAATGGCTACAATGTCATATGTCAACAATGCTCTATGCAAACAATGACAGTCAACAATGCCGTATGTAAACAATCGCAACAATGTCATATGTCCACAATGTCATGTGTGTGTAAGCAATGGCAGTCAACAATGCCGTATGTAAACAATGGCAACAATGTCATATGTCAACAATGCCCTATGTAAACAATGGCAGTCAACAATGCTGTATGTAAACAACGACAACAATGTCATATGTTAACATTGTCTACTAATGTGACATGTCACGTTGTTGTGCATGTGTGTATGTTTTTAAACGTACTCACGTGACGCTTGACATACTTTGCGTAACGTTGAATCGTTTGATGGGTCACATGCCACATTCGTTAAGGACCTTTTGACTTCTTGATTTGTGACATTCCCTGTACATGAACAAAAATATTCAACATGTGTGTGTGTGTGTTTTTAATGTGACACATTACGTATAACGTGACACGTGACGTTTTACGTGATGCTTGACGTACTCACGTGACATTTAACGTACTCTCGTGACACTTGACGTACTTTAAGCAACGCTGAATCGTTTGATGGGTCGCATACCAACATTCGTTAAGGTCCTTTTGACTTCCTAATTTACGACATACCTCGTACTTATCCAAACATATTTGATTTCAACATTTTCATTGTCGATAGGTGGCGCTTTATAATCATTTAATTTCCGAAAATACTGATCTTGTATTAGTAACAAATTGACGTGACGTTTCATTTTATTTTTAGTAAACACAACAGGTATAACTATGTAAAATGATCTCTTCTCTGTTTTATTTAATTCTAAAACATAGACGTTAACTGAAATTTTGTTTAGCTTCTCGAACTTTAAAATTTGATTTAATTTAATCGAAATTTCCAACCCCTTTATATTTAGAACGGCGTATCTTAAGATTAGCGTATGGGAATTTTCATAAAAACAATTTTTCCCATGCCAACATTCGTTAAGGTTCTTTTGACTTCTTAATTTGTGACATACCCTGTACTTGTACAACAATATCTTACACATTTAAACTGTGACTATGTGCGTGTGTTATTATTATCTCTGTCGCAATCAATATTACACCTCCTTTAAGTATACGATAACTCAGTGCTTTGATTTTTCGAATTAGATCTCTTGCAACAGTGAATGCACCCCTTTATATTTAGAACGGCGTATCTTAAGATTAGCGTATGGGGAATTTTCATAAAAACAATTTTTCCCATGCCAACATTCGTTAAGGTTCTTTTGACTTCTTAATTTGTGACATACCCTGTACATGTACAACAATATCGCACACATTTAAACTGGGACTATGTGCGTGTGTAATTATTATCTCTGTCGCAATCAATATTACACCTCCTTTAAGTATACGATAACTCAGTGCTTTGATTTTTCGAATTAGATCTCTTGCAACAGTGAATGCACCCCTTTATATTTAGAACGGCGTATCTTAAGATTAGCGTATGGGGAATTTTCATAAAAACAATTTTTCCCATGCCAACATTCGTTAAGGTTCTTTTGACTTCTTAATTTGTGACATACCCTGTACATGTACAACAATATCGCACACATTTAAACTGGGACTATGTGCGTGTGTAATTATTATCTCTGTCGCAATCAATATTACACCTCATTTAAGTATACGATAACAAAGTTATCTGGTAGCGCAGTTCAAGGTTATTTTTATCAAAAATGATGTCACAAATATATATTTGTATATCCAATCTTGCACGATAAAATTAATATGCATAGTAGCTACGTGGTATAGCTATCCGTTTAGTAAGTCAAAGGATTCAAGTTCGAACCTACGAGATACCAAGTTTTTTTCAACGCTTACGTCACAACACTTTTCAACGTGCTTACGTAACCCTCTTAATCGAGTCGATGGGGACAATGTAAACAATGATGTTATATGTCAACAATGGCAACATGCCGTATGTCAACAATGCCGTATGTAAACAATGGCAACAATGTCACATGTCAACAATGTCATATGTCAACAATGTCATATGTCAACAATGTCATTTCCCCCACTCCTTCACCTGTCACTCCCCCCACTCCTTCACCTGTCACTCCCCCCACTTCGCCCCCCACTCATCAACCACCACTTCCCCCACCACTGCCCCCACTCCTACCCCCACTCCACCGCTCCTACCCCCTCCACTTCCCCCACTCCTCCCCCCACCACTTCCCCCACTCCACCACTCATCCCCCATTCCTACCCCCACCACTTCCCCCACTCCTCCCCCCACTCCTTTGCGCTTGAACCGGTGTTGTTTAACTACTCCACTGGCGAAGACGGACTTGTAATAAAAAACCATATATACCATATATATATATATATATATATATATATATATATATATATATATATATATATATATATATATATATATATATATATATATATATATATATATATATATATATATATATATATATATATATATATATATATATATATATATATAAAATACAAAAGTATCCTAGAACACATCATCGAAAACAAAGATAAACAACAAGGAATTCGAAAGAACAGATTGACAACTGATGCCCTGTTTATTGTAAGACAGGTAAAAGAGAAGGAGATCGAATTCAGCTACCCTGCTTATGTGTCTTATTGACCTAACTAAAGCATTCGACAAAGTGCAGCTGCCCGATATACTGGACATATTGAGAAAGAAACAAATCCCAACATCAATCATAAACATAATCAGAAATCTGAACAGGGTGATGTCTCAGCCCATTCCTTTTTAACCTCGTCATGGACGAGATTATACACGGTGTGACAACAATGGGAAGGGAATACAGACTGAACAACAAACCAATCAGCATGGTGTGCTATGCGGATGATGCGGTAATCCTGGCAGAAACGGAAAACGATCTGCAAAGGCAAACACATAAGTTTTATCAGACTAGTGAAAAATACAACATGTCAATCTCCATTAATAAAACAAAATGTATGACCTCCAAAGAACCAGTAAGGTGTAAAGTCGTAATAGACAATAAACCAATAGAACAGGTAATGAGTTTCCGTTACTAAGGAGCGGATACATCAAGCAGCAATAACCCGATAAACGACATAAAATCACAGGTCAACAATGCAGCAACAATTTCAGGATGTCTGAGAAATATCATCTGAAAAAACAACCACATGTGCATTGATAGTAAAGTGCGGATATATAAGTCCTGTGTTAGACCGGTGCTAACCTATGGTATCGAGACTAGAGCTGACACGAATAAGATAAAGAGCATCCTCAGAACAGTGGTGATGAAAACCTTAAGAACCATCGCAGGGAAGACACTTAGAAACAGGGTGAGAAACAGCGACATAAGAGAGGCATGCAAGGTGGAGGACATAGTGAGATGGGGGAGGAAAAGAAGAAGATATTGGCGTGACCACATAGACAGAATGGACCAAGAGAGACTAGCATACATCGCTAAAGACGGAAAACCAGCAGGCCGACGACTGGTAGGAAGACCACCTAAGAGATGGAGAGATAGCTGGAACTCTGTCTCACAGGATAACCAACCGGATTGAGCCTTGACAATTAACAGACCTTAAGGTCTTCTAGAAGTATAAGAAGAAGAAGAAGATATATAAGATTTCAACAACAAAGATCAAAATTACAGAAAATCAGTATACAGATAAATTTAAAATCGAGAGAGGTTTGAGACAAGGAGACGCGCTCTCTTCCAAACTGTTCGTAGCTTTATTGCAGAGTATGCTAAATAAAATAAATTGGGAAAACACAGGAATAAACATAGACAAAGAAAGACTAAATCACCTATGCTTCGCAGATGATATCATGTTGATATCAGATAATATCCAAGAAGCTCAACTAATGCTGGAAAGGCTAAACAACGAGGTAAGCAAGATACACAGTTCATGACAAATGTGGTACCAAGTGACACATTAAAAATCAAATACGAAAGTATAGAACAAACATACGTATATAAATATTTAGGACACGAAATTAACATTGGACAAGACAATTAAACACACGAAATTCGACAAAGGATAAGTTTCACATGGGCGGCTTTTGGCAAGTTAAGCACAGTATTAAAGTCCAAGCTGCCAATATGTCAAGTGAAAAGGCTTCAACCAGTGTGTCATCCCTGTATTGACATATGGCGCGGAAACGCTAACGTTAACGAAAAAAAATGCTCACAAAATACAGGTGATGCAACGAAAAATGGCAAGAGCAATGCTAGGAATCAAATATTCTCACAAAATCCCTAATTAAACCAATACTCCTCTATGCATAGCCAGTCGTGCTATTTGACACGTTCTGGCTGCTCATAAAGTTATGCAGCGCCCCATTCATTTGTTTTCCTGCCAACACTCTTCGCTCAATATCACAGTTATACTTTCTGTCTCTAGTAAACTTTGCACCTAAGTAAATAAAGTCATTTACTTGTTACTTACTTACTGTTCGAGTCCGATACACCAATGTTAACAATTAGACCCTTCCGTTCCAATAGTTGGCAGCGTTTATCGCTTTGTCATTTGCCATGATTAGGTCCTCCATCGTGCATGCTTCTCCCATATTGGGACATCTGAGAAGGTGGCTGTCGTTCTGAGGCTCCCCGCAGTCGCACAGCTCGTCGTCCACAGACATTTCCCATCTTATCCTATTTGATTTGCAGCCCGTCACTCCTGTCCTTAGTCTGTTCAGTGTTTTCCATGTGGCGTATGGTAGAAGTTTTCCCGTTGGCAGCTCTTTCCTGGGTTCGGACAACATATTTGGGTGTTGTTCTTTTCACAGTTCTATGCGGCGTTGTTTTGGGCATGTCTGCAGTTGTTGTTTGTATTGGAGAAAGCTTTTCCTTGATTTGATTCGTCGCCTTTCTGGTTGTTGGGCGTGTAGAGCATGCCGCCTATCTTCGACCTGCTTCTGCCGCTCTGCTTTAGATGCAACTTTGCGTCTGACACGTGCTGGGGCGATTCCAGATAGAGGGTACATCTTCTCGACAGGTGTCGGCCTCAGGCAGCCAGTTATAATCATGCACCTCTTGTTTAAGGCTACGTCAGCATGCCTTGCGTGAACCGAGTTATTCCATACTGGTGCCGCGTACTCGATAGCGGGGAAACGGCGATCAAGAGCCGACATACTACGTACGTCGGGCTGTGCCCTTCATGCTGTACCAGTGAGCAACCGGATAATAATGTTCCTGGCACAAACTTTGGCCTTTGTATTTTGGCAGAGCTTTTGGAAAGATAATGTGCGATTCAGTGTCACGCCTAGGTACTTTAAAGTGTCGCATGCTTCGAGTTCTTGTTCCCTCCATGTGATTTGCAGTTTCCTGCAAGCATCTTTATTTCTCAGGTGAAATGCACATACCTGGGTTTTGCTGGGGTTAGGCTTCAGCTGATTTATGTCATAATACCGCGTCATGTTTTCCAAGGCTGTTTCTTTTCGACCTCTTCGAAACTTTTCCCTTGTGCGGCGATGGCTGTATCATCTGCATAGATAAAACGACGTGTCTGTTGATCGGTTGGTTGGTCATTCGTGTAAACGTTGAAGAGCATAGGAGCCAGTACACTTTTTTGTGGTAGGCCGTTCCTCTGGTGTCTCCATCTACTCCTCCTTCCCTGCAGCGTTATATAAAAGTTCTGCAATAGAGTTTTCACCAGGCTAGCCAGGCGAAAGTTTTTGGTGAAATAAAACAATTTTCCATTGCTTTTTGGTAGTTTACGGTGTCATATGCTGCTGTCAGGTCTATAAAGGCTACACCGGTGATTTGTTTGCGCTCGAAGCCATTTTCAATATGTTGTGTTAGGTTTAGGACCTGGGCGCAGCAAGACCTACCGGGTCTAAACCCTGCTTGTTCTGGTATTATGCTTTCGTCTACCTTACTAGATATACGATTTCGTATCAATATTTCGAGGACCTTAAAGAGATGACACAAAAGTGGTACAGGTCGAAAGCTTTTAGGTTCTGCTGTGACCTTTTCTGGTTTCAGCAGCGCAACCACTCTAGCTTCCTCCATATTTTTGGGATTTGCAACTTCCTCACACAACACTTCAATGCCGAGGTTTCCCAGGGTTCCATCCTGTCCCCCACCCTATTTCTTTTACACGTCAACGACCTCTTGAAAACCACCACGAACCCCATTTACAGTTTCGCAGACGACAGCACACTTATCTCAACTTTCACATCTTATCGATCACTTTCGGTGAATGATACAAATAGACTCAGGCTGGAACAGGTTGACACCAGTAATAGAGATCTTGAAGCAATCGTCGTGTGGGGAATCAACAATCTTGTTCAGTTCAATGGCCAGAAAACACAAAGCGCCACGTTTTCCAAGAAAGTGAATTCCTCAAATCATTCCATCACAATGTCCGGAAATACCCTTGAATCAAGTCCCTCCATCTCGAGGCACGGTGTATAATAATATGTCTTGACATCGCCATGTCCATTCGGTTGATAAACAGCTCAACTCTCACATATATCCTTTACCCACTAGAACATAAAAGAAAATTTGCAGACGAGACACTACTCTACAGATATTTCCATGGTAGATGCTCCAGAAAATAAAGACTCTTATGCCACAACTGGCCATTTACTCTTGAAATTGACACTACAAGGACCAATCTTCATCAAGAATCCTTTTTTTGCAGGGCTGCTACGGAATGGAACCAGCTTCCAAAATCATTTTTTTCAGAGAACCATGACCTTCAACTTCTCAAAAAGCAGGTCCACAATCATCTTCTTTCTATAACCCCTTCCCCTTCTAATATTTGCAGTGCACGATAGGTCTACACTTTTTGCGATTATTTTCAGTAAAAAAAAATATTGTTTACCGATGAATCCAGATACTGTCTTTTTTCTGATGACAGACGTAATAGAGTGTACAGAAGACCCGGGGAAAGCTACGCACAGTGTAATATTGCAGGGACTGTACAATACGGTGGCGGTTTGGTGATGGTGTGGGGTGGAATTAATTTGGAGGCACGTACAGAGTTAGTTAGGATAGATAGAGGGCGACTAACAGCACAAAGATACTTTACAGATACTTTGGAGGAGCACTAAGTGCCATTTGCACCCTTTATTGGCGATAATATCATGCTGATGCAAAACAATGACACTCCACACATTGCAAGAATTGTGCAACAATATCGCCAGGAAGTTGGAATTCCTGCTATGGATTGGCCTGCGTAATTCCCGATCTCAACCCAATAGAACACGTTTGGGACATTGTAGGAAGGCGACTACGAAGACTACTCATCCCACCAAACACATTAGATCAACTTTTTTTGCGACTGGTTAAAATTTTTGATCAAATTGATCGGGAGCAAATAAGAACATTAATTCGTAGTATGACAGATCGTTGTCAAGCCATGTCGTTGCCATAGGAGGCAATACTCGCTATTAGCTTGATTTCTTTATTTTATTTATTTTTATTTCGTTTTTTTACGATGTCTGTTACTTTGATTGCAATATATTTTTTGTAAAAATCAACATTTCTTATTTATGACAATACAAATATTAACCTTAAGAAAACAAAAGAAATGCGAAAAATTTATTCATTAACACTGAAAATATAATTTTGGAATTATGCGTTAATTTTGACGCGCAGTGCAGTATTTATTCAAGAATATTTCCATACCAAAATAGAACCCATTTTGTTTATAAGGTTGTAAAATCTAGCAAACATCGTAGTGATTTTACGATTTTTTTTAAAAGTCTAAAAACGGTAAATGTTTTACCAAGGCCAACATTTGTTAATATTGTTGGTCATGTTCCAATCTTTGGATATATATCCAAAGATAAATTGTGGTTCAAATATTATATAAGAATATGAAGAAACCTCGAAAAAGTGGCTTTTAAAGACAATGTTAAACATGAACGAAAAAATGTCACGATATGTGGAACCTCATTTGTTGTTATTTGTACCTACGTTATCATATTTATTACTCGTCCTAAACAGATACAGACCTAACTATGGTATAAAAAATTAATTTGGACCATACTGACTCCGGCTTCAAAACGATCTTAAATAAATAAATAAATTTGAAAATACTACACCTAATTTCTCATTTTCTATTAAATTGTGCGAGATTTTGTGCGAATTATTAGCTGCACAATTATGTCAATTGAAAAATATAATGTTACGATTTTAGTCTTTGGTTCGATAATTTAAAACACTCTGTACAAAAACTTAAAAATTTTTTTATTTCTCGTTCTTTCTAAAATTATCACAAATATTCTTGCCGCCCGCGGCTATAAATGTAGGGCCTTTGATACCGCCAAAAAGAATCATACACCGTACGTACCTTCCGGCAAGATAATGGGGCAGGGGCGTACATACATATATACATATAGTCACGCCTTTTTCCCGTAGGGGTAGGCAGAGACCACTTTCTTCCACTTCCGCTACGGGTCCTACATCTTTTGCTTCCCCTACTTTCATCAGTGCTCTCATACATTGTCACAGGGATGTGTGACTTCGCCATGGCTGTTTAACTTATACATTGACGATTGTTTAAAAGATTTGAAAGAGAGTGCCTATGGGTTCGGCAGTAGAAGCATGAAAATAGGATTAATGCTGCGGAGATGAGAAGAATAGCCGGAGTGACTTGGTTGGATTAAGTAAAGAATAGTAAGATAAGAGAACGCTGTGGTGTAAAAGAAGATGTGGTTACAAAGATAGATAAAGAAGTGCTTAAATGGTTTAGACACGTAGAAAGGATAGATGAAGGAAGATTAACGAAACACATTTATAAGGCAAGTGTGAATAGATAAATCGGTAGAGATCGACCCCGGCGAACGTATTCCGATCAGATCAACATTGTTTTGAAGAAAGGCCAGGTCAAGAGTACCAACAACCGACTAGCATGTATGAGTGAACTGATAAAATTAGAGGAAGTAAAAGATGTGTGTAAGAACCGGGAAAAAGGCGTGACTATATGTATGTATATTAGAACTGCCAAAAAAATTTATCGGATTCTAACTGCTGTGATATTCATGTAAAATATTTATAGAGAACTTTTTTTTTTTCGAATCGTTTTTTTTTCAGGTTACTTTTTTACGACACACCAACCAAGGCAGTTTATTTTTAATAGATTTAGCCATATAATGATTAGTTAAATGTTTTTTATGGCTGTCCGTCGCCCTTCCTGGTTTGGCAACCTTAGTACCGGGTGTGTAGATAGGTTGGAAAAGCATATAAAAGGGGAACATATTTAGATTGTACTAATTAAAAAATAAATTAGCTCTATCGTACCGGTACTTTATTGTAAAATATCGTATTTCATTCGTCTCAGTTAGTTCTCTCTCTCTTGCTCATTATTTATAACTATGAAACGTTCTCCGATCGTTAAAATTGTAATCAGAGCAGACACCACTACGAAATCAAAGGAGGATATAATAAACAATTTTCCATTTTCTGTTTTTTTTTGTTTATAAATCTGAAATTACAATTATTTATTGGGTGTTTGTAACAAACAAACAGAAATTAATATTAACATTTCATTAATGTTAACCCATTTTTAGTAAAAAGTCCAGAGTTAAGAATCCAATTCTCTTTCCGATTGAGTAGCATCCTACAATTTTTCTAATAACGAAACAAAAATAAAACTTATTGAGGAAATTCCTACACATAAAATAACAGGATTGCCTGCATCAAAGCAACGGTATTATTGACCATGAGCATAATAATATCATGATGCTATTGATTCGAATTTATGCTGTATATCTATTTTAATTATTATGACTATGTCATAAACAACAACAATAACAACTTGTTTTTGCTAAGAGACATTTATTTTTTAAACTATTTAGCAGTTTGAAACTTGTATTTATTTTGTGGTTTAAAATAATAGAAATTTAGTCTTTTAAAGAAGAAAGTGACCAAAAAACTAAAAATAATATTTCCTATTGATGTAAGTAGTACTTTTTAAAGTCCGATATACCTATCCAGACACAAAATACAGTTTGCTGCTTTTTAGATCAATAAACTGTGCGAGTGTATACAGTGTGTCCGTAAAATATGAAATAAATTCGATATTTCCTAAATTTATTTTATTTATCGTATGGCATACATCACATAAAATATTGTATAAGTTAACAGGACAACATATAGCACAATGTACAAACAGTGTAAAAATGTAAAGTATAAAAACACGAAAATATAGCATAATTACAGTTGAATGTCTAAGTTGTTAATATAATCAATTGATTCTGGTGTCGCTGTCAGGAACTCATTTGGCTGACCTCCATATGCCCTCAGGATGCAATCTTCCGTGATGTGGCGGATCGTCTGCCTTTCAGCGCCGCAGTCACACTGTGGGGAGGGTATTATGTTCCACTTGTAGAAGGCATCGGCACACCTGCCGTGGTTGGTCCTAATCCGGTTAAGTGCTACCCATGTCTTGCGTGGTAGTTCAAAGCCGGCTGGGGGAGTTGTTATGCACGGCATGTTGAGAAATTCCGGTTGGGCTGCTTCGGTCCATTTCTGCCTCCACTCATTTATTGGGTTGAAGTCAACGGCCTCCAAGTTTAGAGCCGTTTTGATGGGGGGTTTTCTTGAACGCAACCTATTCCTGTCTATGTCCTCGATGTCTCTGTTTATTGGTAGGTGTGGGTTTTGAATAACCTTGTTGTACTCTCTGACAAGTGCAGTGGATCTCCGTATCGATGGAGGAGGGATATGGCTTAGAACTGGTAGCCAATAACTCGGTGTAGATTTAATTGTGCCCGAGATTAAACGCATTGTGTGATTCAATTGAACGTCGACTATTTTGACATGAGGGCTGTTTAGCCAGACCGGAGCACAATATTCCGCCGTAGAGTAGACCAGCCCTAACGCGGAACATCGAAGCGTCGTTGCGGAGGATCCCCATGAAGTGCCACAGAGTTTTTGTATGATGTTATTCCTTGTTTTGAGTTTTGAGGCAGTCTTAGTTAGGTGTTGTTTGAAGGATAAAGTTCTATCGAGAGTAACTCCCAGGTATTTAGGATACCGGTTGTGGTGCAGCAGCCTGTTACCAAAGCTCACATTGAGTTCTCTATTGGCCATGCGGTTGTTTAGGTGAAAACAAGCAACCTCCGTCTTGCTTGCACTAGGTTGGAGTCTCCAGTTGTGAAAGTATTTCTCTAGGGTTTCCAAGTCATCTGTTAGCACTTCTTCCGTCTCTTCAATCGATTTGCTTCTGGTTGCTATTGCCCAATCATCAGCATAGCCAAATTTTCTAGATCTTGTTGTGGGCATATCCGCAATGTAACAGCTGAACAGGAGAGGAGCTAATACTGAGCCTTGAGGTAGGCCGTTATTGAGTTTCTTCCAATCGCTCAGTGAGTTTCCCATGACAACGCGAAATAATCTATTGCTCAGCATATTATCGATTAAACCCACAGTTGTTTTACAGGGTATTTGACGTAGGAGTTTATAGAGCAGTCCTTGTTTCCAGACTGTGTCATATGCTGCAGTCAGGTCTATGAATGCGACGGATGTTTTGAGCTGCTTCTGGTATCCGGCCTCTATATAAGTCGTAAGTGCCAAGACTTGGTCGGTACAGCTTCGCTTTGGCCTGAATCCAGCTTGCTCGACTGGTATGCTTTCTAGGATCTTCACGCTTATTCTATTGTATAAAAGGCGTTCTAATAGTTTATAACTGGCACTTAAAAGCGCGATTGGGCGATAGCTCTCTGGTTTGTCATTTGGCTTTCCTGGTTTTAGGATCGCTATTATCTTTGTTTGTTTCAGTGAGCGTGGGATAATTCCTGTGTTTAAAATATTAGTGTAGAATTTTGCCAACCAGTTGCGGGCACTTTTTCCTAGATTTATTAGGAATTCCGGGTGTATACCATCGAAACCTGGAGCTTTACCTGACTTGACACCCTCTAGTGCCTTCGTAATATCCTCGAGGGTGAAGGTCCGAGAGTATGTTGAATGTATTTCGGCGGCGGCTTTTAGGCGTTTAAGCTCCCTCTTAATTTGGGTGGAGTGCTCTCGGTCTCCGGGTGCCCTTGAAGTGGAGACGATATGTGAGGCAACAGTACTTGGTGTTACGGCAGGATTGTCACGGATCGGCACGTTTCCACTTCCAAGTTTTCGTAGGAGGGTCCACGCCTTCCTGCTGGATTGTTTGAAGTCCATAGCCTCAACAGTTTCTATCCACTTCTGTCTACGTGCAGCGTCTAGGCTATGTAAGAGCTCATCCGCTATATCCTGTTCACCACTCTCAAGGAACTCTTGGTATAGGATTTCACTTGAATTACTCCAGCCAGGGATGTAATCCTTTCGGTAGCCCCTAGGGATGGTCTTTTTGGCTGTGCTTATTACTAAGTCGACAAATCGCTCGTAGTTTGCGCTCGTTGGTGGGATGAATCTGAGGCATTTTTCAAGGTTAGTGGTGAAAGCGGGCCAGTTTGCTTTATTGAAGTTCCATCGTGGCCGGGGAATAGATGACACTAGGGGGACTTGAGTACCAACCTCGATGAGGACGGGTCGGTGCTGGCTATGTGGAAAGTCAGGAAGCACTTTCCGGGAAGTCACTATTGGGAGATTATTTTTGTCTTTCGAAACAAAGCAGAGGTCGGGGTTGTACTCCCTTTGCCAAGCAGCAGATTTAAAGGTTCCTCGATCTTTCGCGTCGAATACTAAATGTAAGTTAAGGTCTTCGGCCCAGTTGGTTAAGAGCTCACCATTCTTGTCGTTGCTTTGATACTTCCACTCCTGATGATGGCTATTAAAGTCGCCAATGTAGACCGCTGGGTGGTTGCGTTGGTGAAGTACGTCTTGAGGCCATAGAGTATTTGGGGGTTTGTAAACATTTGTGACTGTTATCTCTCCCATCTGGGTAGTGATCACGTGGATATTATTGGTGGAGGATTTATCTATCAGTACCGCATTCTCAATTGTGTTACGTATATAGGTGGCAATACCGTATGCTCGGTCATAAGTTGCTGCCATTGTTTCATAGCCCGGTATCATACCTCTCGTGCGAAGCTCTGTATCATTATTCAAATGAGTTTCCTGGATAACGACCAGGTCAATATCGTTATCATGTAAAAGTTTAGACAGGTATTGGCATTTAGCTCTGCTTATGCCCTCAATATTCAACTGGCAAATACGGACTGAGGGTCCAATATTTCTAGTCTTTAGGTTCTGAGAAGAACCGTGAGTGTTTCTAGGGTTAGCCATTGTGATGTCTTGTAGCCAGGAGATCAAAAAGAAAATGATAGTCTGGCTGCCGGATTGTGCTAGTTCATTTAGCGTTACCCAGGGTGCACGTGTAGTATTCTACTACGGACGCGAACTAGCTTTACACCCCCTAAATGAAAAGCCTTTTTAAAAAAATCTAAAACACGTCGAGATTTAACACGCTTATATTAGTTTTACCTGTATGTTTGTTTGTAACTGACTATGGCCTCGAAATATCCGATTATCCTGATTACTTTCGCCAGGATTTATAAATTTCTTCAGGAATTCTTTGCATGGGAGTAAGAGAGATAGAACTAGTGTGTGTACTACGCATGTGCGCAGTTCCAATGTCATATTATAATTCACACAAAAACAATATACTGGCGAGAAACGTGCCGAGGGATGAATGGCAAAAGGGTGAGTAAAAAATCGCACTAATAAGGGAAAAATAAATTATAGTTTAAAAAACAGTTCTAAAAGCGTGGGGTGCTTTGTACGACAATTTTAAACTAACTCTGCGTTTCGGAATAAAAGCACCTCACGCTTTTAGAACAGTGACATTAATTTTCTCGTCAGTAATTTTATTTTTATGTTAGGAATTATTTTTTACTTTTTAGTTTGATTAAATTTAAAAGCGTGTTTTTTAGTTTTTTTAACTTTAATTTATTTAAAAGCGGAAATGAACAAAAGAAGGTAGTTTCACTTTGAGTGAACAAACGTCTTGCTGATCGTGAATTTATTATTATCTTTACGTTTTAGTTTAGTTTAGTCTAGTTAATTAATTAAATGAGTGGTAACGGCAAAAACCAAAAACAATAAAAATCTATCTGGTCCACCTGCCTTTTTCCATATTTAATAATAAAAATGCCGGGAAATACGATAACGGGCTAAACGCGAGAATTTATAATACATTTATAGATCCCTGTGAAGCTCCACCCCCACTATTAAAAATTCGAAATTTTTTTTAGAGTTCCAAGTTCTGTTTCAATAGTTCTAAAGTTCCTGATAGGTATTAGGAATAGTTCTGACCTTTAAAGGGTAAAAAAATCAATCTTTAAAAATGGGTGGCTAACTTCACGCTCCTCCCCACTTTTTTCGAAGTTCTGGGTAGATTTAGCATAGTTCTATAGTTCCTGATGATTTTCGATAATAGTTTTAGCGAATTTAACCCAAAAAAAATTTCGAAAAAAAAACCCGTCCCCCCACTTTTTCAAAAATCAATTTTTCTTCCGGCAATTTTGTTTTGCTTCAAAGAGTTCTAGAGTCCTATAAAAAAGAAATTCAATTCAAAATCCAAAAAATCACAGCATTTTGAAAAATGTAATATAATAGGAAATTCTCATCACAAGTTTTAGGAGTTTTGATGAGAATTCTGTCCCTTCCCCAAAAGTTCTACCAAAAAGTCCTACAAAAATATTTGATGAAATCAAAATCCAAAATTCTACGAGGCTTTAAAGATACCAAAAAAATTTGATTTTCAAAATTTTGAGGATTCAGGAGTTCTGATGAAATTTTTGTTGCTTCCCCAAAAATAAATAATTTGGTTGGCAAATTATTTTCGTCATACACATGTATGTTAACTTTTGTATCTTTAAAGACCTATAGAATTTTGGATTTTATTTTAATCGAAAAATGTTGCAAGACTTTTTGGTAGAACTTTTTGGGGAAGGAACAGATCTCTCATCAGAACTCCTGAATCTTAAAATTTATTATTATTATTATTTATTATTATCTTTTGAGCTTCACAGAATTTTGGATTTTGATTTCATCGAAAAATGTTGTAGGACTTTTGATAGAACTCTTTGGGGAAGAAACAAAAATCTCATCAGAACTACTGCAACTTTCAAATTTTTTTGGTAACTTTAAAGTCCTGTAGAATTTTGGATTTTGTGTTGGTCGAAAAATGTTGTAGGACTCTTTGGGGAAGGAATAGAACTTTTTTTTTCGAAATTTTTTATTGGGGTTAAATTCGCCTAACTATATTCGAAAAGCATCAGGGACTCTAGAACTATGCTTAATCTACCCAGAACTCCGAAAATTTTTTCACTTTTTCAAAAGTAGGGAGGAGCGTGAAGTTAACCCCCCCATTTTGAAAAAATGATTTTTTTACCCTTTAAAGGTCAGAACTATTCCTAATACCTATCAGGAAATCTAGAACTATTGAAACAGAAATCAGAACTCTAAAAAATATTTCAAATTTTTAATAGTAGGGGTGGAACTTTACAGGAATCATTTATAGCTCCATAAAACTGGCGGTAAAAGATGGGCAAAAATTAAAAAAGTTGATAAATTTATTGCTAATTAGTTGCAAAAAAAACGATTTTGTTAAGCAGGCGAAGACAACAAGTATTAAACGATTTGAAAAATCGGAATGGACTAAAATTTGTTGCTGAAAAACCATACTAAAATTAATAGAATTTTTTTTTCTTTAAAATTTATACCGAACATGCTAACTTCTTCCTAATAAATAAGCCATTTAATTTTGTTGCTCAGCGCAGCAAAGATTGTTAAAGGTCCCTAGAGTCAACAACAAAATAGAATACTGGAAATCGGATGGGTTTTCGACCGGTATACGCCAGCTTAAATATCATATTTTATCATTTAAATAATCGGATTAATTTTTTTGCGGATTGCAATGATTATCGTTGATGCTTTAACAGTCAGCAACTAATTTGAGAACCTAAGATCTGATAAGTTCTTGACCAGTATACTATCTATCAAAACACTTTCTTAAGTAGGTAATGGCACAAAATGTCACTGCTGGTTATCCTTCCACTCTTTGTAAATTTCTACATTTATTTTTAATCTAAATTATTCAATCTCCAACACGTTTAATCTGCCCATTTGTAAAAGTCTTAAATCTTCAAATCATAAATTGTTTTTTCTTTCTATCTATCAAAACCAATATTTATTTTTTTTATATCTCATGTTATGTCAACTGACATGCCTTATTTTTTAAAAAAAATTATTCAATTTCTCTTTGTTGTTATTTATGTTAAAACCGTGGATGGACCTAAATAAGGGTGGAGTTTTTAGTGTGTAGTCCTGACACAGTCAATGGAGTCTCACAGTAGACCTTGAGTTAAGACACACTTCCGAAAACTCTATTTCAATAAATAAAATCTTCCAATGAATAAAATCTTCATTCATTCTAAAATAATACACCGTTACTTTAATCCATAATCCCAACATTTTTAAATAGAATACCCTGTAACTCAGACAGGAGACACATTTTATCTAGGAGATTTGGGTTGAATCTTCATAATTTGAGTTTAGGATTCTATAGTTGAAATATTTCTAATTAGTGATGAAACACCCTTTATATTTACTTTTAAAAAAAAAATTATATTCTCCCAGCGACAGTTTTATAAAATTTTAATTTGTTTGTAATCAAGGAATTTTTACGGTGTCAACGATTGTAATAATATAATAATAATACGGTGTGTGTGGAGTTCAAGGTCTCCGCCCAAAGATTTTAATTCTGGTCTCACGATTTCTTTACATGCATGGCCGGTGCTCTGAGTCGATCGTCCGCGTATGCGTCGGTTCTTCGACTCTTGTGAAGAGAAATATCTGGGCGAGAATGTTATGTAAAATTATCGCTCAGTGGCGCAGACAAAATTCTAAATCTTAATAACTATTACATGAACATGAATCTAATTAACGCATACTTTTTATTCAAAAAAAATCTGAGTACAGTCCATAATGCAAGGAAAAGTCAAAGGAAAAAGAGGACCCGGCAGGAGAAGAACCTCATAGCTGCGGAATCTGCGAACGTGGTATGGGAAAACCTCAATAGAATTGTTTCGAGCAGCTACAAACAAGATCACGATTGCCAACATCCGAAACGGATAGGTAAGAAGAAGAACTCGGACTGGATAGCATTGGCGAACACTCCTTAGTAACTCTGCCATTGTATTGTTTAATATTCGCCCTCGGAGTCTAGCGCAATGATAAACATTTCTGGAATAAAGTATTGATTTACTCCAATAATCCTAGCAAAGCCATTTAAAAATCACAATAGTGCAATAATTTATTTACACATTGGCGAATTTAATTAATTAATTTAATAATTAAAAAGAAAAAACCAACGGCTCTGCTAGCTTTATATAAACCTAGCAGAGCCGTACCATACTTGATGTAGGTCATAATTTATTACTTTTTTATTACTAGTTTATTACCATATTCCCGAATTTTTTACTGTCCATTTTAAGGAGAAAATCATCGATTCTGATATTGGCGTATTTATTAACTTTCATTAAAACGAAAAAACCAACAGCTCTGTCGGCTTTATCTAAATCTAGCAGAGTCATACCTTGAAAAATCTTTTTTCCATACTTGATTTAGGTCATTATTTATTCCTTTTTTATTACTATATTCTCGAATTTTCTACTCTTTATTTTAAGAAGAAAATCATCGATTCTGATATTTCGATCTTAACCTAACAAAACCAAAACTTTCAACTAGCTGTGTATATAAATTTTATTCAGTACATGGTTTATTACTAATTTATTACCTTATTGGCGTTTTTAAAACATTCATTAACGTTCATTAAAACAAAAAAACAACCAGCTCTGCTAGATTCATCTAAGCCTATCAGAGTCATAACTTAAGAAATCTTTTTACCATACTTAATGTAGGTCATTATTTATTACTAGTTTATTACTATATTCCCGAATTTTTTTTCTCTCCATTTTAAGGAGAAAATAATCGATTTCGATATTTCGATCTCAACCTAACAGAACCAAAACTCCAAGTATCCGTGTATATAAATTTTATTCGGTCTATGGTTTATTACTAATTTATTACCACATTAGCGTATTTATTACCGTTTATTAAAACTAAAAAACTAGCAGCTTGCCACGTCTTTTTCGTTCTCTAAAGAGTACTCTGCTAGCGGTTTCTGTACTGGCAAATTATGCCCGAGCTCAGCCGTAGAGGGTAGAAGAAAAAAAATATAAAAGTGAGCTGCGCCACCGACTTAGACGGTATAAGTCGGAAACCCCTAGATCTTATAGGCACTAGCAGAGCTACTAGATTAACAACTATGATTATGGTGAACCAAATAAATAAAATTATAGCAAAAATATGTTGGATACTTTACTCACACAATAGATAATTAAGGTACACAGTTCAATAGCAACATCATAACAAATATAGTCAAAATTAACAGCTATGGTAAAATTTTCTTGCTAAAACAAACCAAAAATGTAAAATTTACAACTTTATAAAATAACCAGAACAGAAGTAAGAGTAATAGACTTTACCAAGTTACAAAAAAAAGTAAAACATATATAAATTAACTCATTAATAACACTAATTCAAACGCTTACATAAAGGCAAAGAACAAAAGGTAAAACATATATCAGTTAACTCATTAATAACACTAATTCAAACATTTACATAAAGGCAAAGAAAATTCACTAGTTAACCGTTTACATAAAGATTTTCACTGCCAAAACAATCGAGTTCATTTAAAAATATCTTTACTATGGTTGTCCTTTAAAATATCAAGATTGTAGGATATTTACAAATAAGTAGGAAGAAAATACATTTTTACTTGGACATAAAGAATTATTGAGAAAGTTATTTTAATCCAAGTTTAGTTTTGGCGTATTATCTAATGCAATAAATAGTTTCCAACAATGTACTATATTAATAAACTAAAACAGAACGTAATAGTGGTGTCAGCATGAGTCACTGCGTTATATATCTTAAAATAAATCACTTATAACCTTTGGGTATACGAATTCACAAAGCACTATATTTATAAACTGAAGCAAGACTTACTCGTGGTGTCGAATGAGACACGGCGTTATATATTTAAAAATAAATCACTGATAACCTTTGGGTATGCGAATTCACATGTACTCCTGTGGCCTACTCCTGGGCTACTCCTGGGGCTGGTTAGATTATGGGGCAGCACCGGCTAATTAACAATGGCTTCCCTCAAACAGATCCCGCTTGCGGAAATTTTAACTTGACACCAGAAATCCAAAATATCAACAACGTAGGTAAGATAGAATGGTCAAGTTGAAAATTAAGTGGTTTTTCTTCAAAATCCAATTAAGATGGCCCAAATACAGCCAGATATGAAAGAAATCCCATAGAGGTTCTGCACACGTGCTAATAACACACCGTCCCAACAACTTTCACCGACACCTGGCTTCCAAGACTCTCAACGCAAGACTGATGCCACTCCTAGCCCGGAAATCAAGAAAAATGGCGCGGAATAAACGTCAACTCAATATCGCCTCGTCCGTGTGGATATCCAGTCCCATCCACACAGAAATTGCGAACCAAACTATCGAATCCTACCCCTACAAGTTATGCAACATTATCTACAACGAATGATATATTTGAGTTACAGCAGAGTACTGTATGCAACAAGGAATACGAAACTATAGAACTGTGGAAGGAAAAAAATAGGCACGTGACAAGCTCTGTCGGCTTCATCTAAACCTAACAGAGTCATACCTTGAAAAATCTTTTTTTATACTTGATTTAGGTCATTATTTATTTCCCTTTTATTACTAGTTTATTACCATTTTTCCGAATTTTTTTCTCCCCATTTTAAGGAGAAAATCATCGATTTCGATCTCAGCCTAACAGAACCAAAACTCCAAGTATCCGTGTATATAAATTTTATTCGGTCTATGGTTTATTACTAATTTATTACCACATTAGCGTATTTATTACCGTTTATTAAAACGAAAAAACCAACAGCTCTGTCGGCTTCATCTAAACCTAACAGAGTCATACCTTGAAAAATCTTTTTTTTATACTTGATTTAGGTCATTATTTTTTCCCTTTTATTACCATTTTTTCGAATTTTTTTGTCTTCATTTTAAGGAAAAAATCATTGATTTCGATCTCAACCAAACAGAACCAAAACTCCAAGTATCCGTGTTAATAATTTTATTCAGTCTATGGTTGGTTTATTACCAATTTATTACAACATCGGCGTATTTATTACCCTTTATTAAAACGAAAGAACTAACAGCTCTGCCGGCTTCATCTAAACCCAGCAGAGCCATACCTTGAATAATATTTTTTCCATACTTGATTTAGGTCATTATTTATTACTCTTTTATTACTAGTTTATAACCATATTACTAATTTATTACCATACATACATAAAGTCACGCCTTTTTCCCATAGGGGTAGGCAGAGACCACTTCCTTCCACTTGCTACTTGCCACTTGCTTTCTTTGAAACAATGTTGATCTGATCGAGATATGTTCTCCGAGGTCATCCTCTACTGACTTGTCCATTCACACTCGCCTTATAAATTTTTTTTCGTCAATCTTAATTCATCTATCCTTTCTATGTGTCCAAACCATCTAAGCATTTCTTTATCTATCTTTGTAACCACATCTTCTTTTACACCACAGCGTTCTCTTATCTCACTATTCTTTACTTTATCCAACCGAGTCACTCTGGCTATACTTCTCAGACTACTCATCTCCGCAGCATTAATCCTATTTTCATGCTTCTTCTGCCAAACCCAACATTCACTACCATACATAAGTGTAGTAACCAACACACCTTTATGCACCGCCAGACGTGCCTATTTTGACACTTTCTGGCTATTCATAAAAATACCATACGAATAAAAATACACAGCTCGGCAGTATCTTCTTCTAGAACGATGATTTGGAAATATAAAAAGAACAGCGGTCGCGAAGAAGTTTACCAACACACCTATATGCCTTTTTTGACACTTTTTGGGTGTTCCTAAAGCTATGCAGTGCCCCATTCATTTGTTTTCCTGCCTTTTATTACCACATTGTCGTATTTATTACCCTTCATTAAAACGAAAACACTAACAGCTCTGCCGGCTTTATCTAAACCTAGCAGAGCCATGCCTTGAAAAATCTTATTATATTATATCTTAAAAATTTTATTCGGTCTATGGTTTATTACCACATTGACCGAAGTCATACCAATTTAACAATTAAAACTAAATATTAGGTTTGCTGTTTATTTTTATAAATTATTTAAATAAATGATTGTTTTATTTGTATACTTCAGAGTGCTGAAGATGAATCATTAAAGGTCTTTGTGAAGTTCCATCCCCACTATCAAAAATTCGAAAATCTTGATGGGTATTAAGAATAGATCTGACCTTTAAAGTGTAAAAAAATCAATTTTCCAAAATGGGTGGCTAAATTCACGCTGCCCCCATTTTTATTAAGTGATTTTTTTTGGAGTTCTGGGTAGATTTAGCATAGTTCTAGAGTTCCTGATGCTTTTCGAAAATAGTTCCGGCGAATTTAACCCCAAAAAAAATTTCGAAAAAAAAACCCGTCCCCCCACTTTTTCAAAAATCAATTTTACTTTCGGCCATTTTCCCAAAGAGTTCTACCAAAAATTCATTTTTCGATAAACTTAAAATCCAAAATTCTACGGGACTTAATGTACCAAAAAAAATTTATTTTTAAAATTTTGAAAGTTCCAGAAGTTCTGATAAGAGTTTTGTTCCTCCCCCGAAGAGTTCTACCAAAAAGTCCAACAACATTTTTCGATAAACCCAAAATCCAAAAATCTACGGGACTTGCCAAAAAAAATTTATTTACTTTAAAGTCCCGTAGAATTTTGGATTTTGATTCTAGAACTATTGAAACAGAACTCTAAAAAAAAATTCGTTTTTAATAGTGGGGGTGGAGCTTCAGAGGGACGCATTAAAGCTTTGAAACGTAGACTTTTTAACACTTGGTTTTCTTTAATATTCCGACCGAAGTCATATTAATTTATTAATCAAAACTAAATATTAGGTTAGCTATTTATTATTTTTAAGTAGTAAGAATGATAAAATAGCTATTTGTGTATTGAAGCACAAAGTGATATATTGCCGCTCGACAAAGAGAGTTACCGGTAATTTTTGGAGAGCGGCAATGGCAATGCTCGAAATACACACAAGATTTTTTCTACAAATGCAGTTTTTAGAAAGAAAAAAAAACACTAAATATTTTATTCAAAATAAGTAAGTACATAATATTACTTGTATTTTAATTATAACATTTTATAATATTCTTGAAAATAATTACTTAAGTTTATCATTCACTATATTGAAATTGAATGTGCAATTATGACAATTAATAAATTCTTCCGAAGATTGAAAATCTATAGAACGAGATGTGGATGCGTCAACACCAACAAAGCCTGTGGATCTGACGGAATCCCGCCGATTGTTTTCAAGAAATGTGCCCCTGAACTAACACCTGTTCTTTGCAAGTTGTTCAACCACTCCTACAATTTGGGAGTATTTCCGTCCAATTGGAAAATTGCAAGAGTACAACTAGTCCCTAAAAAGGCAAAAAGACCCTACCTAGCAACTACAGACCTATCGCACTGCTATCTATTATTTCAAAGGTCATGGAAAAAGCCATCAACATCGAGCTCATGAAATATCTGGAAGACTCAGGAATTATCAATGATAGGCAATATGGCTTCCGCCATCAGAGATCAACTGGTGACCTGCTCGCATACGTCTCACATATATGGCAGCTATCTATTGAAAAGTATGGAGAAACTTTAGCTGTGGCATTAGATATCTCCAAGGCGTTCGATCGAGTTTGGCACCAGGGACTTCTCGCCAAGCTTCCATCTTATGGCTTGCCCCCTCAGCTGTGTTCTCTGCTTGCTAGTTTTCTCTCAAACAGGTCTCTCCATGTAGTGGTCGATGGAGTTTCATCTGACACTCTACTCATAAATGCTGGTGTTCCGCAAGGATCCATTCTAGCACCAACACTATTTTTACTTCACATCAACGACCTATTGAAAGCAACTTCATGTCCCGTACACAGCTTTGCCGATGATAGTACCCTCCATACCGCTTTCTCTTCCAGGGCCCCTATATCAGCCCGTGAAACCAGAAATGAACGAGGAAGAAATGTTAACAATATAAATATGGACTTAGCAACAATTCTCGAATGGGGATCCAATAACTTGGTAGAATTCAATGCAAACAAAACACAAGCATGTCTTTTCTCTAGAAAAGCCGATCTCACTGTGCCTAACATAACTTTGTCAGGAGTAACCATACCACTGAAGTCATCCATATGCTTGGTATTACTATCAGCAATAACCTTTCCTGGGAAAATCACGGGAGGTCCATTGCCAAAAGTGCATCCTAAAAACTTGGTTTTTTGTTTCGTGCCAAGAGCTATTTCACCTCCAGTCAGCTGCTTATGATCTATAAGGCACAGAACCGACCTGTACTGGAGTACTGTTCCCATATTTGGAGTGCAGCACCTAAACATATCCTGAAGCTACTGGATTCTGTCCAAAAAAGGGCAATTCGTCTCGTCGGTGATGCCTCGCTTACAAACTCGCTCACTTGTCTGGAACACCGTAGAAAAGTTGGCGATTTGTCTCTATTTTATAGATATTTTCATGGGCGATGCTCTTGTGAAATATCAACAATCGTTCCTCCTTTGGCAGTCTCTTCGAGATTAACCCGTCAAGTTCAGTCTTCACACCCCTTCGTGGTCACTTTGGAGACCTGCAAAACATCACTTTCCAAAGACTCATTCATCCAACGAATTGCGAGGCTTTGGAACTCATTGCCTAGGGAGGTGTTCCCCGAGGCATACAACCTCCAGAAATTTAAGAAGAACACCAACTCCTACCTTCTTTCCCTTGGTTCCCACGATGTTCTCTGAACATTACAGGATATCCTTTTTCGTGGGAACCAGAACATAAAAAAAAAATGCGGTTTTGAAAATATTTTTTTGGTGGTTGCAATCTTATTTTTGATTGATTCGTCTATATAACCTTCTGCGACATTACTACTTTTTCCACCATGTTTCTTTAGTTGTATTAGATCTCCTCCACCATTCACCAATAAAGTAGCAGATGTTCGTCGAAAACAGTATCCTGTATATAAAGTATGCTCAGGTAATTCCAAATATTTAGTAATTTCACTGGGAATTTTCCCGATTGTATTCATACCCAAAACTTGTTTCGTACATATACTTTTTTGTTAACGTAAAATAGGCGTTGGGGAGTATTATTGTTATTCTGACAAAGTTGTCTGATTGCAATGTATTTTTTACAAATTGATAAATAATCAACTGAATTTTCTTCATTATGACTAACAATCGTAAAAACACGACTAATTCTCGTTTTCAAATCTGGAATTCGGACTATTAAAATAGAATCTTTATCTTCTTTGCCACCGATTTTCATTTTCACCAATTCATCGCGTCTGCAGGCACCAGCAATAGCCATAATTGGAATTATCTATAAAAAAATTAACAGTCAATAGCTATCCAAAATGTATAAGCTATCCAAATTGCTATTAATTCAATAATTCCTATTTATAATGAAATAGAAGGGTAAATAACTCGTAAATTAAAAAGTTGCCCCGGCCGGAATTGAACACAAGCGAACAGTTTAAAATGCCTGCGCTTCAGATCCCTAGGCTAATATGACTGCTCAAGTAATCAAGAGTTTCATGGTATTATTCAACTAAGAAACTATTCTAACTTCTTATTAAACTACAGAGAGTGTAAGTTATAATTGAAATTTACCTTTTTCAGTAGATATTCTTCATCGGTTGGTTCTCGTAGAAATTTGTGAATATCTTCAGTGGTAAATGTTTTGTATTTTTTCGCTTTGTATCCAACGGATTGTTTTTTGAGAAATGCGATGAGTTTAGGATACTTATTGATTTCGATGTTATTTTTAACATTCAAGCATGTTCGTATTATCAAAAATATGGACCAAAGAGTTAATGACTTCGAAGTCTTTGATTTTTCTCCAAAATAAGCTAGTAACACATTTTCTGAATACTTCGATTGACACCAGGTTATAAATCTATTGTATTGAAATTCATATTTTGCTCTCGATTTCTCTGGTAGGAGATTTAAAGTTACATTTTTTGCACTTTCTGCTACATCAGGAGGTGTGTTCGATAATTCACTATCACTATTTTTCATGATAAAAGAATGAGTAAGAGATGCTAGCGTTTTTGAAATATTTCCGCGGTAGAGCGGCAAAGCTGTCACAAAATGACGTTTGTCGGAAAACGTCAACTTTGCGTTGAAATTTGAAAGCGTCAAAGGCTACTTTGATGAGCAGTTGTAAAAAAAAGTATTGTCCCACTTCTTCTGGTTCACAATGGAGAGGTGTAGTTTAGGTACAGGCTCACTGCTCGATACTTTTGGGCCCAAAGCATGCGCGTTGCGGTCAACTCGTCTCGTTTAATTATTTATTTAATTAAATTATAAAGACAAGTTATTTATTTTAGTCGACCAATTACCAGCGAACGACTTCTTCTCGGGCATAACTTTATCGAGGATGAGGTGCTAAAATTTGTGAATGACCTTAAAAACTTTAACCTTTAATAAAAAAATTTCTATCGCTGACCAATTTTAAAACCAGTTGACCTTTTATGACCATTTTTTGATCTTTCAGATAATATAATTGGTCAATAAAATTTTTATATAATGAGGTGTTAAGATCGCGGTGTCGAATCGGAATAATAGCAAATATGGTCGATATTTACAGGGATGCAAAATGATTTTGTACAACGATTTAAATATGCGTGCGAAGATTGTTTGAGGTGACGTCGACTCGATTTGTAGCAAGAGAAAATTTGGATTTTTCATCAGAACAATGCACTCGACCACAATACCTTTAACGTGAAGCAATTTTTGTTCGAAAAACAAATTTTTTTCTCGACCACACCCTTAAGCTTTCCGTTTAGATATTGTCCAAAAATAAAGAAATTTTTTCAGATGTGCAGTGCCGATTTAAACCGAGTTGGGTACCAGTGGCGTATTGTAAATATTTTGTAACAGTTACCAAATATGTGTCCTTACCCACCTCTTGAAATTATTCGAAATCATATACGAGGATAGTTCACGAATTGTTGTCCCTATTTAGCGTTGAATAACAAATTGAAATAAAGTGTCAGGCAAAAGCTTATTGTATAAAATTAGTGCGTTTCAATTAGCATCAGCGCATCAGTTCGTGTATGTTAAATATTAATTTTGTTCCACTGAGGTGTGCGTAATTTTATAAAAATGGGGAAAGGGGGGCTGTAAAAAGGGCTTGTAGATTGTAGGAGGGGGGGGGGAGGTAAAGGCTATGCAACCTCTTAAGCACTTCGACCTATTAGATCTTTTGTGCATAACCCTTAATCTATTCGAGGCCCGGGATTCCGAGAGCAAAGTTTATCAGTTTCCTGGGGGCTAAGTTTCTAACATCGAAGGGCTTTAGGAAGATCACTTCCAGAAACTTAAGCATCTTGCAGAAAAGCGCTGGGAATTCGCAAAGCAAATGTTCTGCAGTTTCAGCGAAGTTCTCGCAGTTGCGGTAACTTTTACTCTCTGTTTTTCCCATCTTTTTCAAGTGATACCTCAGAGGGCAGTGTCCAGTAAGGAGCTCCGTCACCAGTTTCAAGTCTTTCTTGTCCAACTCGAGAAGCTGTTTAGCTTTCCTTGGCGAAAAGCTTACTAGCCTTCTCGCTTGTCTTTGTCCTGGCACTTTATGCCAGTGAGATTTCATTTCATCTGTTGCCCAGCGTCTAACCTCTTCTTTCAAGTGGGCTTTGGAAAGTCCACAGAAGGGTTCTGGGCCAGAAAATTGTGTATTTGCCCCTTCTTTGGCAAGGCAATCTGCTTCTTCGTTGCCTTTAACACCCTTGTGACCTGGAACCCACATCAGAGTAACCTGATTGTTCACTGCTAGTTGTCTCAGGGACTGTCCCAAGTCAGCTTAGACTTACAAGTGTATGACTTAAGAGCTTTTAGTGCTGCTTGGCTAGTAAAAAGGAATGGGTTATCACCGCAAGTTATGTATAAGGACATGGTAGAAGTATTAGTTGACTCCTGTCAACATGTACCAGGCGCAGGAGCCCCCAAAACTGTGGCGACCAAAGAAAATGTGAATTTATTCCATGCCATGGTATTAAATCACAGAAGAATTACAGTCAAGGCTATAGCAGAGACATGTAGGTTAACTGTTGAAAGCGTTGAAAAAAATTTACATCAGGAATTGGGTCTCAAAAAACTACCTGCACGTTGGGTTCCAAGAATGCTGACGGCAGACCAGAAACGGGTTCGCCAGATTGCAGCGAAGACAAATTTGGAGATCATTAACAGGAATCCCGATGAATTTAACCCGAGAAAGCCTGCATCCCGGTCGATTTGCCGCCAAGCATATATTTTTTCCCCTCCTATATTTATTTTGGCCGCCATTTTACGACACGCTTTGGAGTCCCTCCTAAATCGAACCGGCGAGCCAGTCAACTTTGGTTTTTGTCAGAATGTGTTGCTAAAAGCTGAAAATTGACAATTGGTATTTTTCACCGACGCGCGAGAATTTTAAGGGTTATACCAAATTATCAATTGTTTACAAGGAAATTGGGGGTTATAATAAAATAAATGTGGTAAAATCAAATAGATAATAGCAGGTAACTTATATATTATGTTTCCGTGTCCGGATCACCATATCAAATCAAATTTTCAGTTTCCAAAAATCAGCCACATGTGTGGCTTTGTTATTTGCGAGTATAAGGTCCTCCTCTGTGCAAGTCTCACTCATGTTAGGGCACACGGCCAGATGTTGGTGGTCTTGTGTTGCGCCGCATTCACAGTTGTCCTCCTCTTTATAGCCCCATTTTTTTAAACAACACACATACTGACAAATATAAGGATTTCTTAGTTGGTCAAAACGACCAGCTGCGAGCACCAACGTAACTTTTAAGGCGCAAGCGTTCTCGGATTAAACAAAAATTTCTTACGGTCGACGAAACATGGCTTCATCACTTTGATCCAGAATCCAAAAAACAAAGCATGGAATGGCGGCATAGAGGTTCCCCTTTCCCTCGAAAATTTCGTGTTGTACCATCAGCTGGTAAGATCATGGCTATAGTTTTTTGTGATTTTGCTGGTGTTATTTTCTTGGATTTTTTACCGCGTGGGCGCACCATAACAGGTTAATATTATGCGAATTTAATACCAAAAGTACGCGATCAGAGAAAAGTAAAAAGGAAAATTGAATCGAGGTGTGCTCTTTCATTAGGACAACGCTCGTGACTCACAAAAGTTGTTGCAATGGCTGCTATTTAAAACGGAGGATTTGAAATTTTTTCAACAACCCCCTTATTGTCCAGATTTGGCCCCCAGCGATTACCATCTATTTTCAAAATTAAAAGAACATCTTTGTGGAATCCGCTTTGCTGATGATAACGAAGTAATGTCGGCGGTAGATGAATGGCTGGAGACTCTAAAGTTTATATTTTTTTCTAAAATGGTTTAAAACACTTCAACATCGATATCAAATGTATACACGTTGCAGGTGGCTATATTAAAAAATAAATTAGTTTTATTCTCCTTATGTGTTTGCTTCTATGTTAGGGACAATAATTCGTGAACTATCTTCGTATGAAGATATATCAGAATTAAGTGATCTAAACACAACTCATGGGGACATTACATTTTCTTTTCTTTCTTTCTTGTTTTACAAGTCGTCGTGAGTCTTGACCGCATTCACTATTGCCCTCTATCCTTGGCGGTCTTGTGCCTCTTATTCCCACTGTCTTATGCCCATCTTCCTAAGGTCTGCCGTTACAGCGTCCTTCTATTGGTTTCTGGTCTTCTGTCAACCGGTCTCTCCCTAAAAGCTGTGTTTATAAGACGCTGATAGTCGATCTTTATTACATGACCTGCCTTTCTAAGCCTATTAGCCTTTATATGCCTAGCAAGGCTCTCTTTCCCAACTAGTTGTTTATGTCGACGTCTCCATTCTTGCGTGTTAGCATCCTTACTTAAATTGCTCGCAGGATGTTACGTTCCGATACCAGCAGTTTGTTTATTTCTCTTTGGTTTAGAGTCCACGTCTCGCTTCCATAGTGGCGGGAAAAACGTTGGATGTCGATTTTTGACAATTTTTTTTTTTACGGAATAATGATCTATGTAGACCAGAGAATGAATCCCCAGTGATTTTAGTTCGTTCACATGCCAACAGAATGGGCTGTAAGGCATTTTCCCAGTAAAATTGAGTGTTCATAATAATGGAAAAACGTTGTATGTCGTAATCTAATGGCTATGACAGCCTGTTGATGTAAGGTTACGCTATGTGAACCTTTTAGTTACCTAGTTTCTTGTTGTTTAGGACCGTTGTTGTTTCTTTACGTTAGGGTGAATTTTATTTTGTTCAAAATGAATAAAAGTTGGAACTTAACCGAAAGTGACAAGGAACGAGTAAATAATCGGAAACGTTCGCTTAATATTTCGGAGTGGAAAGACAAGAAGAGGAAGATTTTAAAGGACAGCGGACAGAAATACATTTCCAACCGAGGTAAAGGCAAGGAGATCCCGGAAAAAACTCTCCCAACTATTGCAAAGGGATGTGGTGAAACTTGTATGAGATCAGGTTGTATGAGATTGTCTATTGAAAAAGTCCATTCGTTGCATGGCCAATTTTATAAATTGACGTATAATGAGCAAAATCTGATGTTGCTGAAATATATTACTTTACGTGAACCAACGCAAAGGCGTACCGGCAAAACTGATTCGACATCAAGAAAAATGGCATCTTTTATTTATAGTTTGGATGGAGAAGAATCAGTGAGTAAGAAAACGTTGTGCCACACATTTTCAGTGACCCCCCGTCGGATCCAAGTTCTTCAGAACAAAATGAAGATGGGTGAATTAGTACCGAAGGATGGAAGGGGATTGCATACAAATCGACTCCACGCAGTGAATAATTCCGTTAGAAAAAATATTGTGGATCACATAAACTCCTTCTCTCGTGAAGTAAGTCATTATAGCCGAAATGTTTCATCTAAAGAATGTTTGTCTTCAGATCTGTCTGTCAAAAAGATGTAGACTTTTTAAGCTAAAATACCCAGCTGTTGAGGCTAGCGTCACTTTGTACCGGAAAATATTTAAAAAAGAGTCCAATCTTCGCTTTGGTTCACCTAGAACTGACACTTGTAAGGTGTGCGACCAACCAACCAACCAACCCATAAATGATAGTGATTACTTCTTTGTATTTTTTTCAAGATGAATAAAAAAAATTTAATTTTTAATTTTAATTATTATTTAAACCCATTAATGATAGTGAGTAAAGAAGGTGGTCAGATCGGAAGCGATTAGGTTTGAATGGAAAAACGTTGTATGTTGCTCTCAGCACCCGATCCAGGATATTGCAGTTACCAGATTAGTTTTTCTCCTCTACTGTAAAGTTGACATTTTTTACATACAACGTTTTTCTCGCCACCCATTCAAGTGTTGAATGGAGTAAAAAGCCCTGTTCGCCGCGACTATTCTGGCTGCCACGTCTTTCTCAACTCGGTTATCCTGGGTTATTATCGCTCCCAGGTACTTGAATTCATTTACAACTTCAAAGTCGTGGTCGTTAGTATAGATATTTTGCCTAACCCTATTTCCGGTATTTCTTGACATTACCGTATATTTAGTCTTGTCCTCGTTTACTTTGAGGCCAATTTGCAGTGCAGCTTCCTCAAAACGGCTGAAAATTCCTCACACGTCCCGTGTTGTCTGAGCTATGGTACCGGAATCGTAAGCGATTGCTGGAACAATCTTCGATCCTCGTGCCGAAATGTTTGTAATCAAGTCTGTTTCAACTTTTTGTATTGAATATTCTAAAGCTAGGTTGAATAGAAGGGGGATAGTGGATCTCCCTGTCTTAAGCCGGAATTAATACTAAATGATTCTGAGCTGTGACATCCTACTCGTACTTAAGCGTAAGAGTTGCTGACCCACATCTTCGTCATTGTCACCAATTACTTTGGGATACCCAAAGGGACATTACATACAATAATTATTCTCAGACAAAACGCCAGACAACCAAATGTATAAAAAACAAGTGAACAGTTCGCCAATATCGAAACAAGAAGTAGAAAAAAAGCAATCCGAAATGCTAAAAACAGAGAAGCCGGATGACATACACGCAGAAGTCATAAAGCTAATCGAGGAAAAAAATTTGAATATTTTTGTGAAATTGTTTAATCATAAATATGAAAGCGGCAAAAAAAACTAAAACCATGATTGTCTCCGAAACATCCAACCATCCGCCCATGGTTATAAACGTAAACGGTAACATCATTGAAAACGTCGAGAAATTCAAGTATCTGGGGTGTTGGATAACAAAAGACATAGACCCAGCTGTAGAAACAAGATCACATATCGAACAAGCAAGAAATTTCTCAAATGAGGCACACAAATGTTCACTTCCCAAACACTCCTCAAAATACGAGAGTGTAGTGGGTCTACTCACTTCGCCTCGTTCTGCAGGCGCTCGTTTTTGTGTTAGTTTTTTGTACCAGTGTCGAAGATGGCGAGGCACGGATACGAGAAGACTCACTATAGCACAAGAAAGGAGGAAGCGGCCCAATGTTATATGTGCAAAAATTAATATCCAAAAAAAAATATAAGCGTATAGGAAATTAAAATTCAGGGTGAGTTTCTATTTCATGCGACTCGATCCTGATTACCGAACATAACCTAAAAAATTGGCAAAGTTGCGAAAAGCGGTTTTTTTGTTAATAACTAAAAAACTACAGCTCCGATCGAAAAAAATTAAATTAGGAAATTGTAGGTATTAAAAAGATACATCTATTAAATATATTGTAATTTTTCGATATCATTGATACTTTTCGAGTTATATATTGGAAAAACCGTGAAAAATCGGGTTTTCTATGACTAGTTAACTGTAACGTATTCAAACTTGTTACTTACTGTTAAGTGTAGCCTATGGCAAGCCAAACAGGTGTTTTTTTTCAAAAATCAATAAATATTGATTATTTTTCAATATATATGAAGTTTTCTCCAAAAAGATGCTCTCTTAATTTAGCTAGTTCTGCTTGGGAGATGATGCTACAGTAACAATTTAGGGCTTATTTTTTCCAGTAAGAGTTGTACTTTCATATTATTAAAAAAGTATATTAATTTTTTTAATTTTAAGAGTCAAAAGGCGCAATAATCATCGTACCATCGAAATAGATGAAGAAGAAAAAGAAGAAGAGCCATTGATTCAGCAGACAATCCTCCAATAAAGAAAATGAGAATTATTTTTTAATGTAAATCTTTCTTAATATAATATACGAGTATATTTACTGTATTTATTTAATAAATGTTTTCTACGTAATAAAGTTATTTTATCATTTGGTAAATATGATATTCGTGTTTATCTCGACGAGATTTTGCTCTTTAATACAAAGAAAGTTAGAAGTGTATCCATTTTTATTTGAAAACATAATATTTTCCGATGAGGCAACTTTCACATCAAATGAAACTGTCAGTTCACAAAATTGTCGCTGGTGCTGTGACGGTAATTCTAACTTTACTATCAAAACTCGTGACCAATATTCATTTAAGACCAACTTATGGTGTGGTATAAGAATAAAATAATAGGACCATATTTTTTTCGTCGGACAATGAATGCCGAACGCTATCTAAATTTTTTACAAAATGAATTCTACGATTTTATTAGCGAATTATCTTTAATAGACCGTTAACGTATATGGTATCAACAAGACGGTGCTACATGCCATACTACAGTCGCTGTTAAAAAATACCTTGAAACTATTATCAATGACAAAGTAATACATAGATATTACGAAATTTTTTGACCAGCTAGATTTCCAGACTTGAGTCCTCTGGATTATTTCTTATGGGGCTACTTAAAATATAGGGTTTATCAGCAAAAACCTTTTGAAGATATTAATCATTTAGAAAGGATAATTACAGAAGCATGTCAGGAAATTACTAAAGATATGATCAAGAATGTATTAAGGGAATTTGATAAACAAACCATTAAATATCTAGAAAGAGATGGTGGATATCTTAAGGCTTTAGTGAATTAAAGCAAAATATAAATTATTTTACTTCCAATTACATATTACGTATTTGTTAACTTGTTAATCTTTTCATTTGCAATATAAAATATTATGATATGTATGCATTAACTATTTAAATGCATTAGAACATTGTTACCGAACTTATTAATAAACCGAAAAGTTATCATGTCTTGTTTTTCAATAAAATAGCTGAAGTGTAATTTACAAAATTTGCATATTATTTATACCAAAAATTATTAAAGATCGTTTTTCCCGGCGTTTCCCGGTTTTCCAAAAATAAGCTTTAACGCACTAGTACTTTATTGTCATATCTAATTGATGTCATATATTTATAATAGACGCCTAACAATATTTTTCTGTTACAGAGGTGGCAACGTCGATGGTTCGTTTTATTTGATGATGGGGAACTGAATTATTCAGTCGACGAACATGTAAGTAATTACCATAAATGATAAAATTATTTACTATTTTTATACTTAAAATTATTATTTCACGACTTGGTTTTTTACTTTCACAAACAGAATATTCCTAATTTCATTACCTTTTTATATCGTCAATAAATTAAGCTATGAAAGGAGTGGATCACTTGGATAATTTCTGATGTTAAAACAAAATCACTACTCTCAGCATATTACTAGAAAATGACATGCAATTACGTGGCGCAGGAGTCTTGAGTGGTTGTGCATGTTGTGACATGTTCATACTTGCACAGTATCCGCTGTACCAAGCCGGTGGGCTCAGTTGTTTGTCAGTGCTTGCTATGGCATCTTGGAGGACGGGGAGGCCACCAACGCCCGTTACTGCTGTGAGGAAAGTGCTTGACAAAGACAGGCGAGTGATTTACCACCAGATTGAGAAAAACTTGGGCCTAAATGCACCAGCAATTCGTTCGATTCTGATCGATCATTTGCACGTGACAAAAGTTTGTTCTCTCTGAATGCTGCTTTGTCTAACTGAAGACCAGATAACACGACATGTGAAATGTCTCGGTATGTGAACAACATCGTGGCAGGTGACGAAACTTGGCTGTACTATTATAATGTGCCGACCAAATCTCAAAACAAAGTTTGGGTATTTCTTGACGTCGTGTTGGACACACAAAATACAGTCACAGCTAATTGGCACACTGAACAGTGCCTTCGTAAAGTCCTTGACTATCTAAAGAACTTCCGACAAATTCAAGAATTGACAGCTGGGTTTTTCATCATGGCAACACTACAGCTTAACACGCAAAAGCCTGCACCGAATTTATTTATTTATCGTATGGCTTTTAGTACACAATCTAAACAAAGTGATTTCACAAACAGTCTAAACATAGTTACATAGTGTATATGAACAGGGTGATTCATTAAGAATGGGCAATCTCTGAACTGGAGATACTACACACAAAAATATGGCGATTGAGCTTAGCATGTCTTATACAAATGTTGTAGGTTTACGAGATACAGGGTATTTAAAGTTGGAATTTTAATTTGAAATTTCCTAATAATTTTGTGATTTTTAGCAGCATCGTCTTAAAAATTGGCAACTTTATGTTTTTTGGCATGAAAAATACTAATTTAATGCTGAATTTAGCACCATTTCTACAGGGCGTTAGTTACACCCTGTTACTTAGGTAAATTACAGCATATCTTTTTTGCCTAATGGGTTATGGCTAAAATGATGAGAAAATCTAAAATGCAGTTCAATTTTGAATAAAAAAAGGTACTCTTGTTTATTTCATGTAACTATCAGTTTTTGAGTTATTTGCATTTTAAACATTCAATGAATTTTGTTTATTGTGAAATAAATTTATTCCTTAAAATTACTACTATGCGAGATAACAACAGTAAAGACAACAACACTTCAATACACTTTGTAAGGCGCCTCCTTAAGGATCTTTGATTATTAAATAAAATTTGTCAATTATTTTTAATAACATTAGCAGCTTCTTGAATTTTCTGTCGTAATTCTTTGATGGAATTAATTGTATCTTTGTAAACCATGTCCTTCATTTGTGACCATATTGAGAAGTCTAGAGGGTTTAAATCTGGACTTCTAGGTGGCCAAACAAATTCACTGCCACGCCCAATCCACCGGTAAGGAAAATGTTTATCAAGATATTGCCGTATTGACAGAGAAAAATGTGGCAGCGCCCCGTCTTGCATAAACCACATGTTCCGCCTTATGGCCAGTGGTACATCTTCTAGTAGTGTGTTTAACTGTTGTTCAAGGAAGTTTAAATAGAGGGTCCCGTTCAGATTAGGAGGAAGTTTAAAAGGACCAATAAAAAAAAACCAGATATCACACCACACCAAATATTTACCTTGAATTCATACTGAAAATGTCGTTCCTTTAGGGCATGTGGATTTTTGGAGTCTCACAAATGATTGTTTTTCCAATTAAAAACACCTCGTCTCGTAAACTTCGCCTCATTGGTGAAAAGGAGGTAATTAAGAAAATCCTGGTTTGCGTTTTGTTTATCTAGCATAAATTGAACAAACTGAGCGAACTGGTAAATCTTGAGGTAGCAAATTTTGGACAGGAGTATAGTGATATGGACGGAGATTCTCTTTCTTTAAAATTCTCCAGATAGACGATTGGCTTATTCCTATTGCCGCACTTAACCGACGAGTATTGAGATCTGAATTTTCCGAAATACGAACTAAAACCTCTTCTTCATCATCGACTTTGATATTTTTTGGAGCACCATTTAAGCTTTTAGGACGAAAACACCTTGTTTCGCCTAGGCGGATATAAATACGTTTGAACAGTTTGTGATTGGGTTGTCTTCGATTTGGGTATGATCCTAAATACCTTCTGGCTGTATTAAGTCCACTATAATTTGACTGAGCAAAAACACAAATCATATCACGCATTTCACTATTGGAAAATTCATTATGTCGTGGCAATTTTCTTATTTTACTACAAATAATACACTCTTACTTAGTGATTTTCAAATATTTCTTTACACGAAAAACTGATAGGTTCTTTTGACACAAGCCTACTTGAAAAAAAGTCAATGTAATAACGGTGGTTTAGGAGTCTTAACGCTGGATGTTTAAAATGCAAATAACTCAAAAACTGATTGAGTTACATGAAATAAAAAGAAGTATATTTTTTATTCAACATTGAACTGCCTTTTAGATTTTCTAGTCATTTTAGCCATTACTCATTAGGCAAAAAAGATATGTTATAATTTAACTAAGTAACAGGGTGTAACTAACGCCCTGTATGAAAAGTGCTAAATTCAGCATAAAATTCGTAATTTTCATGCCAAAAAACATGTTGCCAATTTTCAAGACGATGCTGCTTAAAATCACAAAATTTTTAAGAAATTTCAAGTTAAAATTCCAACTTTAAATACCCTGTATCTCGTAAACCTGCAACATTTGTATAAGACATGTCAAGCTCAATCGCCATATTTTGGTGTGTAGTATCTCCAGTTCAGAGATTGCCCATTCTTAATGAATCACCCTGTATAACATCTGGACAAAAGTGACATGCAATCATAAACAAACACTTAACGAAGTTAAATAGTTAATTACGGCGTCCGTTGCCATCAGTAAATCTCCAGGGTTGCCAAGGTATGCTCTAGTCGGGCACTCCTGTGTGATATACGAAATAGTCTGGCGGGTGGCCCCACAGTCGCATTCCGGTGAGAAAATCTTGCCCCATCTGTGGAGGGAGTCCGCACATCTGCCATGATTCGTTCGTACTCTGTTGATGGTCGACCAAAGCCTGCGTGGCAAGTCAAAGCCTGTGGGTTTTTCGGTTACGCAGGGCATATCATGATTCTAAATGGGTGAGTTTTTCCTCCAATATTGCGTCCAAGATTCGGTCAGGTTGAAATCTTCATCTTGGAGCACTCTGACCTTCTTCATGGGAGGGTTTCGTGAGTGTAGTCTATTCATCTCTAAGTCGTCACAGTCAGCGTTTATTGGGAGTTGCGGCTCTGTTATTTTCCTGAATTATTTTATGAGAGCATGCTATCTACGTAGATTCGCCGGTGGTATGTGACTGAGCACTGGTAGCCAGTAGGATAGGGTAGGTTTGATTGTACCAGTTATGATGCGCATCGTGTTATTTAATTGCGCATCTATTAGGTGTGTATGGCAGCTATTTAACCAAACCGGCATACAGTACTCCGCAGCCGATGCGTGATGGGTGATAGTCTCAGCGTTGCAGCTGATGATCCCCATGAGGTTCCGCATAATATCTGTAGGATGTTGATTTGACCACTATAGGATTAAAACTGCTTAAGCACCCTCATTACAGTTCGGATCTTGCAACTTTGCACTATTTCCCCGTGTGAAAATGAAGCTGAAAGGGAGACGGATTTCCAGTGATGAGGACCTTTCTGAGTGCTTGGATCAACGACAACGATCTCTTTGCACATGTGATTTAAGGATTGGTTTTTGAGAATGAAGAGATGTATTGCCGGTGTAATATTTAATACGTCAGTATTAACTAATAAATTATTATTCAGATTTCAGGATGATTTTTTATTCTGTCTTCGTGACATTTATCAAAAATCTCTTGTCAAATATTGCATGGTATTAATTTGATTGAAATAATATAACATCTTACATATTGTGTAATAAATGTATTAATAAATCTAAAGAAACACTTAAAATTAATAGAACATGGGTACCTGTACCTAAAAATACAAGGCTGCTTCATTACAAAAATAAGAAGAATGAATCTCCGGAACATGACCAATTTCTGAACAGTTATCAAATATGCCCCGCCCACCAAAACGTATACAACCTGCGATCGCGACATACAAATGTCATAGACTGTCAGCCTTAAAAAGCAGACAATTATATCTCCAGAAGATGCCATCCACTGGGGATGGTGAAACTCAGACCTACGATGGCCAATATACCCGAAAAAACATTCACCAATATAACATCTCTTCACATAAAATTGAAAAAAATCAACTAACATAATCTTTATATTTTATTGGGGTTCTTCTTTCTCTTCTTAGCCGAACTGGACCGTTTTGTAGTATTTCATTGAGATCTTCGCTTTTGTCTTCCTCCTCTACTTTCACGTATTCCAGGACTGTCAGCATTCGCACTTGTTATGGAAGTCGTTCCATCTGATTTTCCATCTTCAGAGATGTCAAGATAATTTTATATGTCGCTATCTGATGCATATCCTTCCATTTCATAATCGTTGCTAGTCGGTCTGATATCAATTCTGTTCCTACCATTTTTTGTCTTCACTATGTACTACCGAGGCGCTGGATGTTCTTCTAGAATTACCCCAGGAACCCACTTTTATTTTTTCATTGCTAACACTTTAACGCCTTTTTCCAATTTATTTAAATCCTTAGCATTTCTGTCATGGCAATGTTTTGACCTGTTTTAGTTTTTCAATAGTATATTTTGAACTACTTGTGGATCAACAATGTTCGGTAGCAAATTTTCATTCAGAACTGGTAAATTATCTTTGAGTCTTCTACCCATGAAGAGTTGAACCGGAGAACATCCCATGGAGGGAACAGGAGTATTTCAAAAATACAACTACGTCAGCAAGTCCATTGGACTTTGTATAGTTGGAACTTAACGTTATTATTTTAAAACCAAACTTTTGTGAGAAAAGTTCAAATTCTTGACTGCTATATGGTACATTATCACAATAAAGTGAATCTGGTAATCCATTCCTTGAAAATATTTCCGTCATATGTTAAATCAATTTATAACTCGTTTTATTTCTCATACTTACATACATACATATAGTCACTCCTTTTTCCCGCAGGGGTAGGCAGAGGCCACTTCCTTCCAATTTCTACGGGTCTTACACACATCTTTTGCTTCCTCTACTTTCATCAGTGCTCTCATACTTGTTCGTTGGTTGTTGGTGCTCTTGACCTGGCCTTTCTTTAAAACAATGTTGAACTGATCGAGATATGTTCGCCGAGGTCGACCTCTACCGACCATTCACACTCGCCTTATAAATTTATTTTGTCAATATTCCTTTATCGATCTTTTCTACGTGTCCAAACCATCTAAGCATTCCTTAATCTATTTTTGTAACCACATACTATTTTACACCACAGCGTTCTCTTATCTCACTATTTTTTACTTTATCCAACCTAGTCAATCCGGGTACGCTTCTCAGACTACTCGCAGACGCAGCATTAATCCTATTTTTATGCTTCTTTTGTAAAACCCAACATTCACTACTATACATAAGTGTGGGAACCAATACACCTCTATGCACAGCCAGACGTGCCTTCTTTGACACTTTCTGGCTGTTCATAAATCTATGCAGTGCCTCATTTATTTGTTTTCCTGCCAACACCCTTCGCTCAATGTTACTGTCATACTGTCGATCTCTCGTAAACTTTGAACCCAAGTACACAAATTCATTTAGTTGTTCTATTTTTTCTTCCTTAATTAGAACTTTACAGTTTGTCATGTTTTCTTTTCTTTTAAATACCATTACTTTCGTTTTGCTTACATTTATTTTTATTCCTTTGATTTTCAGCGCATCATGCATAACATAAACCATCGCCTGCAACTCCTCTTCAGATGACGCTAATATGACGGCGTAAAGAAGGCATTTGACGATCAAATCATTCATTTTCAATCCATACGCACTATCTTTCAAATCTTTTAAACAATCGTCTATGTATAAGTTAAACAGCCATGGCGAAGCCACACATCCCTTTTTGATGTTATTATTTTTTAACTGAACTAATTTAATCCATTTAGAATAGGAGTCCATGTTTGTCAAATAAATTTTTCTTAGAATTCAAGGATATCACTGGATATGAGTTCCCGTGGTCATGTTGGCAGCGGATGAGAAAGAAGAGTTTCTTTTTGATTCCGGGGCAAATTAAGTTCGCAGATTTTGCATCGTTTTACATATTCTTCAATATCTTTGGACATTCGTCTCCAATACATCACAGATCTGGCACGCGGTTTGCATTTTTCAATGTCTAGATGTCCTTCATAAATTATTTTCAATATCTTATTATTCAGATTTTAGGATCACTTTTTATTCTGTCTTCGTGACATTCATCAAAAATCACTTGTCAAATATTGCATGGTGATAACATGATTTAAATAATATAACAGCCGGGGGTGGAAATTATTTTGAAAAAATTAAATAAATAGAGCTGCATTGCAAAACTTTTCTAGTTCCCTTTGTATTTTATATTGTATCAATATATTTTTTTAATAATTCTTTAATACATTGTTTTTATTTAATTTTGTCAGTAAATTTTTTGTAGTGGTATTTTTATAATAAAAAAAAAACAATGTGTTAGAAAGAGGTAATAACCTAACCTAACCTAACCAATATGTGAACATATGAGAAAATCATATATTGCTAGTATGCACCAGTAAGTAAAAGAGCTCTAGCTCTTGCTAAAGTTAGATTTATTATTCGGTGACCATAACAACGCACCGCACTTCGCACTGCACTTGGTATATTACCATAGCATCCGTGTGCGAAGCTAATCTATTATAAATGTAAATGCGCTCGGTCAAAACGGCGCACTGACCTTCGCCTTGCGCTTACGGGGGTATCAGAGTATTGTACTTCGAAATCAAGCTTAGTATTTTTCGACAGGAATGCTTTTTGCAAGGTAGGAGCGGAGCAAGGTGCAGTGCGCCGTTATGCGCCTTAGTCTCGCATGCGCATTTAGCTCAAAGGTCCCACATCGGAGTAAAACAGTCATATCGTTAGCAGTAGTGAATCCGCCTTATCTCAGATAAAATATAGCAATTTAGTAGTATTTCATGTACGGAGCAAAAGCATAGTAGTATTTCACATTCAGTAATATTCCCTAAGTGTCACAATTTTTTAGGTTAAATTAGAAAGTGCTAAAGTTTAAAAAAAGTCATTTTCAATTTTTTCACACTGTGATCATTTCTAATAAACAGTATTGCTGAAGCAAAACTAACTTTTCTAAACCGAGAGCTCTTTTCTATTTAATATAGTTACCCTTCGGTTCAGAAAAGTAAAAAAAAAACCTGAAAGTTTCATCGCCCTAGCTCTCCTTCTGAAGTTATCGTGCGAAAAGTACAAAATGCGGTAAATTTGAGGATCACCTTGTACGGCAGCTACCTGAAGGAATATACCGTTATGGCCAATCTTCCAACTCGGTCTTGTCCTTTGAGCAAAACTTCTACCCTGTAAGTTTTAGTGACCTACCGCCTCTCTATCTCAAGATATCGTGCACAAAAGATTTTAAAACACACACACTCTACTTGATTGCCACTTATCTACCATTGGTTTTATAATAATGTAGCGCAAGATACGGAGAGAGCATTCCATTTGCGACGGAAGTGAAATACCTGGGTGTAGTTCTGGATAAAAGACTCACCTGGAACGCCCACTTGGAAAAAACAATAAACAAAGCCAGGTTTTCTCTCTGGAATCTCAGAAGAGTATGTGGCAAATCTTGGGGAATGAACCCCAAACAGATTTACTGGATTTATCAAACAATGATAATATCTATGGTCACGTATGGTTCAGTAGTCTGGTGGACCAAAGGGTTACAACAGACAGCTAAAGCAAAGCTTGCTGGCCTTCAGCGGCTGGCATGTCTGGCCATAACTGGAGCTATGTCCAGCACACCAACGGCAGCGATGGAACACCTCCTACATCTCCCTCCCCTAGATATTCTCTTAGAGAGGGAGGCCAGGATAGCTTCCTATAGATTCCTGTCTTTGGAAAAGCAAATAAATGGAGAGCAACTCGGAGATCACTCCGGGATACTGAGTGAAACAAAAAACCACCAAATTCTCGGGATGGTTCCTGACTTGCTAGCTACAAAAATACACGTAGGAAAGTCGTTCAAAGTCCTCTTTCCGGAGAGAGACGAATGGATGAGGGGACAAATCCTCTTCCCAGAGACTGAATACGTAATGTACACAGACGGCTCAAAAACCCCAGATGGAGTTGGGGCCGGTGTTTTCAGCAGGAAACCAAAGATTGAAATATCTACCAGTCTTGGCAGGTATGCCACAATCTTTCAGGCTGAAATATTCGCTATCGAATTGTGTGCAAGAAAGTTGACCAACAGACCTCTAGCAAACAAAAACATAAATATAATATCAGACAGCCAGGTCGCTTTAAAAGCACTGAGCTCCAACAAGATAAATTCTAAACTTGTATGGAATTGCATCGAATCCTTAGAGTAACTTGGTGCGAACAACAGGGTGACCCTACTGTGGGTACCTGGGCACCAGGGGGTGGAAGGAAACGAAAAAGCCGACACCCTTGCAAAACAGGGGGCCGAATCTGCGTTCACTGGACCAGAATCGGTTTTTGGAGTCACCACAAGTGCCGCCAAAACAATTATTTCGGACTGGGCGGAGAGGAAAATACTCACGTACTGGTCCGACTTACCAGGGCTAACCCACTCGAAGGCGTTTTTACCGTTACAACCCTCGAGAAACACAACTAAGCAGATCCTAGAATGGAGCAGAAATGACCTGCGTATTCTAACAGGACTGCTTACGGGACACTGTCGTCTGAGATACCACCTCAGAAAGATGGATCTGAACCAACAAACGGACTGTCGGTTCTGCTGCGTGGAAGACGAAACTGCTGAACATATACTATGTTCATGCCCCGGCCTGGGAAGAATAAGGTTCAACATATTTGGTTACACTAACCTAGAACCTACCGATTTTAAAAAAATCTCACCCTATACAACCATGAACTTCGTAAGAAGGGCTGGATTGTACGGTGAACTGTAGCCTCTAGGGGTGAGCCACAATAGACCTACTAAGGGTCGCGGTGGAGGGGCGACCACGCCCCACTCACATAAAACCTAAACCTAAACCTATCACCTTGTACGGCAGCTACCTGAAGGAATATACCGTTATGGCCAATCTTCCAACTCGGTCTTGTTCTTTGAGCAAAACTTCTACCCTGTAAGTTTTAGTGACCTACCGCCTCTCTATCTCAAGATATCGTGCACAAAAGATTTTAAAACACACACACTCTAATTGATTGCCACTTATCTACCATTGGTTTTATAATAATGTAGCGCAAGATGAAGGGAAAAAGACCAACGAAAAGGCAAACCAAATAGCACCAAAGGTAGAAATGTATAAAACTGATTTTTAAAGTACCAGTTAATTTCGCTGCATGGTAACCTATACTATAGGTATATGTGGGTCGAGTATACATCAGAAAACAACTACACTTCTGTTATATGTCTACGACGAGCATTAAATTACATCTGATAAATAATCGTGCATAATCCTATTTTGAGTGATTGTAAAGTAAAAGAAAGAATTATTAAATTTATCCATTCGAAGTGACCAACTATAGACCGGTTTCGGGGTGTTGCCTCTCATCAGCATAGGGTAGATCTTGACAAACTCATGTTTGCCCTTCGAAGAGACAAATCAACAATTCCAATTCTTACCAAGTATACATGAAGGACTACACGAAAAGCGCTAGTCACGACATCTTTACTTTTTAACAAGCACCACCCAGTAAATAGCTTCTGAATGGAAGTATTGAAATATAAAAATTATAGAAAACTTTAATACTGTTATATAAAACTCTAAAAATTCGCATCAGTGAATTTAAATATAAAAATGAATACAACTGATTTTTAAAGTACCAGTTAATTTCGCTGCATGTTAACCTATACTATAGGTATATGTGGGTTAATTATACATCAGAAAACAACTACCCTTAGAAGAATGCATAAATATACAGAAGTGGTCAATATTGTAAAACTACGAAAACTTGAATATTTCGGACATATCATAAGACACCCAGAAAAGTATGACATTCTACATCTTAATACAAGGTAAGATTAATAGTATGAGACGCGCCCCGACAGACGAGGAACTTCCTGGCTCAAAAATCTCAGACAGTGGTTTGGTCTCACCACTATACAACTTTTCCGAGCGTCTACCAATAAAATAATGATTGTAAACATGATAGCCAGAATGATCGCCAACGATCGTTAAACGGTCATGGCACCTAGAAGAAGAAGATAGGTATATGTGGGTCGATAATACATCAGAAAACAACTACCCTATGCTGATGAGGAGCAACACCCCCGAAACACTTCGAATGGATACATTTAATATTTCTTTCTGTTACTTTAAAGGCATCAGCTCGATTATTTATGAGATGTAATTCAATGCTCGTCGTAGGCATATAGCCTACATCTTACTCGAAGCCCTTTAAATCTTAATTTCGGTTCTTTTTTTTATAGCCTGACACAATTCCCCAAGGTTCTGTGGACATGTGCAAAGTACTAGAAGTAACTGGTGCAGAACAAATAACGGGCCACCCTCATTCACTTGCATTGACCAGTCCGGATCGCGTTACTTTTGTTAAAGCGGCGAGTCGCGAAGATGCACGATGGTGGGCGGAATTGTTGGCAGTATTTCCCCGGCGACACAAACGCAATGCAACATTTCCGGGCGGTCGCGCATCTCCCAGCTTACCACAATTGGGAAGAAGTGCTTCACCGCAACCTCCTAGACTACGCCATCTCTCGGTAACGGGACCAAGTCCGCGCACGAATTTTGAAACTCCCCCTTTAAAAGAAGAAAAGGAACAAGAAACTAAATCACAAACTACAGAAATGTCGAACTGGTCTACACCTATTCGAACAAACAGTCTTCCCATTGAAACACCGACTTCACCAACTACACCTGGATACTTGAGGCCAGGTAAGTAACGTATAAGATTTTTTTATTACTCATGCGGAATAAGTAGTATCTTAGAGCACGCTGTTGCGGTTGAACAATAGCTGTTTGCCCATTTGAGTGCGACAAGTTTACTTGGCGCACGCTTACGTCATTTGAGTGTTACTTGGCGCACGCAAATTATACTTAGCACTTGCAAACTATCCTTGTAGCACGCAAATTCGAACCACCAACCTTTCGGTTAAAAGCCAAACGCGCAACTGTCAAGTTAACATTACAAAGTTTATATTTTTATTTCAGTTAATATTTTGGTCTGGAGCTCTGTTTTATGCTCGCGTTTATTCCGTATTCGCAATAAAAAATTGTATGTGCAACCCGTGCGATGTTCTCGACTGTTCGCTTCGCTCGTGCGTTCAACTTCGCTCTCGTGAGCAATCGCCAACTTATCGCAAGATATACAATCATTTATCCACATAGCAGAAAGGGTAACATTTTATATTTAAAAGTGACAATTTAACAGAATTAAATTCGCAGAAACGTCAACAAAGGTCAAAGAAACTTTTTAGGCAAGCAGAAATAGAGAAATGCTCCTCCTTTCACCAGGAAGAATAATGTGATTAGCTTTTATTAAATACATAAACTAAATCATTGCCTTTCCTAATCTTCTTCTTCTTACAGTGTCTTGCTTTCTTAAGCGTTGGCGACTCCCATATTGACTACTTCTTTGTATCTATCTCTATCTTGAGCTGCGCGGAGAAGTTCTTCAGCAGCTTTTTGCGGCCTATCCATTTTTCCCCTCGATCTTGCCATTCAGAATAAGCCGAAGCAGACTATAACGTGGTCCACGCATCACATGTCCCAAGTATTCCAGTTTGCGGCGCTTGATGGTAGTTAAGAGCTCTCTATCGTGCCCTATTGTGATGAGTACATTCTCGTTGGTAGTTCGGCTTGTCCACGGAATTTCGAGCATCCTTCTGTACAGCCACATCTCGAATGCACCAATGCGTTCAATAATTTTTTGGTGAAGCGTCCATGTTTCGCATGAGTACAACAGAATAGACCATACATAACACTTGGTAAACCTTTCCCGCAGATGAATGTTAAGTTGGTAGCGGCTTAAGATTCAGAAATGCTTTTCTAGCTATTTCTATTCTAGCCTTGATTTCCATCGACTGATTGATCCAGCTTCCAAGATATTTAAAGTGCTGAGCTCTTTCTATATTCTCGCCATCAAGTGTTATTCTTTACGGGCCAACATTCATTTTGCTAACAACCATAAATTTAGTTTTTTTGACATTGTTTTAAGTCCCCATCTATTACTTTCTTTGTTTATCTTGTCTAACATACATTGTAATTCTTTCAATGATTCAGCTAGGAGCACAGTATCATCTGCGTATCGAATGTTACTATTGGTTTCGCCTCCAATCTTTATTCCTTCACCAGATTGTGTTGCCCCGTATATTCTCCGTGTAGAGGTTGAAAAGTGTAGAAGACAAAATACAACCCTGTCTCACATCTCTCTTTATAGGTATCTGAGTGGTCTCCTCTCCTTCTAGTGTTACCGTTGCAGATTGATTCCAGTAGAGAGAAAATAACAAACGTATATCATTATTATCGAGGGGTATATGCTGCAGAGTTTGTAAGAGTTTGTTATGTTGTATGCGATCAAAAGCCTTTTCATAATCGATAAAACATAGGTACACCGGCTTTCTTACCTCCCAACATCTTTGAAGTAGCGTGTTTATACAAAATAGCGCTTCTCTGGTAACTAAGCCGCCTCGAAAGCCGAATTGTTCTTCACTCATGCTTTCTTCGCATTTGTTGTGTATACGGTTTTGGACAACACGAAGTAGAACTTTTAGAGGGTGGCTCATGAGACTTATCAGTCGAAAATCATTACAAAACGTGGCATTACTTTTTTTTGGCAATGGGATGAACGTAGATTTCTGCCAGCTCATCGGAAGTTGACTGGTTTCATAAATATTATTGAAGATACGAGTTAGTACTGTAATGTTTTCATCGTCCAGTAATTTGAGCCACTCTCCTGGTATTTGATCTGGCCCCGGAGTTTTTCTGGATCTTAGTTGCCTGATTGCTTGTTCAACTTTGGACCGTATGATAACCCTGTTTAGCTTCATTTTCGTAGACTATGTTATCCTCCCGATTATCTTCAAATAGTTGACAGTGCATTCGTCTTTAATTTCGTCTGGGTTTAGAATAAGTTTTCCATCAGCTTTCCTTAGAATGTAGGGTATCTTCTTGCGTTGTATGCCAGTGATTTCTTTGGCTTTTTTGTGAATATAAAATTCATCATGTTTCTGTTGTAGCTCTTCCATTTCTTTGCATCGAGCTTTCATTCAATTTTTCTTAGCCTCCTTGATCTTACTTCGGATCAGCTGATGTGTTGCTTTGTATTCATTCTGGTTCTTGTTCTTTAGCTGTTCTCGCTTGCCCATTAGGTCTAATATATCGTCATTCATCCATTCGTGCTTTTTTACTTCTTTGTTAGCTTTTAGAATTTTGCTTGCCTCTAGCATTGCTCCTTTCATGACTATCCACTGAAGATCAATATTATCGGCATTTTCTTCGGGATCATTAGCTAGAATTGCATGAGACTCATGGGAGATATTTCGGTTGAGAGTGGAGGTGAATCTCTCTTCAACTTCATTATTTTAAAGCAATTGGAGGTCGTATTTTAATTGTCTTGGCCGGGTTCTCCTAATTTTTTTTAATTTTCGCATATTTTTGCACTAAGTAGAGTATGATCCGAGGCAGCATCTGCGCTCGGGTACGTTTTTGCATTTTTGATTGCGTTTTTGAATCGACTGTTCACCAAGATATAGTCAATCTGGTTTCTAACTATGTTATGTTCCTTATCGGCGGTTGTTTGGTGAAAATGAGATTGTTTTGATTATCAATGTAAATATAGTGGATCCAAAAGTACCTACCTATTATAAATTATTTAAGTTTATATTACTAAATATAATCGCCCTCAATAAAAATATTTACGTCATTTTAAGATAAATATTTAATGTTATTAAAGATTTTTTACCTTGTTATTAGTAATAAATTAACTATGTGCGATTTAAAACGAAAATGTGAGAAATGAATTTATTAATAATGTTAACAGTTATTTTACTTGTTAATTCACCAATGGTTTCAAAACCAAAAATAACAAATACATACATATAATCACGCCTTTTTCCTGTAGGGGTAGGCAGAGATCACTTCCTTCCACTTAATACGATTTTTACACACATCTTTCGCTTCTTCTACTTTCATCAGCGCTCTCGTACTTGCTCGTTGGGACCTGGCCTTTCTTCAAAATAATGTCCATCTGATCGAGATATGTTCACCGAGTTCTATCTCTACCATCTAAGCATTCCCCTATCTATCTTTGTAACCACATATTCTATCACGTTCCCTTATCTTACTATTTCTTACTTTATTCATCAGAGTCACTCCGGCTATGGTTAGGTTAGGTTAAAACGGTGTTCGGAGGAAACCCACTTAGACCTTTTGGCCCGTTGTGATACCGTGATAGACGGCTGTGCCTTTCTCCTCTACCGTGAGAAACAGTTGGAAGTTTTATTAAAAAATATAATGTCTTTGATGCTAACTGAGTTGAGATCGGATAAATCATTAAAGTTAGGTTGCCCTAGTATAGAAAGCCGTTTTCTGTCTAGGGCAGGGCAGTGGCAGAGAAGATGTACCATTGTTTCCTCCTCTTCCTCATCTTGACAGCTGCCACCTGCCCAGTGTCCTGTTATGGCCGCGATCGCATTTCCAATGGACTCCCTGGATAGAGTTAAAACATCATTAGCTCGACGTAGATCTAGTTTAGGCCAAATCTGTTTCGATGATGTACATGTCGGTTCATTTTGCCACCTCAAGTTGGCTTTTTGAACTACTTTGCTGTGCAATCGGTACTCCTTGCTAAGATGAGACAGATATAGCTGGGAGGGTGGTGCCCTCTCTTGCTAGCTTGTCCGCCTTACAGTTGCCTGGTATAACCCTGTGTCCAGGTACCCAGACATGTAAACTCTAAACTTAGTTGCTAGCTCATTCAGGGCGGCTCGGCAATGCACCGCTGCCCTAGAGGTCAAGTAGACTAAGTTAAGTGATTTAAAAGCAGCCTGGCTGTCGCAAAGAATAGATATCTCGCTGAAATTTTGTTCGTTGCGGAGTATCCAGACAGCTGCCTTGGTAATGGCTGTGATTTCAGCTTAATACACACTACAGTAATCAGGCAAACAAAACGGCAGGCTGAGTGAGGGATCTTTTGCGAATACACCGCAACCTGCTTTCTCTTCTCTGGATGGGATTTCCAGGGATAGGTCGCCTTTGAACATAGGGGTAGGTTTAGTGTGATCGGTGTGATCAGATTTTCGGTCCAATCTTCTCTGGATGGGGTTTCCAGGGATAGAAGAGCTTCGAACATAGGGGTAGGTTTAGTATATCAGTGTTTTTTGTGCACAGGTCGTATTCTCTTAGGATTCTAGAGTGACAATAGTGCGTTTCGGTCCATGGGGTCACAGCATTGAGTCTGAGAGCCGCACTTGCTGCGCATTCTTTCTCAAACAGATCTACTGGTAGTAGATGTAGAATCGTTTCAAGTGCTTTTGTTGCGGTGGTCCATAGACAGCCTGTAATTAGCATACATACCAATCTCTGGACTTTACCTACCTTTGTATGGTTGACTCCCTTCTTTAAGGCTGGCCACCATACTAATGATTAATACATTAGAATTGGTCTTATGACCGTAATGTAGAGCCAATAAACAACATGGGGTTGTAACCCCCATTGTTTTCCGATGGCTCTTCTGCAGGTATAGGTCGCCACAGTGGCTTTCCCTACCCTTTCCTTCACAGCTGCTTTCAGTCTAGGATCAGGATCAGGCCCATGTACCTAGCTCGCTCCAAAGAGGTTTATCCACCAAAGTCACTCCGGCTATACTTCTCAGACTACCCATATCCGCAGCATTGATCTTACATTCATGCTTCTTCCAAACCCAACATTCACTACCATACATAAGTGTAGGACTCTTCCAAATGCTAATTAATAGTTTTTATATTTCGTAGTCTATTGTTTTTGTATCATTAGAAACGACAAAATTAACAACTAAAATATGTCTTGACCTTTTTTATTGTCTTCCTTATCAAATATTTTTTTTAACTTAACGATTTAAAATACATAATTCTCATCTTCTAGCTCAAACTATTATGCAATTTATTTACATATTATTTATTTATGCTTGAAGTATATAACGTCTTTCCTTTCTTATTGTCCAACTTTATAGTCGTTTAAAGCTTTCCCGAAATCGTCCAAGCTATGTAGTCTATTTATTGACGCTTTATTGGTACGTTCTGGTTTATTAGTCGCACGTTATTTCAATATTCAATAAGGCTTTAATTATTTATTGAATATTATTTTTTTTTTTTTTCATTTTTGGTTTATATCATTTGATTTGTTTTGCATTATGCGTAATCCATTGGGATCAAAACTGTCTCAATTTCTGTCATTTCTAAAAAGTTGGCCCTTTAGTCGGAGAGCCCGCTGAAAAAGTTCCTGTCATAAACAATAAAATGTATTTTAAATGCTCCGTCACTGTTGCGTATAGTTATATTTTATACAAATTTTGAAGAAACCAACTTGAACATATATAATTTTCTTTAATATTCCAATTGTCTTAAAGAAGCAGCGGGGGTTGGCTAATGCTAACACTCGTTTTTAAATTGCAAATTGCGAATTTGCATGCGAATTATTCTCGTATTTCTTGAATGAATGAATACTTCGCCCCTCTGCTGCGTGCGGGCGCAATAGAAGTACATAGTTCAACTTAAGTTAATGCGCGGTATATTTGAGTACACGATATTTGGGTGATTAATAAATAAAGTAAGTTTCATGAATAAAGTATTTGATGGAAACAATTAAATTATAATAACAATAACAAACATAAATAATTTTAGGGAAAACTGAACAATCACTATTTAGAAGGTGGGGAAATGTGCTGGTAATATTTTTGAAATTAAAGAATACTATTGAAGTAACCTGATTTTTGCATGGCTTTTACTTGCAAGAAAATGTAATGTTATATCACACTATTTTTCTAATTTTATGGAAATACAGCCCCGTCGCAGGGATCTGCCATATTTGAGTTTTATTGTTTAGCAGTTAAGTAAGATTTAATTCCTTTTTAAAACAACAACTCTCTCCTGCTCCAAAAGGCTTTATACATATTTTTTACATTGTATATTTTCGTCAATTGGTGTGTATTCATATTTAAATTATAATTACATATTTAAAATTCCTCCTTAAAACAATTATATTGTAAAGGCACGTGTGATTTTTTTTCAAAATGCTGTAACTTTTTGGATTTTGAATTTTTCGAAATTTTTTTTTTGTAGAACTCTTTGAACCAAAACAAAATGGCCGGAATAAAAATTTATTTTTAAAAAAGGGTTTTTTTCGAAATTTTTTTCGAGGTTAATTTCGCCGGAACTATTTTCGAAAAGCATCACAAACACTAGAACTATGCTAAATCTACACAGAACTCTGAAGAAAATTCACTTTTTTAATAGTGCGGAGAAGCGTGAAGTTAGCCCCTCATTTTGAAAAATTGATTTTTTTTTACCCCTTAAAGGTCGGAACTATTTCTAATACCCATCAGGAACTTTAGAACTATTGAAACAGAATTTAGAACTAGAAATAGTGGGGGTGTGACTCTAAAGGGAGTAAAAAGGCTTCTATTTTTTTCCACAACGAATTTATAGGGGGGTCGAAAATGGCCTGAACTGCTTCGAGAAAAGGATGGCACGGCCGTGCCGTTTTTTTGCTCGACTTGCACTGCCCTGCCCCCAGATATCGTAACAGTATTCATTAATTTTTAAATTTCTCATCATGATTTTTGTTGGAAATTAGTACTTCCAACTGTACTCTATTCCTCTCTGAGAAATTCCTTAATTTTTAAAACTACTCATTACGGCCCTGACGCCGACAAAAAATCATCTAAAAACATATGCATTCATTATCCCTCCAGAATATTCCGAAAGGGTCGTGTGTAATTTAAGAAATCAGCTATACGATCATGTGAAAAAGACGGTTACAATTTCCACCAATAAAAACGCTGAATTAAGCGCCAGAAACGAAGCCACGTTTGACCCGGCTTCCAACCTCTCGCTCTCTTTCCCATTTCAACAGCCGTGCAATGAACATCTATCCGCAAAAAAAGAGCACCGCTTTAAAACACCACGTGGTAAAATGCACATCAATATAATCAGATAAAATGAATTAAATTTGAAGCTAAAAACCAGTGAAAATATTCTGAAGATACAGGAGGCTTGAAACTGTAAGCTCCATGTATTAAATTATACAATATATTCTCGATCACAAGTGTGTTGTTTTATTTACTGTGATAACAAAAATTCACGGCGATAAAAGACAGTGAAACCTTCAGCCTATAGCAGGTAAAAACCCATCGAACCAGGTCAACTGAATTATCCAAGGAATCTAACATCTACGTTGCGGAAGACGTCGTCACCAGCAAGAGTATTTCTATAGCCTTTCAATTCGATCGCCATTGCTCGCTCCTCGACGTCGTCGACGGCGCGTTTAATTTTGTTTTATTTTTGAGCACTTGTAGTTTTGAGCCATTTTTTTAAGTCGAAATATAATTGATTTTTGTTGTTGCAAGTATATCGTAAATTGTTTATATTTTTATTTTTATGGGTTTTATGTGCTTCAGATTACATAGTGAGTAGTGGTTCACCCCCAACGAGAGACAAATTGCGATGCGATGATAAAGCCAGGTCTAGAAAAGATTGGAGAAACGAACGATTACGAGATATCGCAACCGCACTCACTGACCAGCATAGACCACTTCAATCGGGATCTTCTAGTCTTACCTTGCCCGCGGAGGGACTTCTTCATCTTAAAAAGGTAAATAGCTAACACGATATAAAAGTCTCGACACTAATTTTTACAAATTACTGTCTTATACAGGATGTTTCAAAAAAAGGTGATCCCGTCTCTAGGATAGGTAGAAAACTGAAAAATAATTGGGTTTTGCTTGGTAAATATTTTTCGTAACGCCATCCGTATTCAAAATAAAGGGAGTTAAAGAAAACAAATTTGGTTATTACTTCGTAATTTTCAAATCAAAATATTCCGAAAACGGTACACAGTATCGAGTTTTACCAGGAGTACCTTTTTGGTATAAAATTGAATAATGTTTAAGTTCACTTGAAATGTTGATTAATAAATCTATCTTAAAAAAAGTTATGTTCAATTCTACTTGGTACGAACCGTGTAACTAGCGCCCTTTATGAGAGTTTTTTTTTACTGAAATAATCGCAAAAAGAGTAGACCTATCGTGTGGGCCGCGGACGGCCCGAACTGCGACTATTCGAAGGGATTAAAGAAAGGAGATGATTGTGGACCCGCTTTTTAAAAAGTTGCAGGTCATAGTTTTCTGGAAAAACTGATTTTGGAAGCCTGTTCCATTCCGTAGCAGCCCTGTAAAAGAAGGACTCTTGATGGAGATTGGTCCTTGTAGTGTCAATCTTGAGATTAAATGGGTGAGTATGATCAGCGTGCCGAGTACTTCGGCCGAATGTGGCCAGTGGTGGTACAAGAGTTTTTATTTCTCTGGAGCATCTGCCATGGAAATATCTGTAGAAAAATGTCTGGTCTGCAACTCTTTTTCTATGTTTTAGTGGGTGAAGGGTATCTGTGAGAGTTGAGCTGTTTATCAACCGAATGGCCCTTTTCTGAATGGAATCTAGAAGACGAAGAGAATGCCTTGGTGCTGAACCCCAAATGTGAAAGCAATACTCCAGTAGAGGTCGGATTTGAGCCTTGTACGTCATCAACAGTTGATCAGGAGTAAAAAAATTTCTAGATTTCCACAGAAAACCTAACCTTTGGTTTGCTGACTTTGCGATGTTAGCAACATGGTCATGCCAAGACATTTTATTAGACACCGTGACTCCCAAAATCGAGATGGAGGGACTTGATTCAAGGGTATTTCCGGACATTGTGATGGAATGATTTGAGAAACTCACTTTCTTGGAAAACGTGGCGCATTGTGTTTTCTGGGCGTTGAACTGAACAAGAATGTTGGTTCCCCACTCGACGATTGCTTCAAGATCTCTATTGGAGTCAACTTGTTCCTGCCTGAGTCTATTTGTATCATTCACCGAAAGTGATCGATAGGATGTGATAGTTGAGATAAGTGTGCTGTCGTCTGCGAAACTGTAAATGGGGTTCGTGGTGGTTTTCAAGAGGTCGTTGATGTGTAAAAGAAATTAGGTGGGGGACAGTGATACAAATCCACGAATTTTCAATTTTCATTTCGTTAAGTAAATAATTTTTCAACTCAGAATTTGCATCAGTCACTTCACCATTAATTATACTGAATTTTCTATTCATTTTTAATGTTCGATTTTTGAAATTCTGCTAGATCAAACTGATATGATTTTTCTGCTCTACCTAAATAGGTGGAGCAAACAAATCCTGCTTTATCTGATATATAGCAACTTGCTCCTGTCAAACGAACGGTCTCTAATCAATTGCTTATAACAAACGAACAGTCGAATACTGCTTAAATCAGTTTTGAGCAGGGTGAGCATGATAAACGAAGAGGCCTATAGTCACGCACTTTTTTCCACTTGCTACGTTTCTTACACACATCTTTTGCTTCCTCTACTTTCATCAGTGCTCTCATACCATACATAAGTGTAGGAACCAACACACCTCTATGCACAGCCATACGTGTCTTTTTTAATACTTTCTGGCTTTTTATAGAGTTATGAAGTGACCCATTCATTTGTTTTCCTGCCAACACCCTTCGCTCAATATTACAGTAATACTTTCCGTCTATTGTAAACTTTGAAGCCAAGTACACAAACTCATTCACTCGTTTCACTTTTTCTCCTCTAATCAGCACCTCGCAGTTTGTCATGCTTTCTTCTCTTTCAAAAACCACTACTTTTGTTTTGCTTACATTTATTTTTATCCCTTTGATTTTCAGGGCATCATGCATAACATTAACCATCGCCTGCAACTCCTATTCAGATGACGCTAATATGACTTGATCATCGGCGTAAAGAAGGCATTTGACGATTAAATGATTCATTTTCAATCCATACGCACTTTTTTTCAAATCTGTTAAATAATCGTCTATGTATAATTTAAACAGCCATGGTGAAGCCATCCCTTTTCGATTTTAAACCAGTCTGTGTAAGCTCCGTTTATCCTGACACAAGTGGAATCCTCGTAGATTATGTCGACTACAATTTACTTCTCATTACTGTCATAGGCCTTTTCCAAGTCTATAAATGCGCAGTAGAATTTCTGACTTCTAGCCACGAAGTTTTCGACTATATCTCCTAATGAAAAGACCTGATCCATAAATCTCCTTCCTCTTCTAAATCCTGCTTGCACATCCCATTACATCTTCTCCGTTTTATTCTTCTTCTTCTTTAGGTGCCCTGTCCTCCTAGGACGTTGGCAATCATCAGCGCTATCTGAACCTTGTCTACAGCTCGGCGGAACAATGTGGTAGTGCTCACTCCATACCATTGTCTTAAGTTTTTTAGCCAGGATATCTTTATTCTACCCGGGCCTCTTCGTCCTTCGATCTTCCCTTCTATAATAAGCTTTAAAAGTCGATACTTGTCATTTCTTAAGATGTGACCAAAATACTCCAGTTTGCGCTTTTTTAGTGTAAACAGAACTTCCAGCTGCTTGTCGAGGCGTTGAAGTACCTCGGTGTTACGCACTCTTTCTACCCAGGAGATTCTTAATAGCCTTCTGTACGTCCACATTTCAAAGGCCTCCAATTTTTTGTACATTACATCTGTCAAAGTCCAAGCTTCCATTCCATAAAACAGTATGCTGAACACGTAACAGCGAAGCACTCGGACGCGCAGAGGCAAGCTTAAATTTCTGCTGCAAAGTACTTTACGCATTTTCATGAACGAAGCACGAGCTTGTTCTATTCTGGCACGGATCTCCTGCATGCTGTCCCACTTCTCATTTAGTTGACACCCAAGATATTTAAAATTTTCTACTCGCTCATTTCGTTGACCGTTAATTGTCAGGTGTCCGTCCACGTTGTTTGATATGCTAACTGCTAGCCACTTTGTCTTTCTCACGTTCAGGCCAAGTCCGGCCTCTGAGCTTGCAGCCGTCACGCGGCTTACCAGCTCCTGCAGTCCTTCCAGTGAGTCGGCAACAAGAACCGTGTCATCCGCATACCTTAGATTGTTGATATTAATTCCATTGACAGATATCCCCTCGTCACATTCATCCAACGCCCCTTGAAATATCCTGTCGGAATACAAATTAAATAACAGTGGTGATAAAATGCATCCTTGACGAACGCCTCTCAGGATTTTGATCTCGTCGGACGCGGTGTTATCGATTCTTATTTGAGCACTTTGGTTCCAGTAAAGGTTGGCTATTATTCTAAGGTCTCGTTGTTCCAGTCCTATTTCTCTAAGAATGTTGATCAGTTTTCCGTGCTTTACTTTATCAAAGGCTTTTTCGTAATCGATGAAACATGCGTAAACGGTCACCGACATGTCCCGGCGCCTTTGGATAAGAACCTGTATGCTAAATAGTGCCTCCCTTGTTCCAAAGCCATTGCGAAAACCAAACTGAGAGTCCCCCATCATTGTCTCGCACTTCGCATATATTCTTTTGTGTATTGTGTTTCATTCGGTACTCTTATAATCAATATATTTGCTTACAGTCCTGCTGCGAACCTTTTCCGTTGTAAAGCGGTACGATAACGGCCTTGTACCAGTCGTCTGGTACGCTACCACTCCTCCAACAAAGGTTAAAAAGGCGGTACAACAGACTAGTTACCACGCTTCGTCCAGCCTTCAGCATTATTTCAACTGTTATCCTGTCGTACCCAGCAGCTTCACCCAATTTCGTACTGTTCAACGCTTCCACAATTTCTGTCATACTAATTTCACTTTCATTGCAACTTTTACTCATGTCTTCGAATGGGGCCTGTGCTTGTGTATCCTCTTTCTTAAATAAACTTTCGAAGTATTCCCTCCATCTTTTTAAAACTCATTCTTCTCCTTTCACCATACTACCATCTTGGTTTCTGGTACTACTTTTATACTTTCTTTTTGCAAATTCTTAACTTTTATACGCTCTAGTACACATAGACATTAAAGCTCATTTTATAAAAGACATTGTAGCTAAAGGTCTGATCAAAATGATGTATGTTTTATCAAATGAAAATGTAGCGGATATATTTACAAAATCTCTTGTTAAAGATACATTTGAATTTTTTAGATCTAAACTATGTTTAAAGGTATTTTAAGTATGTAGATTTTGCCAAGTTAAAATTTTGTTTGTATTTATCACCCCGTATCTATATCTGCGCTCTGTCAATTTTTTAGTTTGTATAATCGATAGTGGTGGCGCTAGTAGTTTTTTGTAATAAGAAGAAATACATTTTTACTTTTTCTTGTTCGGTAAACAAAGTGTTTTATTTTCACCAAAATTATCCAAACGTTAATAAGCACTTGAATGCTAAAAAGTGATTTCATCACTCTTATTAAACTACCGCTCACCCTATAGGTAGACAAAACTTTACTTAACCAATTTTAGTTCAGATTAAAATTCTAAATTAGCAAAGTAGAGTACGTAGAAAAATATTGTTTATGCGTTTTATGCTCCACCATAAAAATTCTAATTTTAAAAAATAATATACGATATCTTTATGATATGTTATAAACTACAGTAATTAAACACCCAATATATACGGTAGAGGTAACTGTTTGGAATTCACTAGTTTGTGATTTGCATTAAAAAGGCCATCCAAATGATTTAAGCATATCAGGAAATTACTAGTTCAAATATGCAGGTGAGTAAAACGATTCCACTCATTAAATAGAAACTACATCTTATTGAGCTTTAATGCTTATTTAAAAAAAGCATTTCCGGTATAATTGTAAAGTTCTAATTTACTATGTATGGGTTGATAATGAATGATTTGATCGTCAGATGCCTCCTTCACGCCGATGATCTGAGGAGGTGGTGCAGGCGATGATTAATATTTTGCATGATGCCCTGAAAATCATAGGAATGAAAGTTAATGTAAGCAAAACAAAAATAATGGTTTTTGAAATAGAAGAAATATTGTCAAACTGTGAGGTGCCGATTGAAGGAGAAATAGTGAAACAAGTGAATGAGTTTGTATACTTGGGTTCAAAGATTACGAGATATGGAAAGTATGACAGTGACATTGAGCGAAGGGTGTTGGCAGGAAAAAAATGAATGGGGCACTGCATAGCTTTATGAACAGTCGTAAAGTGTCAAAATCCGACCTCTACTGGAGTATTGCTCGCACATTTGGGGTTCAGCACCAAGGCATTCTCTTCGTCTTCTAGATCCCATTCAGAAAAAAGCCATTCGTTTGATAAACAGCTCAACTCTCACAGATACCCTTCACCCTCTAGAACATAGAAGAAGAGTTGCAGACCAGTCATTGCTCTACAGATATTTCCATGGCAGATGCTCCAGAGAAATAAAAACTCTTGTACCACCATTGGCCACATTCGGCCGAAGAACTCGGCACGCTGATCAGTCTCACCCATTTACTCTCAAGATTGACACTACAAGGACCAATCTTCATCAAGAATCCTTCTTTTACAGGGCTGCTACGGAATGGAATAAGCTTTCAAAATCAGTTTTTCCAGATAACTATGACCTGCAACTTTTTAAAAAGCGTGTCCACAATCATTTCCTTTCTATAATCCTTTCCCCTTCTAATAGTCGCAGTGCGGGCCGTCCGCGGCCCACACGATAGGTCTACCCTTTTTGCGACTATTTTCATAAAAAAAAAAAAACTTCAATTGTCCAACTCATTAATATTTCATACAGGGTGTTTTAAACTTAACCGCTAACATGCACAATTTAAATCATTTATGAGTTGCTTACTTTAAATAGAAAACCCTGTATTTGGTTACATTTTCCGCTGTATTTTTTTAAGCATTTTGCATTTTAAGATAGGATCGAACGCTTTTTTGAAGTTTAATTTTGTTTTAGGGTTGGTTGTGTCAAAAAACTTCAGATTCCGACTGGGTTCGCAAGTGGATAGTTCTCTGTTGTCCTACTCTTCAAATCTATCAAGACCAAGACGAGCAAAAAAATCCAGAATTAATCATAGAACTCTCATCAGTAACGAGTTGCGTCGAAATATCTACCAGCTCAAAATACGGTTTCGAGATACAATGGTCCGGTCTACAACTGGTATTAAGCGCTGTTACTCAAAGTATAAGATCTAACTGGTTGCAAGCACTTAGGAGAGCTGCCAATTTGAGTACAGAAGATGTAATTACAGTCGAAAGTCCAATTTCTCCTTCTACTCCTAGATCTTTGCTCGCTTCTAGCGATGAAGAATATAGAACAGCATCTGAAGGAGGTTTGTATGCTATTTTTATTTTGTTTTAGCGGTAGCATGGAGTCTTCCAATAATTTTCAACGAGTATCTATTTTTTAAAGAATTATTTAATTATCAGTAGTAATATCCCTAGGACATTGATTTTTATTTATTTATCGTGTCTGAGCTACATTTATTCGTTACAATAATAAGGATAAATTTATGTTCAGGACGTCCGCAGGCGTCGCCAGTCAGGATTGGTTTGTTTGAGTGTCATATCTCCTTCCAGTGTCTGGCACACTGCACCGCCGTGTCATTCACCTTCCACAGGTCCCGGATTGTGCAGGGGGTCTGTAGGGATGGGCAGGTCAGGAAGTATTTCATCGTTTGGGTCTCTCTGCTGGCGCATGAGTCGTCCTTGGCGTATTCCCATCTTAACAAATTTTAGCCGGACCTTCCCATTTGACATCTGATCCTATTGAGGTTTTCTAGTCCAGTTGTGATCCTTCGGGGAGGCTTTCTGTCGGGTTCCAGGTTAGGGTATTGTTTTTTGTTAGCCTCTGCTTCCACATTGTTTCTTTGGTTGCCGATTTAGAGTTTGTTGACTTTATGAAGTTGTTCCTGGATTTAAGTCTGGGGGCAGGGGGCTCGTGTCTATATAGGGGGTGTCTTTTATCCAGTGACTGGCCTACTTCGTTCTGCCATACATAAGGCTTGCCGCCTGATTTGTGGGCGGGCTATTGCCGCTGACATGTATCAAGATTTAAGTATGGTTTTATAGAATTTTGATTGCTATGAACAGTAATTTTCAACAATTGTTGTTCTTCTACACCACTTTTTGCCAATTCGCTAACAGCAGTTGATCTATTTGAGTGATTTTTTATCTTTTTGTCCTTTACATTCAAGCCAATTGCCTCCGCAGCAGATTTATTCCATCCATTTATTGTATTTCGTCCAACAGGTACATTATCGTACCATTTGTCAGTTTCATTTTTTCAGTGTCGATTTGGTTTTAAGAACAGTCGTCGTGAGGTAATATTGTCGCCTCGTTTTGATATTAGTTTATGAAAAAGACGTACAGGGCAGCTTTGTTTTTCACTATTTAAAACCAGCCACTACTTGTACAGCTTTTAGAACCACCTTGGCACGTTTTACTGAACACCGGATTGTATTTAATGCGATTTGTTGGAGAGTCATCATTTTTTTTCTCGATATGAAAAAAATCCACCAGACAAGCAACTGCCTCTCCTCCTCGCCACGCTAATTATACAGCAGCAATATGGTAAAATTTACGAATAAGACTTTCAGGAGTATTTTTATCTCATAGCAATATTATTTTGTTAACTTCGCGGGCTTCTCGGGCTGGTTTAAATACTATATTTTTAAACGGGTCAATCATAATATTGTAGTCATCTTGCAAAAGTTTGCACGAAACGTTCCACATTGTGTTCACCGTTGCTTCATTAAATTCGGTCCCGTCTTTCTTTCTCATATTGACCGCCCAATCTTTTAGTATCAACGTCAATTCTTCTAAGCTTCTATGTTCATTTAATTTATATTCTCGTTCGCAGCAAAATTCCATAAAAATACTCCAAATATATATGTGACTGTAGGTTGTATTTCTGGGAATTTTTTCTTTGATTAGCGCATTTATACTTTGAATATTCGCATTCCCAAAACTTGCAGTGGGGAGAAAACTCATCTTTACTGATTTTTCAAAAGTGATGCACTTATTTGCCTGCTATGTAGCATGTTTGCAGACAGTAGGTTTAACATCAGCCTCCTGTACAGCTTTGATCATCGAGCTGTATGAAGTGTTGTTAAAGGCACCTCCTATGTCTAAGAAGGTAGCTAGTCTTTGCACTCCAGTGTATACTCCAATTTGCTAACGAGCGCATGGAGCGTTGTTTCAGTTGACATGCCTGGACGGTATGCAAATTGATTGTCATGAATATATTACTACTATAAAATATAAAATGTATTTCAATAATCAAATCCCAAAAAATGTCCAAAATAGAATCATATAAGTATTTTTTGGATGTAGGATTCAATTTTTATTTTATACATGATCATCTTAAATAATGACGCCATTTCTAAATGATTATTATTGTTTTATTGTTTTTTGAATGCTTAGTAGCATAGCTTTGTAGCAAGCATTTTACTTCGACAATACCTAAATAAATGGGTGTCTAAAAAAATGTGAATTGTTGCTTGTTAATACCAGCAGCATGCATCAATCCCTGGAGTGCCACATAACTAGAATAAGTGCCGCCAAAACCGAGAGAGATAAACTCACGTACTGGTTCGATATATCAGGGTTGACTCATTCGAAGGCGTTTTTACCTAAACTCTCGGAAAACACAACCGAGCAGAACCTGGAATGGAGTAGGAACGACCTGCGAATTCTAACGGGACTTATTACAGGGCACTGTCGCTTAAAATACCAAGATAGGACAGTTCTGCTGCGTGGAAGACGAAACGGCTGAACACATACTATTGTTGTTACGAGTGGCTAATAGGCTGTATGGTTTTTAATAATAATTGAGAACGTTAATTAATACAGAAAGCGTTACTGTTAGCGGCACGAGTAATATCTTAATTATAAACATGACTTACCTTTGATATGTAGTACTCAATATTTGCTTGCTTTCGAGGTTTTTCTGGAACTCGGCATTCCACTGGTCACTAATAATATTTATAAAGTTTGTAACGATAAAGAAAATTATGTGTAACGAGATTATATGACTCTAAAAAACATACTAATGCCCCAAATGTTGGGCGTCAATTATGTGTAACGAATTTCTTTCTTTACCCAATTGTTGAGATGCCAATGTGTTACATTTGAATCTCTTTTCCCCAAATGTGTACTGATTTGCTAAAAAGCTAACTGGTTAAATACTGGAAAAGAAATTTAAAAATATTTTTCTACTAAAAGGAATAAGAGTAATTAATGCTAATTACTCTTATTTAAACTATTTATTAACTGAAATAAAAAAGCATGCAGGAAAAAGAAACGTCTCCAAGAGAAACTCCCGGAAAAATATACATCATCTAAGACAAAAGTCCAAGAAAAAAGTCCCGGCGAAAAGAAGCTCCAGCAAAAAAGGTCCAAGTAAAAAGTCTCGGCAAAAAGAGTCCAAGCGAAAAGGTCGCTTACTAAAAAAAATCCCACTAAGAATGTTTTTCGACTATAAAATCTAACGTTAACGGCGAAGTCAGATTTAAAAGCGAAATCTAATACAAAAATTAAAATCTTACCATTTAAATTGCGCGCATCACACAGTATAAAGTTTAAATATAATGGACTTTTTGACTAAACTAATAGTACTAAACTAAATAATTTCAATTGATGATCGATGGCTTTAATATTTTATTCTTCTCCTTTGTCTTCTTAATAAAAAAGGCGTATATTCGGTGGCTAACATCCCTTATATATATATATATATATATATATATATATATATATATATATATATATATATATATATATATAGAAAACTCAAATGCTTTTATGGAAACGAAACAATTGTTACGATATTTATACTTGAATTTATTAATTTTTAACACTTAGTACAAAAACTAAACAATTTATTCTAATCTTTCTATGCAATAAATTCTTAATTGATAAATCACTTAAGATATTTAACAAAACTTAAACTTTTTATAACAATCTTTTCATAACTACTTATATTACTTTCCAATTTTAACTTTAAACTAAAATCTTCCGCGGCCGCAAACTTTAATTATTCCCAACAAATTGTTACCCGAAAGAACGAGAACTCTTTCTCGTTTTTTCTAACAATAATACGAATATTCTTGCCGCTCGCGGCTATAAATGTCGGACCTTTGATATCGCCGAAAGAATCAAACATCCTTTTGTACAGCGCACCGCGCCTTCAGGCTAGACAATGTGGCAGGGGCGAACCAGTTATCCACAATCCATAACAATATGTTCATGCTTAGGAAGAATAAGGTTTTCCACCTACCGATTTCCTAAAAATCTCATCCCATACAATCATGAACTTCGTGAGAAGAACTGGATTGTGCGGTGAACTGTAACCTCTTGGGGTGAGTTACAATAGACCTATTAAAAGTCGCAGTGGAGGGGTGAACTATGCCCTACTCTCATGATACCTAACCTAACCTAATACCAACAGTTGAGAGCTAAAAATACGTTATCTAAAAGATACATTGTTACAATTTAGAGATGCCGAGCTGTTGACATTAATGAATGCTGAATGTAGTTTTTTGTAAATGACTGAATGTCTTGGCTAGTGGCAAGTCTATTAAAGTACAGTGCAACAGAAGTAGCTTGGCGGGCGAGAGATCACAAAATCTGCGCACAACGAAAACATTCGAATAACGATCCGATCGGCGACGACGAAATTTTTAGTAATCGTGAGTCTCAAGTACAATCGGAGGAAGAATATTTGATATTTTGGAGGCTAGTCGTCAGCACTTGCACTATGCACTGTACATACATACATACATACATACATGTAGTAAGCCTTTTTCCCATTGTGTTAGGCAGAGACCACTTTCTTCCACTTGCTACGGTTCTTACACACATCTTTTGCTTCCTCTACTTTCATCAGTGCTCTCATACATGCTTGTCGGTTTTTGGTACTCTTGACCTGGCCTTTCTTCAAAACAATGTTGATCCGATCGAGATATGTTCGCCGAGGTCAACCTCTACCATTCACACTCGTCTTATAAATTTTTTTAGTCAATCTTCAGATGTCGCTAATATGACTTGATCATCGGCGTAAAGAAGGCATTTGACGATTAAATTATTCATTTTCAATCCATACGCACTCTCTTTTTAAATCTTTTAAACAATCGTGTATGTATGAGTCAAACAGCCATGGCGAAGCCACACATTCCTGTTTCACACCTTTTTCGATGTTAAACCAGTCCGTGCAAGTTCCGTTTATCCTGACACAAGCAGTGGAATCCTCGTAAAGTGATTTCAGTGCTCGTATTAAACTACCGCTCACCCCATACATAGACAATGTCAACCACAATTCACTCCTCACCACTCTGTCATAGGCCTTTTCCAAGTCTATAAAAGCGCAATAGTAGTTACTTGTAATTAAACTTTTAATTTTTTAAAGGTCGACGAGGATCGGAAGATTGGATTGAACTACCCCCTTCACCGCCATTAAATAGGCTTTCTATTAATCGAGTCAAAGATAGAGCCAGATTGCGACCTAGACTACCTAGATGTCAATCGAGGCATTCTACTCTTGATAGTACTTCCACTGATGAACTAGATTGTGCCAAAGAAGCTGATATTGTTCAGTTACATAATGCTCTTGATAATAAACAAAATGAAGAGATAATAAAACTTCAGAAGAAATTACAGAAGACTGTAGAGGAGGTGAAGTTACTGGAAGAAGAAATTGCCGGGTAAGTTTTTCATTTTATTTATATTTCTGCTGCTACATTTACATTACTTATTTTATTTTATTAATTTTAGATTGAAAGAATTTCAATCGGATGCAGTAATTCGTGAGAAAAAAACAGCGGAAATGCTAACTAACCTGGAAAAAAATGAACTCGAATTAAACCAAAGAAACTCACAAATCGAAATAAATTTCCTGAAAGAACAAAAATCTTTGCAAAGGCGACTTTCCGAAGCAGAAGACTGTGCTAAAATACACGAGGAAAAATGCAATATGCTTTCTAAGGATTTGCAGACCAAACAACACATGCTGGTAAATTTACAGGACGAATTAATAGCAACAAAAGAAATATTAAACATAGAAAAAAAAGAAAATAAAAAATTGTTTGTGCGAATTCAAGAGCTACAAGAAAAATATATGTTTAAAACGGAAATGTTTAAAACAGATTCACTATTCGAACTTGCCAACATTAATATGAACCCAGACATGGACGGAATGAATCAAAAGGAATTAATGGAGTATTGCTTGGATTTAAAGAATCGGTTTGAAAGGGCCATTTTGGAGATCAAGGCTATGAAGAAGGCATTGAGAAAATGCGAGGAGAGCTGTGATAAATTGGAAATATCAAATCGCCGGTTGATAAATTCTGCGGAACTGAAGGAGCAGAATCACGAAGCAGAAGTTAAACTTTTAATAGATAAAGTGGATCATCTTACAACTAAATTAGTCGGAACCGAAAAACAACTAAAGATAAAATCAAAGTTGGATGCTAAAGATAAGAGAAGGTCACTTTCACTTAAAGGTTAGTACACAGTTTGTAAAGTTTGAAACTAGACGCGTGATTCTCGCAATTTGATCAGATTTGACCGATATGGCAACAGCGCATCCCCACTAGCAGCGTAGAATTTATGCGTTGATACAATTGAATCAATATCAATTTAGTAATTGTTTATACTTCGTGGAGGATGTACATTTGAAAGTAAATTTTTAGTTAAAAAAGACGCGAACACGAAAATGAGGATTTCTTTCGCTTAATTTGATAATTGATTTTCGTATCAAGTAACTATTAGCATTGTGATTTTTTACACGTGAATACATACATACATATAGTCACGTCTTTTTCCCGTAGGCAGAGACCACTTCCGCTACGGTTCCTACACACAGTTTTCTATAATTTTCGCACATTATAGTATTCTCCGTTTTGGGAAGTTATTACCGGGTGATGCTTGTTAAAAAGTACAGATGTCGCCACTAACGCTTTTGCGTGGTCCTTCATGTGTACTTAATAGGAGTCTTGGATTGAATGTATTTGTTTGAGAAAACCTGCCCTGTACTGATGAGGAGCAAACACTCGGACACTAGTATACAGGTGGTTTCTTCGTGTAAATAAATTCAATAACCCTTCCTCTTATTTAACAAGCATCTGTATATCTTGCTTCCTGTGATGGGGCAGTACACACGGTTATATATCAGATGTAATTCAATGCCTGTGGTTGGCATATAGCCAGAGGAGTATTTTGTTTTCTGATATATAATCGACCCACTTATACCTATGTATTAAAAATATGTAGGTACATACAGCTGTTATAATCCTCACATCAAATTTTTTGCTGTCGGGCTTCATTTATACTTTTATAGTTCATTGCAACAATGCAGTTTTCTATAATTTATATATAAATATATATATATATATATATATATGCATCGGTTTTAGAACGTTCTTCGACGTCTTCCGATTCCCAGTCTCCATTGATCCCTGTCCTCTCAGAGATCCTCTTCCAAACCTCTCTCTCTCATTTCTCTGTCTATTCCCTCTCTTCATCTCTTCCTAGGTCTTCCTCTCGTTCTTCTTCCTTGGGGGTTCCAGTTGATGACTTTCTTTGGCAAACGGTCTTCGTCCATTCTCTGCAATTGTCCATACCATTTAAGTTGTTTTATTCTAATATCCTCTACAATGCTATGACCAATTCCCATAATTTCTTTGATCCTGTCATTTCTAATTCGTTCCAGTCTAGATATTACTGCCGCATGCCTGTAGAAGTCCAGAAGCCCATATCTGTTGCTTTTAAAGCTTTTTCTGACCTTTATTTAGTTGCTATACCTCACTCCCATATGTAACTATGCTTCTGACAATACTATTGTATATCCGGTGTTTATGTTTTGAAATATGTTTATCCCACAATACTTTGTTTAGTAAACCGGCTACTGAACCTAATAAATGGCACAAACCTGTTCGTGTGAGGAACCACTGAAGAAAGAGTGATACAATGAACCACAGATGATCGCAGTGTCACAAGGAGTGCCAATCTGGTCTCTTGTTCGTCAGTCAACAAACCAACCAACCAAGCTGGGTTAGCTTAGGTTAGGTGTTTGTGTTTTTGACGCTTTATCCTACTCTGACTGATTTCACCGGAAATGGTCGTTAACAATAATAATTCAATTCTTAAGATTAATAGATGTTTTAAATATGACTTAAATTACTAGTTTCTTTAGTTGGGATTTTCTGTAGGTACGTTATAGTTTTTAACAAGTTCTACACACTCAACCAATTTGGCTAAACTACCCTTCACAATACTTTGCTTTTCACTGATCACTTACATCATTACACAAGCTCTAAAATTTCGATCTTCTTACGCCTTCACACTAGGTGTTGATTGTCTAATATTTAAAGTACTTCAAGATTTGGATGGCCTTCTCATTTGACGGTAATCTCTGCCATCCGAGCGCAATTTTTTAATTAGGGAACATAAAGAAGTCGCTTGCGGCTAGATCTGGTGAGTAAGGAGGGTGGTCAAGCCGTTCAAGACCGTAAGTCGTGGATTTTCGCCACGGCAACCGCTGAGGTTTGAGACGGTGCATTGTCTTTAGGTTATGTTAGGTTAAAACGGTGGTTCGAAGTGAACCCTCTTAGGCCTTTTGTCCCGTTGTGATACCGTGATGGACGGCGGTGCCTTCCCCCTCTGCCGTGAAAACCAGTTGGAGCTTTCAATAATAAGTCTAAGGTCTTTAATGCTAACTGAGATAAGATCAGATAAGTCATTAAAGTTCGGTTGATCTAGTATAGAAAGCCGTTTTGTGTCTAGAGCAGGGCAGTGGCAGAGAACCATTGTTTCCTCCTCTTCCTCATCGTGACAGCTACTACAGAAGTCGTGTCTTAGTTCTGCGATTCCCATGCGCCGTGCATGGGATCCAACTGCCAGTGTCCTGTTATGGCCGCGATCGCATTCTCAATGGACTCTTTGGATAAAGTTAAAACATCATTAGTTCGACGTAGATCTAGTTTAGGCCAAATCTGTTTCGATGATGTGCATGTGGGTTCATTTTGCCACCTCAAGTTGGCCTTTTGAACTACTTTGTTGTGTAGGAGGAGCCGGCAGTTTGCAATCGGTACTCATTGCTGAGATGAGACAGTTAGAGCTGGGAGGGTGGTGCCCTCTCTTGCTAGCTCGTCCGCCTTACATTTGCCTGGTATGTCCCTGTATCCGGGTACCCAGACAATGTGAACTCTTAACTTAGCTGCTAGTTCATTCAGGGTGGCTCGGCATTGCACCGTTGTCCTAGAGGTCAAGTAGACTAAGTTCAGTGATTTGATAGCAGCCTGACTGTCGCAAAGAATGGATATCTTGCTGAACTTTGGTTCATTGCGGAGTGTCCAGACAGCTGCCTCGGTAATGGCTGTCATTTCGGCTTGATACACACTACAGTAGTCAGGCAAATGAAACGACAGGTTAAGTGAGGGATGTTCTGAGAAGACACCGCAACCTACTCTCCCCTTTAGTCCGTATAAAATACTGCGCACTGAGGTTTAACTAGATTTTCGGTCCAATCTTCTCTGGATGGGGTTTCCAGGGATAGAAGAGCTTCGAACATAGGGGTAGGTTTAGTATAGTCAGTGTTTTTTGTGCACAGGTTGTATTCTCTTAGGATTCTAGAGTGACCATAGTGCGTTTTGGTCCATGGGGTCACAGCATTGAGTCTGAGAGCCGCACTAGCTGCGCATTCTTTCCCAAGCAGATCTACTGTTAGTAGATATAGAATCGTTTCAAGGGCTTTTGTTGGAGTGGTCTGTAGGCAGCCTGTGACCAGCAGACATGCCTAGTATAGCACAGATATTTCTTGCGCGGTAAATTTAAACGGACTAATGGAGAAATCAATATTTTAAATTTTGAGTAATAAAAAAAATAATAGTACAATCTTTTTTATTAAATATAATGTGAACACAGCATAAAGTTTTACAGAATTATCTGAAATTTAAGCTTATAACTTATAAAAAATTATAGTATACAATTTAAATTTTACGTGACTTATAAATATTTCCTTCAATCACATTTATTTTCGTATTTTAAGAAGTGCGCATCGATGCGCTTAATTTTAGTGACTTCTTATAAACAAAAAAGAATAAATATGTAATGGAATTTTACTTAAAACTAAATATGCAGTCATTAAAGATAGAATATATTGCATTTTTGGTAACACAAAAAATAATATTAATATAATCTATATTAAATATAAATTAAACACAACATATAATTAAACGGAAATTTTTGAAACTCAGACATATAAATGTAGATAATGAACGATCTATTCTGTACATCGATTCTTCTCCAATATATCAACTAGCAGGGCATAAGCGACGTTGCCGGGTTAGAACTTTTAAAAGTATGTGGAAATATTAGTGTATGCATACATTTGAAAACTGTATGGGTAACGCGTCTAGCATAAAAATTATGACTCACTTCGCTACAAGCTTGTATACTTTTACCGCGTGTAAAATTTAAAATTTTCTGACAATATTGTACCACCGCAACCTCTTTAACTGTGGCATTTTTTATTAATAAAGGTGTAGAATATAATAACGTTGCCATAATTAAGTTTTTTTTAAATATGTTCCACTATTACAACCACGGTTTTTATTATTTTACAGGCCGAGAGAGTTTCTCTATCAACAAAGAAGTTGAAGATAAAATCACAGAACTAGAAGCTAAAATTCTATCTTTAGAGAGGGGTAAGAATCGACGGCGTTACAAGAGAGACAGGAGTAATGATAGAGGCTCACCAATTGATGACAAATCTTTAAGACGTTTAAGAAGAAAAAGCTTAGATAGTGCCACAACTTCAGAACCAATGAAACTGTTAATGCGATTAAGCACATTAGAAACAAAAATAACAAACATGGATGCGTCTAACGAATCATTAAACACACCACAAGGTAGTCTATCGGACTTAAACAAACCAAAAGAAATAATTACGGACAACAAAAACTTGAATATAGATTTTATATTGTCTACTGCCAAACTAAAAGTAAACGAATGTCTAAATAGTATCTACTCATTAAAGAGCAACAGAAAAAGAGCGTCGTCTCCCAGTTTAGATAAACTAATCGGGGTAGAGAATTCTTTGAACGAACTTCTTGATATTTTAAACAGAAGAAATTGCTCAGTTAGCACCGGGGAAATTGAAGTTATCAATACATCTGCGGGAGCTGTTGTCAAGCAATTACAAAATGTATTATTAAATAAATTGACAAGTTTAGCAGAGAAAAAAAGACTATTACAAGTAAGTTATATTATTACTTCAAAGCATTAATTATGCCCTTTGCGCTTACCAATTAAAAAATTGTTATGAGAAAAGTCGTGATTATTTTTTTATACAATCAATATTGTTACGATATTTATTCTTGGGTTCGATAATTTATAACACTCAGTACAAAAACTAAACTATTTATTATAATCTTTCTTCTGTTATACAAGAAACTATTATTTATTAAATCACTTAGATGTTAACTATGCTTCAACTTAAACTTTTTTTAATAAAAATCTTTTCATAACTATATCATTTTCTAATTAACTTCTAACCAAACTGCGGCGTCGCGATCTTCTTAAATATATCCAATCAATATTTCTTGAAATCTTACCGATTTGCGAACTACCTTTCTAGATACATCGCGGCCTCCAATTACCGCCCGCGGCTATAAATGTCTCCGAAAAGAATTTATGAATGATTACAGTCGCCTCAGACTGAATAATGGGACAGGGACCGATCCGTTAACCACAATCCGTTACAATATATTAAAACAACTTATGAAATCTATTACAAGTCAGTCCGGCTATTCTATCCAAATTTGCTTATAGTTTTTTTAAATGAAAGATATAAATGCACAGATTTGTTATCAATCATTTGAAATCACTGTACTTTTACCCTTCTCAAGTTATTCTCAAATGCGTTTTCCTCCTGTACAGTTCGTACGGAACGAGCTCTTTCATTTGAGCTTTTGTCCATGTTAATTTGGAGGAGAGCTAGGTGTAAACATTTAACTTGGCTTTTAATATGAGTTTCAAATTAGAAGAATTTCTCATGCAACTTTAGCTTTATACATAAGTACATACATATAGTTATGCCTTTTCCCCGTAGGGGTATGCAGAGACCACTTGCTATGGTTCTTTCAGATATCCTTCGCTTCATCTACTTTCATCAGTGCTCTTGCATGCTCGTCGGTTGTGAGTACTCTTGACCTGGCCTTTTTTCAAAACAATGTTGATCTGATCGATATATGTTCTCCGAGGTCATCCTCTACCGACTTGTCCATTCACACTAGACTCATAAATTTGTTTCGTCAATCTTCCTTCATCCATCCTTTCTACGTGTCCAAACCATCTAGGCATTCCTTTGTCTATCTTTTTTTACACCACAGCGTTTTATAATACCCAAAGCATGCATGATACATTTATTTATATTATTTATTCAATAAATTCGTCGAAATATATAACATAGCCATGAAAATATAGAAAATAATTTTATATGATAAAGTTTTTAACAAAATAATTTAATTACTAGTCGTTGCAGCACCACATTTTTTTAACTGCATAGAATTTGGAAGAATACATTGATTTTGAAAAAGTCTTCGTTTGTTTCAATGTAATGATGGTGACTTAAGTCATCGTAATATCTTTTGGGTTAACGTCTTCTTTTTTCAGAAAAAGATATTGAATACTTCCAGTTTTTTGCTAAATAGAAAGCAGTACTTTTTAAACTTTCATAGTCTTAGCAAAGACTGATCACATTAATGCAAGCATCATTCAATAATTTATTAAAAGGCAACGAGTGCCATTGATGATTGATTTTTACACATATACACCACCTATTTTACATTATTTAAAATTTGTCACAATTTTGGTATATGGGGGCCCCCTATGGGTCCCCAAGCCTTGGGTGCCTGTGTTCCTGGAGCACATGGAACACCGGTAGTTACGCCACTGGGCTCCGTCCATTTCATTTTTATTTGTAATTTGCAAGCATTTGAGAGAAGATCGTTAGTAGTGAATTATAATTATTATTATCAATTTTTTTTTGTTTTGACTACACTATTGTAACATTAGTATTTCTTGATTTTTCATATCATAAAAGTGATATTTTGGTAATTATGGCAGTTTTTAAGGCAACTGTTAAAAAAAGTAATTCTTTTATGTGATTAATGCTTTCTCTTCTCTTTTTGGAATGTATTTCTTTATTTTTTATCGATATAGGAATATTGTTCTAAGTAGGTATATTAAACGAATTTTAAAAACATTTTTTATTTTTTAGATCTAAAATTTGTAAAATTAACTTTATATAGAAAATACGACATGTAAAATGAGAAAAACCTTATCAATTTCAAAAAACACTACACGAAAATATTTAAACACATGAAACTGATAAAAACAAACAGCACAAATTAAAATTTATTTAAAACGTCAGTTATTCACAGCTGATCGCTGAATTTTCTTGCGAAAAAATTAATGAGCCGTCGTGGGATTTGAAACATTGAAACTATTTGATGTAGAAAATCTATACATATAAAATGCTTTGTCCCAAATGACTGACTGACGGATCAACACACAGCCTAAACCGCTGATCGTAGAGACTTGAAACTTGTAGGGTTTGTTCTTTGTATGACGTAGGTATCCGATAAGAAAGAATTTTCCGGAATTCTGACCTTAAGGGAGTGAAAAACGGGATCAAAGTTTGTATGTGACAACGTAATTCCTTGGTTCAATTTACTTCAAATTTTGCATAAACATTTTTTAACAGAATTGATAGAAAACGTGCTTTGTATTTTATTAAAACTCATCGCCCAATGGATCCTATTAGAACCATTTTCGACTTCTACGCGGATGAAGTCGCGGGCAAAAGCTAGTTTAATTATAAAAATATAATTAACTTACTCTTGACTTGAATCTACGTTATTTGCACAAGGACGCTCCTTTCATGTTCTAAACCATTACTGTCAATCATATTTTATTGTAGTTATTACTTTTAAATAAATTTTCTTTTTTGAAATTTAAATATTTTGAAACACTCTGATGACAATTTTTAAATTTGATAATTTTATTTTTCAAACAGATCTGAATTCTGTGCACAATCTTATTTTATGACATCATACATATATAAAGTCACACCTTTTCCCATAGGGGTAGGCAGAGACCACTTCCTTCCGCTTGCTACGGTTCTTACACACATCTTTTGCTTCCTCTACTTTCATCAGTGCTCTCATACATGCTCGTCGGTTGTTGGTACTCTCGACCTGGCCTTTCTTCAAAACAATGTTGATCTGATCGAGATATGTTCTCCGAGGTCGACCTCTACCGACTTGTCCATTCACTCTCGCCTTATAAATTTTTTTCGTCAATCTTCCTACATCCATTCTTTCTACGTGTCCAAACCATCTAAGAATTTCTTTATCTATCTTTGTTGCCAGCTGGCAATAGCCACTCGAGCCCTTCGGGCTCTCGTATTTATCGCCTGACAACAATTTTTCTACTACAGAAACTTTTTAAACAGTTCTAACAACCATTCAAATTTTGTCATTTTGTGCCATGTAACAATTTCACCCAATCATGTCAACATTACACTGAAAATTGCATTCAGTGCAATTATCAATCACTATGACAATACGATTGAGTTTGACAACTTCATTCCAAATAAATTTCAAAATGTCACGTTTTGGCAATGCGAATGGTCAGAGTATAAATGCGCTAATCAAAGAAAAAATTCCCAGAAATACAACCTACAAATATATTTGGGGAATATTTATGGAATTTTGCTGCGAACGAGAATATGAATTAAATGAACATAAAAGCTTAGCAGAATTAACGTTGATACTAAAAGATTGGGTGGTCAATATGAGAAAGAAAGACAGGACCGAATTTAAAGAAGCAACGGTGAAGACAATGTGAAATGCAATCAGGAAGAAACTACAAATGGTACGATAATGTACCTGTTGGAAGAAATACATATATAAATGGATGGACTAAATCTGCTGAGCCAATTGGCTAGAATGTAAAGGACAAAAAGATAAAAAAAACACTCGAATAGATCAACTGCTGTTAGCGAATTGGCAAAAAGTGCTGTAGAACAACAATTGCTGAAAATTACTGGTCATAGTAATCAAAATTCTATAAAACCATACTTAAATCTCGATCAAGAACACCACAACAAGATTATAAATATTATGCGTTGTAATAGATCTTCTATAGTAGAGAACAGCAACGAATCTAATGCCAAGTTAAATTTTAATAATTATACTTTCACTAACTGTACTTTTAATAAATAAATAAATGTTTCATTGTGTTGAGTTATACATTTTTTTGTCAAACATTTTTCCGCCGTATATCCCTCGGATATTGACAAATGCCTCATAATTTAATGACAAATTTTTCAAGCTCGTTGCTTGGTTCGGCTTCGGGTTGTTACCAAGGAACGAGCTTTCGATTGTCATAAAATTATCTCGTGTATTATCAATGTCCTAGCGATATTACTAACGAATTTTAAAACAAGTGGTTTTGAAAAAGTTAAGTGGAACTGTTACTTATAATAACAGTCGTTTGTTAGAAAAATAATTACACAATTAATGAAAAAAGCCCATTTACAAAACTTGTTAGTAACAAAGCAATTTAAGATATAATGATTGATGTTACACGAATATGTACATCAGTTTTTTCTATATCACTTAACTGTTAATACAATCCATGGAATTGTTACGAAGACTTTATAAACAACTCTTTGAACTCAATATTGACCAAAATTGATAGGGGAACAATGATGCCAGCAGTAACTCCTGCAATATATCAAGACTCGAAATAATAATTTAGCAAATTCTTTGAATCAAGGTGGTTGATCCACCAAAGAGGACCAAAAATTTTCCCCTAATTAGCAGTTTTTAATTTGTACAATTTACATGATACTTATAAATTGATCTTTTGTTTTAGCTTTGTCTATTATATGTATTCTTTTTTTTTAAATAATCACTAAGTGTAAGTTAAATAAACACTTGAAATTCCTAGAACAGTATACCAGCTTTTTTCTTAAAGACACCTCGACATTTCATATTTAAAACAATTATTAGTCTAAGCCTTTGTCGTGCCTATTTGTCTGCCTGACTGTTTCAGGCATGGAAATAAATAGGAATGGTTTTATTTTCCCCTCTGAATTAAGGGTATTTTAAGAATATTTGTGTATCTGTCAGGTTTGCCAACAGAGTCATTATCTGTTTGACTTGACATAACCAACAAATAAATAAAATAAATTGGTAAATTTTTCTGTTTTTAACTTTTAAATTACTACCTGAAACATACTTTACAAAAAGTACAGTGTAAAAGTGCTAATCATTTGGGACAATTTGACCAACAAAAAACTATAAAAATAGTTACGAAAAGGCATAATGTAATGAGGGTTTAGTGTAAACCACGGCTTTTATTTTCTATGTTCACAAATAATATTTCATTAGCATTATTAAAAGCGGTGATGCCAAATCTAACGATATCATTTACTAATAGTTTTTGTTTATTTTATGTGTTGTAGGAGTAGATAGATCTACCCTATTTTTTATTATTATATTTATATTTAAAGAGGTATTTTTCCCTTTTAAATATTTTTTTGTTATGGGTAAAACAATACATTGTGTTTTATTGCTACAAAATTGTTTGACATGATTTATTTCCTCCAAATAATTCATTCAATTTAAGTCATAATCATAATAAAATCTACAGATATCCAGCGCCAATTTAAAACTGAATACATACAGTACACACAGATGATTCATTTATGAGAAAAAATGGTTGACCCAATATAACTAGAATAAGAATTTTTAGAAGTGAAACTTCTATACGCGCGCTGGGAGTAAAAATTCACACGAGCTAGCGAGATGAAAATGTGTGCATGCGCGTTCTGTTGTAGGGGAGAGGAGACGCGGTGTATAGAAATACTTATCAACGCGACGTCTCTTTGTGTAGTCCACGTGTTTGTCAAAAAATATTTAAAAACAACTACACAAGATGTACAGGCTATTGAAGCACCTAGTAATGTACAGATTACAGAAGCAAATTAAGAATAATATTCATATGCAAACAGTAGTGTATGTCATTCTATAAATACTTCATTCCAATCCTTATAATATTCCTTATACACATGGTTTCAAAAGTTATGCATCACCTTAAATCTTCGTTATTATTAAACATTGTACCAAACTACATTTATAGATTAATTCTACTATAAAAACAATTCCGTTGGCAGATGCTTTTTGTTTTAGAACAGATGTAGTTTTTTTTTTAAATTAAAAAATAAAAAAATTAAAATTTTATTTTTTTAAAAGAATAATTGTTACAGTTTTAATACAGCGTATTTCTACCATGGGCGTCAATGCAAGCCTGTATTCGAGCTCTGATACTGTTAACAAGGCGATCAATATCTTCCTGTGGCAGATTTTCCCATTCTTCTCTTGCGGCAACTGCTAGTTCCTGATGGGTTCTGGTAGGATTTTTTCGAGTCAGAATAGCTCAGAAGAGCATATCCCAGGCATGTTCAATTGGGTTCATGTCTGGCGACATCGCAGGCCACTCCAAACGGCGAATTCTTTGTGGCATTCACTGCTCGATTCTTATGTGGGCGTGCGTTGTCGTCCATAAACACAAAATCCTCACCCGCATCCCCTTGCCACAGTCTCACATGAGGTTCTAAAACCTGTATGATGTACCTTTGTTCTGTCATAGTCCCGTCAATGAGCACCAATTCTGTACGACCACCTGCCATAATGTCTTCCCAAAACATAGTACTGCCACCAGAGAAAGGAAGTCTGGGACGGGCATGAGCTAATTGTGCGGCTTTTGTTGGCTCTCGCCAAACACGAATACGCCGGCTATCACCATTCAAACAGATTCGGGTCTCATCTGAAAATAGTACAGAATTCCAAAATTGCAGAGGAAGCTCTATGTGTTCTTGAGCCCATTGGAGATGCCATTTTGTAGCTGGGGAACTCTAATTAAACGACGACACCTTAAACTTGACTGAACAATTTGCCTTTTAATTATAGCCAACGATATACTGACTCTTGTGGCATGACTAAACTCTTTTTAGACGGCTGGTACAGTCATAGAGGGATTCCTTCTAATGGAAATTACTATGAATTTATTCTCTTATTCATTAATTACTCGTGGTCTACCAGAGCGATGCCTATTTTGTACTAAATTGGTCCCCAAAAACCTATTCCATATTCGGGACACGTCACTCTTAGAAACACCTATTCTGTCCGCCACGACCTGCTGTGAGTGGCCTTCTTGAACTAAAACAATATTTCTGGCACGATCCAGCTCAGAAATTAAACGGCGATTCATTGGTAAACACGTATTTTTAAATTTTAAGAGCAATTAATTTTGTGTAATCTACACCAAAGTGAAAACAGCACGAGTAAATGGGTGTTCAAATTTTTTTACAAAAAATAATGTTTACTTTTACAAAAAAAAGAGTTACTAAATATGTGATAAAGAAACCGATTTATAAAAATGTATACAACGTGAATACAAGAGTGATGCATAAGTTTTGAAACTGTGTATATCCAGTATAATTGAATTTAATCCTAGCCGTTTAAACGTTAGAAGTTTCACTTTTAATATGCCAACATAGTGAACACACTTATTTTTTTTTTAAAGATAAGTATTGTTACGCCTATCGGTTGTTAAATAAGTGGTACATACTTAAAAATAACAGTTTTTATTTATAAGTCATAAATTACAATTTACTTCACTAGACTTAACTATGTATTTTCCACAAATTTTGTTTTCAATTCAATACATAACTTAAAAAAATTGAAATTGGTTATATAAAAACGATTTGTATATAAATTTATGACATTTATTTGTTGACAGGTAATAAACAACTAATTTATTTTTCAACATAGTCACTTGCAACGTTTATACACTTAGTATATCGGTGTCGAAGTGTTTCAAACCCTTTTGAAAAAAATTCAGAACTTTAAGCCTTCAGCCATTCATCTACCGCCGACATCACTTCGTTATCATCAGCAAAGCGGATTCCACGAAGACGTTCCTTTCTCTGATCGCTTCGCGTACTTTTGGTGTTAAATTCTCATAATATTCACGCCCACGTGGTAAATATTCCACGAAAATACCACCTGCACAATCACAAAAAACTGTAGCCATGATCTTACCAGCTGATAGGACAACACAAAATTTTCGAGGGGGAGAGGAACCCCTATGCCACCATTCCATGCTTTGTTTTTTGGATTCTGGATCAAAGTGATGGACCCATGTTTCGTCGACCGTAAGAAATTTTCGCTAAAATTCATCGGGATTCCTGTAAATGATCTCCAAATTTATCTCCGCCGCAACCTGGCGAACACGCTTCTGGTCTGCCGTCAGCATTCGTGGAACTCAACGTGCAGAGAGTTTTTTGACACCCAATTCCTGATGTAAAATTATTTAACGCTTCCAATAGAAAACCTATATGTCTCTGCTATAGGCTTGACTGTAATTCTTCTGTGATTTAATACCATGTCATGGACTAAATTCACATTTTCCTTGGTCACCACAGTTTTGGGGGTTCCTGCACCTGGTGCATGTTGACAGGACTCTTTTCCCAGTTTGAAATCTTGTGACCAGTTCCTAATTACAGGTACGAAGGGGCAGAGTCCCCAATACTTCTACCATGTCCTTATAAATTTCTTGCAGTGATACAGGGGTACTTTGTCGCACCTTTTATATCAATTTTGTCCATTTTTATAAATTCACGCACACCTCAATGGAAGAAAATAATATTTAACATACACGAACTGATGCGCTGAAGCTAATTGGCACACACTAATGTCGTACAAAAAGCTTTTGCCTGAAACTTTATTTGCATTTGTCATTCAACGCCAATTAGGTACAATTCGTATATGCCATCTACTTTTATCTACTTTTCTGTTTACAATGAAAACTTTTTTATATTTTATTTTGTTACAGGAAAATAATAATTGGGACAGTATTGCTCGACTACAAATTTTAGCTGAAAAAGTAGCATACGAGAATATTTTAATTAGTAGAATACAAGAAGCTCTTCTTTCACCCGTGACCGGAGATGCCATATGCGAAAGACTAACCAACAAAGAAATAAGAGAAACCGCATACTTAATCATAGCTTTAAAAAACAAAATTAATGGTTCCAGTGACAAACAACAACAACCTGCTTCTAAGACCAGCGCGGAGTATTTATCGAACATTTTAGCTAAATGCCTCGTATCTGCAGTGCACGGCTTTAAATCTTATAAAAACTTCATAGCAAATAAAGGTTGTTCCATAAATTTTTTATGTGACGAAAAACGGAATTTAGATGCCCTATTAACCGCTTACAAAACCGACAAGTTACCACAACTAGCAGAATCTCTGGCTTTGGAAACAATATGTCTCTCTTCAGACCAAGTATGCAAGATAGATACCGTCGCTAGTGAATTTAGTAAAACGGCAAGAGATGTAGTCAACGCAGAACTTATCCGTTCTGAAATTAACCATGTTCTTTTGAGGGCGGCGCAAGTTTACCAGTCGAATTTGGATGCGGATCACGCGTTTTTCTTTAGCTTTTTCGCTTCCGAAAGAGCTGCTCTAGAACTTTGGTCGGATTCAGTTGGCGACTGTTTGTTTGAGGAGGTTAGCAAGAGTATCACTGAGTTGACTGAAATTTACCAGAATAGTCTAAATAAATTACACAAACAGAATTGGAGGTAACTTATTTTTTAAATTACTTACTCTTTATTTTTTAAAGCATTTTTACGATATTTATTCTTGGGCTCGATAATTTATAACCCTAAACAATTCTAATCTTTCTTTGAGTAATACAATAAAATCTTACTAAAATATCAGTGGTCTGGGTGCGACCCGAGAGGTCCACACGACTCACTTTCCAGTGAAAAGAATGAAAAAATACCATATGTTTTGTTTTTATAATTATTATTAAAATTATTATAAAAAACGATTTAAAATTGTTTATAACAGATTATAATTGTCATTAATAATATTCTGTATATGTCAACCGTATTCTTTCAAACTTTTTCCTATCATTTCATAAGCGGGAGCTATTTTCAATTTTTTGTAACAATTGAAATTTTTTCTTTAATTATTATGATCAATATTCATTTGTTAGTAACAATATTCAACATTGCTTGATTATTACTACCAATATCCCTCCAATCTCCAATCATATTTTTTTTTTATGAAAATAGTCGCAAGAAGGGTAGACCTATCGTGTGGGCCGCGGACGGCCCGCACTGCGACTATTAGAAGGGGAAGGGATTATAGAAAGGAGATGATTGTGGACACGCTTTTTAAAAAGTTGCAGGTCATAGTTCTCTGGAAAAACTGATTTTGGAAGCTTATTCCATTCCGTAGCAGCCCTGTAAAAGAAGGATTCTTGATGAAGATTGGTCCTAGTAGTGTCAATCTTGAGAGTAAATGGGTGAGACTGATCAGCGTGCCGAGTTCTTCGGCCGAATGTGGCCAATGGTGGTACAAGAGTTTTTATTTCTCTGGAGCATCTGCCATGGAAATATCTGTAGAGCAATGACTGGTCTGCAACTCTTCTTCTATGTTCTAGAGGGTGAAGGGTATCTGTGAGAGTTGAGCGAATGGCTCTTTTCTGAATGGAATCTAGAAGACGAAGAGAATGGCTTGGTGCTGAACCCCAAATGTGCGAGCAATACTCCAGTAGAGGTCGGATTTGAGCCTTGTACGTCGTCAACAGTTGATCGGGAGTAAAAAACTTTCTGGCTTTCCACAGAAAACCTAGCCTCTGGCTTGCCGACTTTGCGATGTTAGCAACTTGGTCATGCCAAGAAATGTTATTGGACACCGTGAGTCCCAAAATCGAGATGGAGGAACTTGGTTCAAGGGTATTTCCGGACATTGTGATGGGATGATTTGAGGAATTCACTTTCCTGGAAAACGTGGCACTTTGTGTTTTTTGGGCGTTGAACTGAACAAGATTGTTGGTTCCCCACTCGACGATTGCTTTAAGATCTCTATTGATGGAATCAACCTGTTCCTGCCTGAGTCTATTTGTATCATTCACCGAAAGTGATCGATAGGATGTGAAAGTTGAGACAAGTGTGCTATCGTCTGCGAAACTGTAAATGGGGTTTGTGGTGGTTTTCAAGAGGTCGTTGATGTGTAAAAGAAATAAGGTGGGGGACAGGATGGAACTCTGGGGGACCCCGGCATTAGTTTTAAACGCATCAGAAGAAATAACGTCAACTGCCACATGTAAGGAGCGATCTTGCATGAAGCAGTTGGTTGGGAGACCGTAGGCAGATAATTTACTTAACAATGCCTGGTGCCAAACGCGGTCAAAGGCTTTAGATATATCCAAGGCTATTGCAAGGGATTCACCAAACTTTTCAATAGTGTTTGTCCAGAGCTGAGTGACATAAGCCAGCAAATCTCCAGTAGACCGAAGTTGTCGAAATCCATATTGTCTGTCATGGATTATCTCAAATTTCTCCAGATATTTGATAAGTTCTGTGTTAATCGCTTTTTCCATAACTTTGGATATGACTGAGAGCAATGCAATAGGGCGATAATTTCCTTTTTTCGGAATCGGTTGGACTTTAGCGTTTTTCCACATGGACTGAAATACTCCTTTGCTGTATGATCACTTGAAGAGTCTACAGAGAACTGGGGTGAGCTCTTGAGCACAGGTCTTCAGGACAATTGTCGGAGTTCCATCTGGTCCTACTGCCTTATTAGAGTCAAGATTTCGTAGGATTTTCCTGATAGTTCGATGGCGGATAGTGACCTCAGGCGTTGATGCGTTTATTCTAGGTATCGTTGGGGGTTGTTTTCCATTGGTATCGAGTGTTGAGTTAGAGCTGAACATTTCGGCCAGCAGATCCGCTTTTTCTTTGGAAGATACAGCTGTCGTGCCGTCGGATCTCTCGAGTGGTGGTAAAGAAGAAGTTGTAAAATTCTTATTTATGGCTTTAGCCAAAGACCAGAAGGTCTTTGATCCAGGAGGGGCATTGACAAGCTTGTTGCATATTCTCGTGTCGTAGGATTCTTTGGCAAGATCGATCGTACTTTTGCAGGCGTTCCTTACGTGGACAAAGGCTTCTCGGTTGGCAATTGTCGGGACTTCGCACCAGAGTCGATGTGCTTGATTTTTATCACGCACCGCACGGTTGCATTTTTGGTTGAACCAGGGTTTGGGGTTGAAGATCCGTCTTGTACCATGAGGAATGTATGAGTCCATACCTAGCCTTATGATTTCGGTTACAGATTCTGCACATGTTGATGGGTCTTGTGAGCGAAAGCAGACATCTTTTCATGGAAATAAAAGGTAAAAGTCCCTCAGTTCATTCCATTTGGCTGATCTATAATGCCAGACAATAGAGGTACCAGTCGTGATTTTGGGCGGAGTTGTTTGTTTGGACATGGCTGAGATGAGTTTGTGATCAGATTTACCGAGCGGAGCGGTTATAGAGACTTGGTACTGGTCGGGATGTGTCGTGAAGAAGAGATCAAGAATGTTGGTTTGGTGATTGGGATTATCGGGTATGCGGGTAGATTCTTCAACTAACTGGGTCACGTTGTGGCTTATCGCAAAGTTCTCAGTTTCTAGACCGGCGTTGTCGGTGCGGTTGGATCTCATCCAGTTCGCGTTGTGAACATTGAAATCACCCAAAAATATAATCTCTGTGTTGGGGTCGTTAGTTTGCAACAGTTCCAGCGTGTCGGAAAGATGTTGAAAGAGGTTGACGTAAGGAGGGTTCGTAGTAGAAAGATACAGACAGCAGAGAAATTTTGTTGATTTTTGTAAGGTTAACTTGAACCACATGACCTCTAGGCCGTCCTTGGGTTCTAAGTTCTCCTGTCTACAACAGGAAATATCACTGCGAGTGTAAACACAGAGGCCGGTCTTAAATTTGAATCTTGTTTCGAGTTCGAACCCGGGACACAAAAGATGCGTATTTTTGGAGGAGGGTTTAATTTGTGTCTCTGTCAAAGCCAGTAAATGAGGCCTGTTAGTTTGCAGGTGGTGGTGTACTGAATTAATGTTAGAGTTCAGGCCTCGAATGTTGCAGAAATTGCTTTTTGGGGAATTATCAGCAACCGCAGTTGGAACATGTATTTTTGTTGGACTTTTCATGATTTGGTTTAATGGTTTGATTTAAAAGAAAAATATGAAGAAAGAAAAAAAAAGAAAAAAAAGGCAGAAGTAAGAGGAAGAAAAAAAAAATAAAAAAAAAGGGGAGCAGATATGTGGACTAGCTTCTACAGAAATTTCTGCATCCAGGACGGTCAGTTGACTTCGATGGACTGTGGCCTCAGCAATGCCCCCCGAATACACGAGCTCGGATCCCCTCCAGTCACGAACTGGCAGAACAGGAGTATCGGGATTATACACCAATTGATGTGGCAGCCTCCCAGAGCGTTACCAATGGGTTGGGGCCACTGTACTACTTGGCGGCCAGCCTGCGGAACTGTTTCAATGCTGTACCCTCAGCTCCAGAGAGGCCTGACTGATGCCTGGATGCTTCCATTCGAATATAAATCAGAACACATTTCACCCGAGCGACCGGAAACTCTGACCAAGTGCCGAAACATGACTAGTCATTTCACTGCACCTATAATCAGAGCGGTGGTGTTTCACCGGGCGATGGAGGGTGAACTATCTACCACCTTGAGACAAAATGATCTTAAAACTCTGTATTAAAAATAGTATAATTTATAAATGGAAAAATTCAGGTAGTTTACCATTTTTTTTAGTTTTTTATTCTTCATAAAAAACAAAACAAAAATCTAATCAGTTCTAAGTTGAGTAATTTTGCGTCGAGTGCAATTGGTCCCACGTCGAGATCATTTTTTGTTCTCGAGATAATCGAGACGAAAAATAAATCCGAACGCACACACACACAGACGTCCACTTAAAAACTGTTGTATTCGACTCTGGGGACTTTAAAATGTGGAGATATGTCAAAATTCGGGTTTCGCAAAATCGGACCCATTACTATAACTTTCACTGGGAAGTTAATAAATATTTCACAAAACTAAAACTTTTTATAACAATCTTTTCATAACTATATTACTTTCTAATTTTAACTTTAACTAAAAACTTCTGCGGCCGTGATTCTTAAATATACCTAACAAATTATTACCCTAAAAAACGATTATTTTTGGTTTTTTCTGACATTAACGCGAATGTCGCAAATGTCGGCCTTTGATACCGCCGAAAGAATCAATCATCCTTTTGTACAGTGCACCGCGCCATCAGGATAAACAATGTGGCAGGGACGATTACGTTATCCACAATCGGTATACTATTTCTAAACAATAATCTAAAAAATAGTATCTAGGCTGTTCTAGTCAGCGTTGCTTCGATAGGTTCTTAGGCTGCTAGATCTTAAACAAAAAACAATGGTGACAATAATTATGGACGCCATGATTTAGTGTGTTCTCTCATGAGCCGTAAAAGATCCATTTTAAAAAGATTTGTGTGAAAAAAATTTAAAATTATATTAAATGTTGATAATGATTAAATACAGAAAATTTAAACTTACGATTTCTTTATTACTATTGTCGTTAAATAAAACATTTATAATATTTAACTCTCAAAACACACAATATGTTTTTTGATGTGTAACATCTTTGCTCTCGCTTTCTTGCATCTGTAACATCTTTCCTCTCGCTTACTCGCAATTTGTGGGGGTCATTTCGTGAAATGTGTAACAGTAACATTTGATTTGACGAATGAGCGCTTGGTTAAAGTTGGCCGTCATATAGACGTCAACCAATTTTCCGAGAGTTGATTTGACGAATGAGCGCGCGTTTAGAGTTGACCATCAGATAGACGTCACGCAATTTTCTAAGTGTTGTGTATTAAGTTTGGTGTTATATGCGTAAACTATATAAATAGATATTTACTGTTGATAATAAGTCTCAATAAAGTGCAGATCATTGATAAAAAATTCTAGTAAGTAATAATAAAAAATTATTCGAATAAAATATTTCAGTATTTAGCTTTTTTAAATTTTGAGGTTGACTTTTGTCACTCCTAGTGTCAATTAAATAAAATACAATTTTCATTAAAAAAAATTATTGTTTGTTATGAATTTCAAGTAATACCTGACCCATTTTTTTCAGAATATAATTTTAAAATTGCTTATTGCTAAGGTGAGATGTCAAATGTTACGCATCATATGCGACTACTGTAAGGCTCGCTCGTTTTTTTTTATCTTCTGGTTTTCACGAAAAGGAGAATCCTGTTATGTTCAAAAAACATCGTAGGAACCAAAGAAAAATGGGTAGGAATTAGTTTTTATCTTGAACTTTTGGAGACTTTATGCCTCAAAGAAAATTTCTGCTGGCAATTAGTTCCGAACATTGGTAGTTGTTGAAAGAACGTACCCTGTAAAACAGACGTTTGGCAAGTGTCCAAAGTAACGGCAAAAGAAACTAACGATAGTACGACCGAAGGTATTTCTGAAGAGCATCGGCTGTGAAAATAGGGTGTCCCAAAAAGATTGGTCACAAATTACACCACAACCTCTGCGGTCAAAAATAGGTCGATTGAACCTTATTTATCTATTTACAAACATGCACACAAAAAAAGTTACAGGGTGTTTAATTTTAAAATTTGTATCTATTTTTTTAACGTTCCTCGAAAATATTAATTTATGAAAAATTATCAAGATACTACTATGCTTCTTCTTCTGGTGCCGTCTTCTACTGAAGGTTGGCGATGATCATTCTGGCTATCTGTATTTTGGAGACCGCTGCGCGAAATAAGGATCTGGTACTTTTTCCATACCACTCTCTCAAGTTCTTAAGCCACGATGTCCGTCTTCGTCCTAGTACTACTATGCAATCAACAATAAGTTCGAAGTAGTCGCATTCATTAGTTTTAATTTTTTATGGGTTTTCGCTCCTTTAACACCCAACTTTTTCTTAGGATAACGTTTTATAAAATATAAAACTCCACTGGAATCAAACATCTGATCTTAAACTTCATTGTTTCTTAGTTTTTTTTATAAACATTGTAATTTAGAAGATGCAGTTACCTTTTTAAAACACATTTTAAAAATATTGAAGTTAAACTAGATTTTCACAAACGTCATTATTATTAATTTACAATTTATAAACAAACGATATAGTAACTTAATTTAACAAGTGTTCAACATGACCACCTCCTTCCTGTATACAAGTTCTACATCGTTTCAACAAGGAAAACAGTTTGTTATGAAAAACTAAAATTTTTTTGACGAAACTCCTTAGCAGTTTGTAAAATTCGGTCCCCTAATTGTTGCTCTCTGGTTATATCCACACATTTTTCTTCGTATATCCCCAAAAACAAAAATGTGTTGAAGAATCATCGTGCATAAACCACATACGTTGTCTAATTGCTAATGGTTCATCTTCCAAGTAAATTGGTAAATCGTTTCGTAAAAATGGCAAATATTGTTCTCCGTTATAATTGTTGGGAACAAACGCTTATCAATTATTTCAGCCCACACATTTACGTTAAATAGGAAGGGGGCCAGATGCACCAATTGTATGGCCACCGCGTGGTCCATGTCTGAATCCATTAGATTTTTGTTTTTGGGGATATGTGAAAAAAAAGTGTGGATATAACCAATGAGCAACAATTAGGGGACCGAATTTTACAACTGTGACAATTTTTTTTAGTTTTTCACAAGCTTGACATAATCACATTTGGCATGGTGAGATCGCCTAGCATTGTGAGTAGTAAGATTTCCTATTCAATAAACTACTTACTTATTTACAAACAACTGTAATAGTTATTATGTAAATTGTTGTTTAAATATAAATTCAACTAATAGGTATACTATATTTTAGATGTCGCATGGAATCCGTAAGAAATACTCGAACGTCAACTACCATGCTTCATGATTACGCGGAGATAGTAGCACACAAATCTCTTATAGATGCCAGAATAGCAGTTCTCAATGGCGAATACGTGCCAGAAGACTACAACGACACAAGAAATCGTCTAAGTTGTTGGATGGATAATGAAAAATACTGGTCTTTGATCGAAGAACAATCACTTGTACAGATTAACCAAAGTCTAGAAGCCGAATTTAATTGTATGGTCAATAAATTTAGTAGAGATTGTTATGCTCTCGTTAGTCAACCGGAATTAGACGAGATCCTGGGATATTTAAATGAGATGTCGTCAAAGGTCGTGGATTTGCAGAAATATTTAGATGTACCTGTTAACCGTGAATATGTCACCTTAGGAAATTGGAATGATGTTTGTCAGATGTGTGTTAGTCTGAAAAATAGTTTGGAAGAAATTCGAACAACTCTAGATAAAAACAATTTGTTTAAAAAGTGAGTATTTGTTGTTTTTAAATTTGTACTCGTCGATAATATAATGATTTAACACGACACAAAAAAGTAATTGGCATGTTAATATTTTTTCTCGGTATTAAAACCTTATTGTAAATGGTAAATCCAAGAATTACAGAACCACCGAAATTAATCGTAGACTGTATATTTTGAGGAATAAATTTTGATTAACTTATCGACTAGAAAGAATGTAACCAGCTTTAATAAAAAAGTGACTTACCATGAGATGATGCTCGTTTGTTCCAATGCAAGTAATAGGAATCCCTACTTTGATTTTCCATGATCGACCGTTTTCGCTCCAAGTATGAACTCCTGCCCTTTTGGATGTAACATAAAGTCGATTTAATGTCTTTCGTTTTAATATCTTTGCGAACACAGGAAAGACTTATATGAGTAAACATAAATGTAATTGCACAATCATACAGTGGTTTGAACTTAATTACTAAAATTATAGCGGTTAAACAAAGTAGTTGGAAAGTAAGGCTGATGCCCCTTTCCTAAGACAGAACACAACTGAGAAAAAACCGTAAAATGTATGCTTAATTCACTCTGCTTGATTCAAACTATCTCGAACTGTAGTATTCTTTGAGTCACTGAAAAATGTGTACTAAAAACGAGTATCATAATCATAATCTTTTCTGTCTTCCACTTTTTATAGTTACTTAATACTTTTCCAAACTCATCCAGGATTTTTTAGTTACCAGCTTTTTTAAAGGTTCTCGTCTATTTATCAGTAGACAGGTTTAGCATTTATTCAAGTATGAAAATTTGTATATTAAATTACGTATTGAACAATTTGTACAATTTGAACAATAAGTAATTTTTCATTTGTCAAGAGCCCCTTTAAGAAATATTTACACAGACAGTCACGAATTAAACATGAAGATGTAACTTGCACCTAGGCGAGGGGAGGTATCGTGTTCCACTTCCTTACATCCCACTATAGCGGATAGGAATGGTTTCAGCAATATTGCCAACTCTTTTTCCGTTCAGTAATTTCCTCCGATTTTGTAATAATTACCAACAGAAATAACATAAAACCACGTTGTATTTAATGCATGCACATTTGGGGTTCAGCACCAAGGCATTCTCTTCGTCTTCTAGATTCCATTCAGAAAAGGGCCATTCGGTTGATAAACAGCTCAACTCTCACAGATACCCTTCACCCTCTAGAACATAGAAGAGTTGCAGTCCAAACATTACTCTACAGATATTTCCATGGCAGATGCTCCAGAGAAATAAAAACTCTTGTACCACCATTGGCCACATTCGGCCGAAGAACTCGGCATTCTGATCAGTCTCACCCATTTACTCTCAAGATTGACATTACAAGGACCAATCTCCATCAAGAATCCTTCTTTTACAGGGCTGTTACGGAATGGAACAAGCTTCCAAAATCAGTTTTTCCAGAGAACTATGAACTGCAACTTTTTAAAAAACGGGTCCACAATAATTTCCTTTCTATAATCCCTTCCCCTTCTAATAGTCGCAGTGCGGCCTGCCCGCGACCCACACGATAGGTCTACCCTTTTTGCGACTATTTTCATAAAAAAAAATTCACTAGTACAGATTATTCCAACATTTGTTTGTTTCAGTGAAAAGTAAATGTTATGGTACATTTTTATGCATTGTAACTAGTAATCATGTCAGGCTTAGTTTCATTGATTCAGAGCAAATACTTCAACACGCAACATACAGTTGTCCATGTGAGAAGCAATCCGCATCTAAATCTTAACCAAACAATTCTAAAGATTGACCTTGAGTTGGTGAATGGTTTTTCGAGTTTATTGGCCGTCGTAGGTGTGAGTTCATGCTCGACGTTTCGCCATCCCGAGTGGATGGCAACTTCGGGAGATGTAATGTCTGCTTTTTAAGGCTGACGGTTTGTGACATTTGTATGTCACGATCGCAGGTTATATACGTTTTGTTGTGCGGGACATATTTGAGGGCTGTTCAGGAATTGGTCACGTTCCGGAGAACATTTTTCTTATGTTTGTAAGGAAGCAGCGTTGTATTTTTAAGTACAGGTACCCATGTTCTATTGATTTTAAGTGTTTCCTCAGATTTATTAAAGTTCTGCTTGTGTTTATGTACTTCAATCGCTTCTCTATAAAGTTTTGGGTAATATTCAGATGTGGTGCATAAAACTTGGGTATCCTCGAGTTTAATTCTGTGATCCTCATTCGAGGAATAGGGACATTTTTACCTTTGAAAGGCCCAGTTAAAATCGTTCTTTCAATATGTGTTGTTCAACAATTTCTTAATTGCTATTCGCGTGCCGTTACAGAGTTTTGGCTGATTAATTAATCCGCAACATGATATTTGGCATACCTATTTTTAATTTTAATATGTGTGGTGGCATCCCTGCAGATCAAATGAGTTTTAAAATTCTGTTGGATAATTAACTACTTCATTTGCTTCGTCTATCGACTTATATGTGTTCCCCTTGCTTTCAACAGATGGCGCGCGATTGCTGGTACCCAGCTGTCATTTAAAAAAGCTGTTTTCTCGCCGTCGCGGGTATGTTACTGATGCGAATAAATATAATATAAATTTTGATAAACCCCGATAAAAGAGTTCACAACTTTTAAACGGCTGGACTGACTTACAGTTTTGTAATGTACACGTCATGCCCTTTCATTTGATACCCACTTGGGTATATTTGAAAATATTCGTTAGTTCATCCCCATTTTCACCCCTCATATACTCTTGCGTCGGAGGTTAAAAATAGATAAAAACAATCTTTAAAGCGGGTTGTATATCACGTCAAAATTTGAGCTTAATCGATACAGAAGCGTACACAAACCCACTTAACATTATTATATATAGGGTGGCCCATTAGTCTGTGAAAGTGCAATAACTTACTTAGAATAAAAAACACAAAGAAATGTTTTAAATAAAAGTTGTTGTATTTGCGACTATACACATTTCTAAAATATTTTGAGAGATACTGGGTGTTCAGCATAAGCGAGACAACATTAAGTTTACTTTTTTTAATGGGACACCCTATATTTTTGTTTACCATCAAATTCAGAGTAAGATTCTGCATCTAGGCCTATCCTTTCTTTTCCCATAAATTGCAACGTTGCCAAGTTGGTGCGAAAAATATGAAGATTTTAGGAAAATTGGTGCACTATAAATGCTGCCTAGTAAACTTTATCAGTGATAAGTAACTAAACTTATTTGGTAGGTACTGAACAAAGTATAAGTTTCGTTTGGGGTTCGGGGTATTTTTTGGATAAGCATTAATTCAGGAAATTTCAATTAGCAAACACTTCATTTTTTAAATGGAACACCCAGTATATTATTTTACCATCTTGTAAAACTGTTTTATCCCTTTAAATTATGTCTGTATAATGTACTCTCTAAAATTGATTGTTTTGAAGAAAGGTGCATTTGTAGTTTATGATTTTTCATGTTTTTAACAAGTTTGCTCTGAATGTGAAGTTTAAAATACTTCTATTTTCGTTAATTTTATGTGACAAAATCAAACCAGTCATTTTCTACCTTTAAAATTGTAATAAAATAAATAAGGTACCTACAAAACTCAGTTTGACAGTTTAGATGAAGCATGCGAGGTTAAAGAATTGTAGAAGCCATTTAAGGAAGCAATTCGTGGATATTGCTATTGAAGTGTGTGGTGTAAGTAAAAGAAGGAAAGGATGCAAGTTACAGAAAATTTGCGTAGAGGTTCAAAAAGCAGTGTCAGAGATAAAGAAAGCCTGGCTGGATTGGCTGGCTACAAAAGCCAATCAAAGAACACAATGGCAACGATTGGGGATGTAAACAAGGCAAAGAATGAGTAAAAAAGGTTAAAAGGTGTGGCAAAAGAGGTTGTGGCAAGAAAGAAGGAGAGTGTTGATAGGTCATCTGACGATTTCCAGAACAATATAAAACTCTTCTAAGATGTTCATAAGAACAACCAAAGGTAAAAATACTACCTCGCAACTGAAAAAATCAGAAACCAAGATGGTAGTATGGTGAAAGGAGAGGAATGCGTTTTAAAAAGATGGAAGGAATACTTCGAAAGTTTATTTGAGAAAGAGGATACACAAGCACAAGCCCTATTCGGAAACATGAGTAAAAGTTGCAATGATAGTGAAATTAGTATGACTTCTGGTCGACATTGTCCATGTATGGGGGGAGCGGTAGTTTAATACGAGCACTGAAATCACTTAACGAGGATTCCACTGCTTGTGTCAGGATTAACGGAGCTTACACGGACTGGTTTAATATCGAAAAAGGTGTAAGACAGGGATGTGTGGCTTCGCCATGGCTGTTTAACTTATACATAGACGATTGTTTAAAATATTTGAAAGACAGTGTGAATGGATTGAAAATGATTGATTTGATTGTCAAATGCCTTCTTTACGCCGATGATCAAGTCATATTAGCGTCATCTGAAAAAGGAGTTGCAGGCGATGGTTAATGTTATGCATGATGCCCCGAAAATCAAAGGGATGAAAATAAATGCAAGCAAAACGAAAGTAATGGTTTTTAAAAGAGAAGAAATCATGACAAACTGTAAAGTTTTGATTAAAGGAGAAAGAGTGGAACAAGTAAATGAGTGACATTGAGCGAAGGGTGTTGGCAGGAAAACAAATTAATGGGGCACTGAATAGCCTTATTAACAGCCAGAAAGTGTCAAAAAAGGCACGTCTGGCTGTGCATAGAGAAGTGTTGGTTCCTACAATTATGTATTGTAGTGAATATTGGGTTTGGCAGAAAAAGCATGAAAATAGGATAAATGCTGCGGAGATGAGTAGTATAGACGGAGTGACTCGGTTGGATAAAGTATAAAATAGTGAGATAAGAGAACGCTGTGGTGTAAAAGAAGATGTGGTTACAAAGATAGATAAAGAAATGCTTAGATGGTTTGGACACGTAGAAAGGATGGATGAAAAAAGATTAAAGAAACAAATTTATGAGGCGAGTGTGAATGGACAAGTCTATAGAGGTCGACCTCGGCGAACATATCTCGATCAGATCAACATTGTTTTGAAGAAAGACCAGGTCAAGAGTACCAACAACCGACGAGCATGTATGAGAGCACAGATAAAAGTAGAGAAAGCAAAAGATGTGTGTAAGAAATGTAGCAAGTGGAAGGAAGTGGTCTATGCCTACCCCTACGAGAAAAAGCCGTGATTATATGTATGTTTGTTTGTACAAAACTCAAAACAAACAAACTAAACAAAAATAACTAACAAATAAGACAGAACTAAAAACGTTAAATAATTATTTTATTAAATGTTCAAAATGATCACCATTAACTTCCATACAATAATGTATGCAATCTTCAAAAGCTCTACTAGCACAATGTAACATATCGACATCAACAGTTCAGAAAAACTCTCATGTCTTCATGTCTTTCTTAGTAGTCGTGGGAGTTTTGTATACTTGTTCTTTGACGTAATCCCATCATAAAAATTCATTTTTGTAAGTTCTGGTGAATGAGGTGATCATTTATGGGGTCTACCTATCCATCGTCCGGGAAATTTACACATTCTTACAAAACGAATTACCCCAACTACTTCATCATTTACCTGCTTATGTTAGGCGGTGAATGTGGTAACTACTTGACGGGGCACCAGTTCACATACCCAACTGATCAATGCACATTTAAATAATGAATTTGATATTTCATTAAAGTACCTAGCTAAGTATATGTTTCATAAAAAAAATAAATTACTCTACGGACTACTACTTACGTACCACCCTGTTTAATTATTTAGAATAATGTTAAATCTAAGTAATAATTATATTAAGTAATGTATAAATTTTTAGATACAATCCTTTGGATGAGAAAAGGCCAGTATATCTAAGCACCGAATACCTTACTCATGTAGAAAATCTTCGAGCTGCTTATAGAAAAGCAATAGCAAATTGTAAAGATAGACACAAAGAAGAGGACATGGAACAATTGCAGCAATTATGTGAACGAGTGTTATCAGCAATGGAGCAGTGGCATTTAAGAACAATACATGAATTACGTGATGCGCATGCTCAAGAAGTTGGATTATTGAAACAGGTTTAAATTATTTACATTTTATTATATTTTACCTCAAAAAGATCTCTAAAACTTACTCCCCAACTGGAAATGTTTAGTTATGTAGCAATCGATTTAGCATGATATATATCTAGTTGAATTATTAGTTAAAAATTACTGAACGTCACCGATGTTGCGTTTTTTGGTATTTATTTTTTGGTTAGACCTTTTTCTCTTTACTTCTCTTCAGAACAAATCTATTTTTATCTTTTATTTCCCAGTCATTTGTAAGAGATCATTTTATCTTTACGTTTAAGTTGTATAGCTCTAACTTCACAACTTACACGTCACGAATTTTCTTCTGCATTTTGACCTTTCCTATAAACTTTGCTATATAGGCCGAAAGCCTACAACACTTTTTTCATGTATCATAAGTTAACATTCACAGTTTTCTTAATTTCCATAAATATGTATCTCACATCATGAAAATTGCATTGAAGATCAAAATCCATAGCTTCTGCGCTGGCGCAGTCAAAGTGTTTTGAAAAACCTAGATCTTGGAATCATTAGCTACTGTTTGCAAATTACTATTTAAAAAAGGCGGAAGCCAATGCCGAACGTGTAGAGCGGCTATAGAGAGAACTAGCACCCCATACTTTTGTGAAAAAATTATTATCACTTACTGTTATTTCTGTAATACATTTATGCATACATATAGTCACGCCTTTTTTCACTTAAGGGTAGATAGAAATAACTTCTTTTCTGCGGCAAAGTGACTATCTGCAGTTCACTTTTCCTTCCCACGGGAAACAAGACGTGGTGGGTGGCGAACCACATCACCACATTTTAATTGACAGAAAATGTAAAAATTTTGAAAATATTTTTTTAACCGGTGCGGCGGCACTTAAAGGGAAATGTACTTACGGAAAATTCTAGTAAATCTCTTGCACTGCACTATTTTATACATCAATTTAAAATTATATTAAATCTTGACGGTTTTTATCTTCAAATGTGCGACGGATCTTTTTTTTTACAGTTTACAAATATATTGATTTAAAGTTGAATGTTTCTTAAAGAAATCGGAAATTTTTATGGGCGAAATGAACTGTCAACAGCCTTCACAATGAATATCTGTATTTATTTACTAAAGTTAAGCGTGATTCGGTCGCTAAACACTTTGGTTTCCTAGGAGCCTAGTCAGACATGCGCACTTCCGTATTTCCGGTGTCGTTATTTATTACATCATAGCTTATTGTTGAACATTGTAATGCGTATTGCCTAGGTGAGCCCAAGGAGACAGAGTTCTGTAACATTAAACGTTTTATTTACAAAAAAATTATATCTATGTACAATAAATAAAATAATATTCTGCTCGTGATTTCCGTACGTAAATAAATGGTGGATCTCGTCCCGTCGAACCGTTCGCCTCCGCGTGGCACTCGACTTCGGCGGTGTGTTAATCGGTAGACGTGACTCTTTATATTCTACGGGGCGTTCAGCTAGGCAAAGATTTGAGCAACCAGCGGATCAGTACTCCATCGGTTTTAGTCTCAAGATACGGGGATATCGTTCATAGCTAGTCAATACCCGGCTAAACGATGTTTCCTCGTGGAGGTACCGTTTTTAGAAAGAGCACTTAAAGGTTTGAGAAAAAGGATGTTGCGCATTTTTTATTCTTTTCTCCTGCATAATTGTTTTATTTAAAAATTATTGCGTATCTATTTTCCTTTGGCACCACCAACTTTATTGGACCAAATATTTACCGATGGTGACGTTGCATTCGCTGCATCAACTGATCTCGAAAATCGTAACCCAACCAATATAATAAACACACAATGGACAAAACAAAACAAAGAAACGATACGCGTTTCGGGAAGTTCACGTTATGGCCGCTATGGTCACATAAAGTTGTGTTTTGCCCAATATACCACATTGTAGTGGACACTTTTTCAATAAAATCCCATATAAAATTGTTCTCCTTATCTCTTCCCTCAGTTTGCATGAATTAGATACGCCGCTCCATAAACATATATTAGTTTATTTGCAAAAAATATTAAACAAATATATTAAGATGATTATTGTATTTAATGACACCTAATACATTTATAATAAGAAATTATCAGCAGCAATTAATTTTATAAATAAAAATGCCAGTTAGGGCAAACAGATACATACATACATATAGTCACGCCTTTTTCTAGTAGCGGTAGGTAGAGACCACTTCGTTCCACTTGCTACGGTTCTCTCACACATCTTTTGCTTTCTCTACTTTCATCAGTGCTCTTATACATGCTCGTCGGTTGTTGGTACTCTTGACCTGGCCTTTCTTCAAAACAATGTTGATCTGATCGAGATATGTTCGCCGAGGTCGAACTCTACCGACTTCCGTCCATCCACCTTCTGGCTGTTCATAAAGCTTTGCAGTGCCCAATTCATTTGTTTTCCTGCCAAAACCCTTCTCTCAATGTCACTGTCATAATTTCCATCTCTCGTAAACTTTGAACCCAAGTACACAAATTCATTTACTTGTTCCACTTTTTCTCACTTAATCAAAACTTTACAGTTTGTCATGATTTCTTCTCTTTTAAAAACCATTACTTTCGTTTTGCTTGCATTTATTTTCATCCCTTTGATTTTCAGGGCATCATGCATAACATTAACCATCGCCTGCAAATCCTCTTCAGATGACGCTAATATGACTTGATCATCGGCGTAAAGAAGGCATTTGACGATCAAATCATTCATTTTCAATCCATACGCACTCTCTTTCAAATCTTTTAAACAATCGTCTATGTATAAGTTAAACGGCCATGGCGAAGCCACACATCGCTGTCTCACACCTTTTTTGATGTTAAACCAGTCCGTGCAAGCTCCGTTTATCCTGACACAGGCAGTGGAATCCTCGTAAAGTGATTTCAGTGCTCGTATTAATCTACCGCTCACCCCATACATAGACAAAGTCGACCACAATTCACTCCTCACCACTCTGTCATAGGCCTTTTCCAAGTTTATAAAATCGCAATAGACCTTATGACTTCCAGTCAAGAATTTTACGATTATACCTCGTAATGAAAAGACCTGATCCATACTGATCTCCTCCCTCTTCTAAATCCTGCTTGCACATCCCATATCATCTTCTCAGTTTCATTCGTTACTCTTTTAATAAATATCTTTGCATACAGTTTGCCGACTAAGCTGAGTAAACTAATACCTAGGTAGTTCTTACATTCCTGCTGCGAACCTTTTTCCTTTTAAAGCGGCACGATAACAGTCTTGCACCAGTCGTCTGGTACGCTACCACTCCTCCAACAAAGGTTAAAATGGCGGTACAGCTGACTAGCTACCACGCTTTGTCCAGCCTTCAGCATTTCAACTGTTATCCTGTCGTACCCAGCAGCTTTACCCAATTTCATTATAATCACAAAATTGAAATATTAATTAAATGAATATTAATTGTAATGATCACTTATTTTTGGAACTTTATATACTTTAGCAATAATATTGGAGTTATAAACCATTTCACTATTGCCATTTGAAATTTATTTTCATAAAAATCATTAACCAAATAATTAAAATTAAAATCACCCACAATAGTTCTTCGAAATCGTTGATGAATTTTCTATGGTTTCCCTTAGGAGAGTGATACACAATACCTAAGTTCATTTTTTTATTGCCAATCTGCACTTTTGCAAAGTTAGACCAGTAGTTATAATCCTCAATTGTTATTTTAGTGTTCGTAATGATAATTCCCTGTCTGACATACATAAGTACACCACCTATATAACTGCTATTTGAATAACATCTTATTAAGTTGTAATTTTTTATATTCAGTTCATCTTCTTTAAAGTCTTTCGTAGTCCCGGTTTCACTCAGGAGAAGTATTTTTGGATTATAACATATAGTTCACGAATTGTTGTTCCTAACATAGTTGGCGTTGAATGACAAATGCAAATAAAGTGTCAGGCAAAAGCTTATTTTATGACATTAGTGTGCCAATTAGCATCAGCGCATCAGTTCGTGCATATTAAATATTAATTTTTTTTCCATTGAGATGTGAGGGATTTTATAAAAATGGACAAAATTAAGATAAGAGGTGCGATAAAGTACCTCTGTGAAAAGGAGTTATTACCGCAAGAAATTTATAAGGACATGGTAGAAGTATTGAGTGACTCTGCCGCTTCGTACCAGGTAATCAAGAACTGGTCAAGAGTATTCCAACTGGAAAGAGATTCATGTTGACATGCACCAGTTGCAGGAGTCCACAAAATTGTGGTGACCAAAGAAAATGTGAATTTAGTCTATGACATGGTATTAAATGACAGAAGAATTACGGTCAAGGCTAAAGCAGGAACATGTGGGTTTTCTGTTGGAAGCGTTGAAAAAATTTTACATCAGGATTTGGTCTCAAAAAACTCTCTGCTCGTTGGGTTTTACGAATGCTAAGGGCAGACCAAAAACGTGTTCGCCAGGTTGTAACGGAGATAAATTTGAAGATCATTAACAGGAATCTCGATGAATTTTAGCAAAAATTTCTTACGGGCGACGAAACATAGGTTCATTACTTTGATCCAGAATCCAAAAAACAAAGCATGGAATGGCGGCATAGGGGTTCCCCGCCCTCTCGAAAATTTCGTGTTGTCCCATCAGCTGGTAAGATCATGGCTACAGTTTTTTGGGATTTTGCAGGTGTAATTTTCGTGGATTATTTACCGCGTGGGTGCACCATAACTGGTGAATATTATGCGAATATTATACCAAAAGTACGCGAAGCGATCAGAGGAAACTTGGGTCGAGATGTGCTCTTCCACCAAGACAACGCTCCGGTTTGAAAAGGTTTGAAACACTTGAACACCGATATACCAAATGTATAAACGTTGCAAGTGACGTATGTTGAAAAATAAATTAGTTTCATTCTTTTCATGCGTTTGCTCCTATGTTAGGGACAACAATTCATGAACTACCCTAGTATATGCTGTTCAATAATTTGATCTTTATGGGCTATAAAACTCTATATGTCAATCCTTCTCTGGAAGTTCAAAAGAACAGCCAGAGGTAAAAGTTACTACCTCTCAACTGAAAAAAATCAGAAACCAAGATAAGACAAGCAGGATTTAAAAGAGAAAGATAAATGGATCAGGTCTTTTCATCAAGAGGTATAGTTGAAATATTCTTGGCTAAAAGCGCTTTCGTATACTTAGAAAATGCCTGTGATAGAGTGAAATGTGGTCGACATTGTCTATGTAAGGGGTGAGTAGTAGTTTAATATGAGCACTGAAATCACTGCATATAACATGGAAAAAGGTGTTAGAAAGGGATGTGTGGCTTCGCCATGGCTCTTTAACTTATACATAGACGATTGTTTAAAAGATTTGAAATAGAGTGCGTATGGATCGAGAATTAATGATTTGATCGTCAAATGCCTCCTTTACGCCGATGATCAGGTCATATTAGCGTCATCTGAAGAGGAGTTGCAGGCGATGGTTAACATTATGCATGATACTCTGAACATCAGAGATAAAAATAAATTTGAGCAAGACGAAAGTTATGTTTTATGAAAGAGAAGAAATCATGACAAACTGCGAGGTGCTAATTAAAGGAGAAAAAGTGGAATAATGAGATAAGGGAACGCTGTGATGTGAAGGAAGATGTGGTAACAAGGATAGATAAAGGAATTTGGACACTTAGAAAGAGGATGGATGAAAAAAGATTGACGAAACAGATTTATAATGCGAGTGTAAATGGGCAAATCAGTAGAAGTCGTCCTCGGCGATCGTGTCTTGATCAAATTGACATTGTTTTAAAAAAAATCCAGGTCAAAAGTAACAAAAACTGATGGAGAAGGTATGGGAGCACTGGTGAAAGTAAAAGAAGCGAAGATGTGTGTAAGAACCGTAGCAAGTGGAAGGAAGTGGTCTCTGCCTACCCCTACTTTTTTTAATAGTAATTTGCAACACATGCCGAACGGTAGCGATTTTCACACATATTTGTGAAATTTAAGCGATGAGCGGTAAGTTGTGATGCATGTACTCCATTTCGCGGTTTTATTTATATTTTAAGTTGGCATTATAAATCATTTGTTTATGAATTTAACACATTAAATTAAAAAATTCAAAACACCTCGTATTACAGGAAAAAGAACAGGCCTTGGATGAAGAAACTCAAGCTACTTTGGCTGCTTTAGACGCAATGAGAAAAGCCCATGTTGCTGAGGTGCAGCGGGAAGTAGCGAAATTCAAACAAGATTTTGTAAGACAGCAGAGAGATAATATATTTGATCTTTCTGAAAAGTTGTCTGTCAAGTCACTAGAAGCTGCCGCCCTTGAAGAACAACTCGGTACTGCTACAAGACAGTTGACACATGCTCGACAGCACATTTTAAAGCTAGAACGGAACCCCCAGATATCTTCTTTACAGGTAAATTATATAAATAGGCATATTAAAATAGATTTTAAAACTATTATAATTGAATTGGCTCTGAAAGTATTTAACATTTATATAACTATCATATTTATTTATATACGATGTGTGGCTATTAAATAACGAAACTGCTTGTGAAAGAGTTTTATTTTAAAAATTATTTTACAATGTATTTCCCCCCACTCGCCACGCACTGTTCCATTTGTTTTTTCCATTGGTCAAAGCAATGCTATTTTGTAAGAGCATTTAGGAGCTCCGCCGATTTTCGCTTCACCTCTTCCATTTACTCGAACCGGATTCCTTTTAAGGCAGACTTTGAAAACAGAAAAGTCACAGAAAAGTCACAGGGTGCTAAATCAGGCGAGTAAGGCGCGTGTTTGAGTACTGGAGTGCTTTAAGCGGCTAATTAACGTTTCACGGACAGTGCGTTGTCCTGGTGTAATATCCACGACTTTTTTTAGCAACTCTGGCCGTTTCTTACGAACTTACTCTCGCAGTGTTACCAAAACTTTCAAATAGTAAGTTTGGTTTACAGTTTCACCCTCTGAAACCTATTCAGTCATTACGATGCCGTTGATGTCGACCTGGACGTTGGCCGGTGCTCTCTCGGCCTTCAGAAAACTGTTTATACCATTCGAAAACACGCGCACGACATAGAGAATTCTCACCATATGCCTCTTTTAACAACTTATAGCACTCAGTCGGAGTTTTTTTTTTAATTTAACGAGAAATTTCGCATTAATCCGTTACTCATGTTTTTCGTCACACATTGTTATCGGCACGAGAAAAAAACACGTTTGTTTCTAACCTCTATTGTAAAAATACTACTACAGCGACAAAAACGTGTTTTCGTACTGAAATAGTAGAGACTTCCAGCTATCAAACGCTGCATTCGTTTCCCCCCTACCCTCTAGGACGCCTTCTGCGCAAACAGTCTCGCTATTTAATAGCCACACGTCATATTCTAACTGAACATTTGTTATCAAAGAGTATTCTCTTATTTTTTTTTTTTTAGGTAGTAGTACTGAAATCATTTATTAAAAGTGCAGATGAGTTAAATGTCTTCTAAGAACAAAGTAATTATTGAAGGGTTGAAAAATGATTTCATTTAAAAAAAAATCGAATGCAAATAAAACTTAAGGCTGGGTCTCCATTAGCGATTTCTATTCGTGCGATATTTTAGTCTCAAAAATATCTCTCATTGTTCCAAATACAAATGCCCAAACTTGCGGCTAAAAAATCGCAGCGATTGAACAGTTGCAACATGCAACGCGACTATTGCTCTACCGAATGAATTACACGAACAATCATAAACTTGCATCCACTTGTGATAGTTTAGTCGCAGTTAATGTCCGTTTCGGTGTTATAATTTATTTGTTTACAAAAAATAATGTTTGCGTTGCACACTTCACACACAAGTAGTTTCAATCGTATCCATTGAAAAAGTGTTTTAGTTTACAGTTCTTCCATTATCAATTGCAGAATATAAAAACTTGTTCCGAACCCTTACCGGCAATATTTTTGGATCTGCCATAGGAGAAGAAACCACATTTTATGAATTTATTATCTTTAAATATACCTATATCTAAATCTTCATTGTTAAATTCATATCTGTCTTTATTTTCATAAGTTCCTGGTCTTTAAAACGTCATATTTCTATTTATTTTAGGAAACTTCTAAATTCAACATATCACACTACCCCACTGATATCACAGACTATCTTCCTCGAAGGTTTTTAAATATAAACAAGATTATTTATAGCTTTTCAACCGCGTTACACCCCTCGGAAAATTCAGTGCGTTTAACCTTATGATTCGCTGTTTCCATTGGTTGAATAGCCTAGTTTGTGAATTTTGACGCACGTCAATCAAGTCCACGTGGACAGACGCTTTCTTTGATTTATACCGGATTTTATACGGGTAGTAAACATTATTTTTTGTTCCTAAATTTGGCACGAGTGCGGTGCGTATATATTTAATATTGATTACTTCTCACATAACTGTGTTCTGCATTTGATAATGAAAGAACTACATCGATATATTTATCGCAATGTGTGCACCTTGTAGATTTTCTGCAATAGCGATTTTTTTATCGCCACGATTGAATCAATGAATGAATCTGGCTAAATTTTTCTTTTATCATGGTGAGATGATATTTTCAATCTAAACAATTTGAAAACCATGTGTGGACTTTATATCGTCTCTTATTGCTTCCAAACACGTTCAAATAGTATCAGTATATTTATTATCTACATTCATAACATTTGAAAAATGATGGTAACAATGACGTTTTCACTTACTTTGTTTGTTTTTGCTTTCATTGTTATTTATTACATAACTCATCACGTCTTGCTCCCCATGAGGGCGAAACGTGGACTGCGGATAGTCACTTTGCTACTTTGAATATAAGGGGAGGTTTGAATGATAAATTTAACGAAATATACACAATGATAAACGAAAGACGGATTAATGTTATTTGTGTGAATGAGACCAAGCAAAAAGGACGTGAAACCACTACATAAGGTCCTTATACAGTCTACTAGTCAGGAGTTCCGGAAACCAGAAGATGTTTTTAGGGCGTTGGTGTGATACTTTCCGTTAGAATGAATAAATGTGTAACCAACTTTGAATGTGTAAGCCCAAGAATCCTCTGGATGAGGCTGAAAGTTGGTCTTACTCGCATCTTTTTGCTAGCAGTTTATGCGCAGTGGAACCAGTCTTTAAAAGCACCAAAAGATAGACAGGAGTTTTGGGATAGTGTGACAGATATTCTAAATAAGTGCAACAGAATGAAAAAATATTAATGTTAGATGATTTTAATAGTTGGGTAGGAGTAAAGCGTGATGGATATGAGAGTGTTCTGGGAAAGTACGTTGATGACAGAGTGAATGTTACCGGAGAAAGTTTGCTTTGTTTAAAGTGGAATCTTGTGGTAACCTGCGAATTATCGCTCTATTGCATTACTCTCGGTGATATTCAAAGTTATGGAAAAAGCAATTAACATATAACTCATCAAATATCTGGAGAAATTTGAGATAATTCATGACGAACAATATGGATTTCGCCAACTTCGGTCTGCTGAAGATTTCCTGGCTTATGTCACTCGGCTCTGGACCAACATTATTGAGAATGCCTTGGTGCTAAAACCCAAATGTGCGAGCCTTGTACGTAGTTGATTAGGAGTAAAAAACTTTCTAGGTTTCAACAGAAAACCTAGCCTCTGCTTGCTGACTTTGCGATGTTAGCAACATGGTCATGCCAAGACATATTATTGGACACCATGACTTCCAAAATCGAGATGGAGGGACTTGATTTAAGGGTATTTCCGGACATTGTGATGGGATGATTTGAGGAATTCACTTTCTTGGAAAACGTGGCGCTTTGTGTTTTCTGGGCGTTGAACTGAACAAAATTGTTGGTTCCCCACTTGACGATTGCTTCAAAATCTCTATTGATGGAATCAACCTGTTCCTGCCTGAATCTATTTGTATCATTCACCGAAAATGATCGATAGGATGTGAAAGTTGAGACAAGTGTGCTATCGTCTGCGAAATTGTAAATGGGGTTCGTGGTGGTTTTCAAGAGGTCATTGATGTGTAAAATAAATAAGGTGGGGGACAGGATGGAGCGCTGGGGGACCCCGGCATTGGTTTTTAACGCATCAGAAGAAATACCGTCAACTGCCACATGTAAGGAGCGATCTTGGATGAAGCTCAAGAGCCATTGGCGCAGTTTGGTTGGGAGACCGTAGGCAGATAATTTATTTAACAATGCCTGGTGCCAAACGCGGTTAAAGGCTTTAGATACATTCAAGGCTATTGCACGGGATTCACCAAACTTATCAATAGTGTTTGTCCAGAGCTGAGTGACATAAGCCAGCAAATCTCCATTAGACCGAAGTTGTCGAAATCCATATTGTCTGTCATGGATTATCTCAAATTTCTCCAGATATTTGATAAGTTCTATGTTAATCGCTTTTTCCATAACTTTAGATATGACTGAGAGCAATACAATAGGGCGATAATTCGCAGAAATAGTCTTCTTTCCTTTTTTCGGAATCTGTATACCACCACTGACCACATTCGGCCGAAGAACTCGGCACGCTGATCAGTCTCACCCATTTACTCTCACACGATAGGTCTCCCGTTTTTGTGACTATTTTCAGTATAAAAAAAATCAACACAATATTTAACCATAAAAAGATATACTTGTACACAAGACCTATTTTCAGTATAAAAAAAATCAACACAATATTACCATAAAAAGATACACTTGTACATTAGACAAGAAGGATGCCAGAAAAGTATAATTAATTTCGTAATTGTGGCTTAATAATGAGCGGTGGCGGTGGCGACATCGTGTGCAGAAATTAAGTAATGTACTAGAGCGTATAAAAAGTGAGAATTGGCAAGAAGGTATAAAAGAGGAGTTTGTTAATAAATTGATCAAGAAATTTGACAGTTTTGATGAAGCATGTGAGGTTGAAGTGAGGTGGTGTAAGTAAAAGCCAGAGGTAAAAATACTACCTCGCAAATGGAAAAAATCAGAAACCAAGATGTTAGTATGGTAAAAGGAGAGAAATGCCTTTTAAAGAGAAGAAACGTTCTACAAAAGTAGGTACATTATTTGAGAAGAAAAATACAGTGAAAGTTGCAATGAAGTGTAATTAGTACGACAGAGATTGCGGAAGTGTTTACAGTATGAAATTGGGTAAGGCTGCAGGGTACGACAGGATTACAGTTGAAATGCTGAAGGGTGGACAGAGCGTGGTAGCTAGTCTGCTGTACCGCCTTTTTAACCTTTGTTGGAGGAGCGGTAGCGTACCAGACGACTGGTGCAAGGCCGTTATCGTGCCACTTTACAGTGGAAACGGTTAGCATCAGGACTGTAAGAACTGATTTAGAAGAGGAAGGAAATATATGGATTTAGGTCTTTTAATTACAAGGTATAGTCGAAAAATTATTGACTAAAAGTCGAAAGGTCTACTGCGATTTTGTAGACTTGGAAAAGGCCTATGACAGAGTGGTAAGGAATGAATTGTGGTCGACATTATCTACCAGTATGTATGAGTTGAGCGTTTGATACAAGCACTGAAATCACTACGAGAATTCCACTGTTTGTCAGGATAAACGGAGCTTTTACGGGTTGGGAAACAGATGAATAGGGCGCTGCATAACTTTATGAGGAGCCAGAACGTGTCCTAAAAGGCACGACTGGCTGTACATAGAAAAGTGCTGGCCCATTTACTTTTGTATTTTAATGAATGTTGGGTTTGACAAAAAAAGCATAAAAGTAAGATCAATGCTGCGAAGATAAGTCTGAGAAGTATAGCTGGATGGACTCTGATGGATAAAGTGAGGAATAGAGTGTTACGGGACGATGTGGTGTGAAAAAATATTTAGTAACAGAGATAGATAAAGGAATGCTTGCTTTGAACATGTAGAGAGGATGGATGAAAGTAGAAGAAGCGGAAGACGTGTGTAAGAACCGTAGTAAGTGGAGAGAAGTGGTCTCTGCCAATCCCTAGACGTGACTATATGTATGTATATATTTTCGAAACAGGTAATTGCACGGAAGAAACAAGTAAAACATTTTTTGTAGACAATTTAAATTTTTTTAATTTTGGTAACAACATATTTTGCTCTAAAATTTAAAGGATTCGGGTTAATGATAAATATTAAAGAAAAAACATTAATCTTTTTTTTTAATTGGCGGCCAAATCCGGGCTTTCTGGAAGGTGCAAATATAACAAGTTTTGACACCAAATCAAATAATTGAACATGATTTTTAGCATGTTCGGCATTGCTGTATTAGCAATTTTTTACGATTTCTTGACTGGCCTATCCATAATTAAAAAACTTTTATTCGATAAGTGTTGACTTATTCCATACCCTGTATTATTTGAATATATTATTTTTGGGTTAACCTTTTGTTCGAAATATTAAAAAATATTTTTATGCAGCTAATTGTTCTATTTAGATATTTTAATAAGACGATTTCCTTTATGGCTAAAGCTTTTTAAAAATTTATTTTTACGAATACATTTAGACGATATTTGACTATAAAATGTTTACAAATTTATTTTATCTAGAAATATAGATACAATTATTAATAAAAATAATAAAACCAAAAATAGAACGAAACATAAATAATAAATAAATACTTTTTATTTTAAATTATATCACAATAACTAACCAAATAGTTTAAAAAACACATTTTGTTAATAAAAAAAATTATTGTTTATTTTGTTCATTTGTAATTATTTTATATTAAATACCTAAAATTAAAATTTTATTTTTTAAACTTTTTTGTTTTTATTCTGTTAATGTTGAGGCACAGATTAATTACCGCACAGATGCGAAACCCGGCGAAAGATCAAACGATTTTCTTATTTATGTATTGACATTTAAATGGGTTTGATTGCATTGTTGCCACTATCGTTGCTCAAATTATTTAATAACGTTTTTGTATGATCGAGGAGGCTTACGCCCAAACATCCCGAACGCACACAAAAGCTCTTTAACACGAGGATATTTAATTTGATTTGAGTGTTAGTCTCTCTCTCGCCGTAAGACTTTCTCCTTTAACTTGCGCATCTGTCCTGTACCTAATCTGTGGTTGAGGTAATGTTTATTATCCTCGAATAAATGTAAAATGTAGTGCTAGATTAATACAACAATAAAATATATATTTTTAGACTTTAATATATTTTTTATTTCAGAACTGATGGTGTGTATCCACAAGAAAAAATATACTAGTCCTAACAAGCCTCACATACCAGTGTATTTAGAGTACAATATTCACCGTTGTGTACAGATAATCGCACTCTCCTTTTATTCAGTTTTAACCGTTGTTATACCCATTGAATATTTTAATTTATTACTTTTACCTCAAATATTGCTCTAGAATTGTACAAAATATGTTTTGCAGTAGTTAACAGTTTATTGTTTATTTGTGTTGGGTTTTACGGAATGTTTATATTGAACAAATTATACAAACTATTAATAATGTGTTTCTTTTTTTTAAATATCCTAACTTGGTCATCCTGTCGAGTGTAATAAACAAATTTTGGTAAAAAATAATGTATGTACAAATAAAAAAATATGTGGCGCGCAAAAGTACAACTTAAAATCTAAATGTATTTGGATGCAATCATAGATTTATTATCCAAAGGAGACACTGGTTCACTGTATAGTTTTAGCATGACCGATTGGAATGTATTGTTGTCTAGTTTCCTGTTATGAAAGAAGATTCGCATTATATATTATTATTATCATGTCCATGGGATTCGTTAATCATATTAGTAAAAATACTAGGCAAATATTGCACTCGCTGGATAATATTTCACAAATTATAAAAACCTGAATAAAGTAATCGAATTATCAAGGGATCAATTAACATTTTGATCAGGGATCTATGATTTTGTTGTCCCATGGAAAAATCTTGCTTCGACAGTGACAACGCTGCACCTCGTTCCATGAACAAAATCGCTGAAGTTCAACAGATCATAGTATTTCTCGTAAATCCAGCCATTTTGTTACAGTGTGGCATGCTGCTGGAACATTAATAAGTGCGATTCATCAGTTTTGACTGTTATTAGTGGCTTTAAATCGAAATTTGGTACAATATGGTTCGTCAGTGCCAAGTGTACAAATACGAATCCCGATATTTCATTTCACCGGTAAGTTAAGATATTCAACATTACTATATCCAGTGGTGTAGAGATTTGATTATAAAAACAAAGAAAAGTAGTCCACAAGAAGTTATTTTGTTTTGTTAATTATATATAAACCACAGAATAATTCAGTATAGGGTATTTTATGTACTTTAGGTTTCCAACTGATAGTCAATGACGAAAAATTTTGATATCTCTCCTTACCTATTTTCAGTTCAACTTTAAGCTGAATAATATTGTTACGATAAAGACGTCCCTATCTATTATCTCAGAAAGGCTTCGCTCTCCGGCTGGCAACCGGCACTGCCCTCCGTCCGGGGAGGTCTGTTAGGAACGAGGACGGTAACGTGATTACAGACAAGTGTGACGTAATCGAGGAATGGCGCAGATACTGCGAGACACTTTATGCCCATTACAGCATTTCAACCGACTTCATAGCAAGCGATCTCGAGCCAGATATCCTGATCTCAGAAGTGGAACATGTCTTAAACAAACTAAAGGCCAATAGGGCAGCCGGTGTTGATGCGCTCACTGCTGAGGCTATAAAGTGTTTAGCCGATGACGGTCACCGATTCCTTCATCAAATCTGCCAGAGTATCTGGACCACATGCAGATGGCCGGATGATTGGAAGACTTCAATATTTGTCCCGCTATATAAAAAGGGATCGTTGACGAATCCAGACAACTATCGTCTACTTTCCTTAATAACGTACAATGGGCTAAACTATGGGATGTTCTGCATGTCATGATGTCATGGGTTTCCCGCTCATCTAATATCAATCACTAAACAACTCTATGAAAGCAACACAGCACAAGTGCGAATTGGCGGCATGCTATTAACGGAAAAAGAAGTTCGTCAGGGCTGTAAACTATCCCCTACGCTCTTCAACGCTTACTCTGAAATCATCATACGACAGGTACTGGACAACTGGGAGGGAGGTATAACTATTGGTGGAACTAGGATGTCTAACTTGAGATTCGCCGATGACACAGCTCGCCTAGCAACCACAGAAGCTGAACTATTAGCTCTCCTTAATACCTTAAAACAAACTAGCGAGGCTTACGGTCTTAAAGTCAATTACAACAAGACCAAAGTGATGATTATAGACAGAGAACAACCATCCTCAAAAATCCCAAGTTGAAAGCTGTCAAGTGGTGCAGAACTTTGTATACCTCGGATCATTGATTGAAAACACATGCAGCAGCGAAAAAGAAATCCGCCGGCGCATTCAACAGGCACGACTGCCATGAAAAAACTCAATAGAATATGGAATGACTCTAACATCACCAAAACAACTAAAATATCTCTGGTCCGATCCCTGGTTTTTTCCATCTTTCTGTATGTATCAGAGACGTGGACTACCAAACAAGCTGATCGCCATCGTATAGATGCCTTCGAGATGTGGTGCTGGAGGAGAATGCTGCGGATTTCGTGGACAGCACATAGAACTAACGTCTCAGTTCTAAATGAGATTGGTAATCCAAAGCGCCTGTCCTCCATAGTACTGAAGCGTGCCCTGACATTTTTTGGATACATTCACAGGAATGACAATATGGAGAAACTAGTTGTACAGGGCCATCCCCCCACTAGTCGACGACGCGGTCGATCTCCTACACGCTGGGTGGATCTAACAAAGATGTGTCTTGATCTAAACGTTAGCGGGGCTTCCGAACTGACTGCTTATCGGATGAGATGGCGAAACACCGTTAGGAAAGCAATCGACAAACTATATATCAGTAATGCCTCGGCCAATACCAGCAACATCTGACAGCAAAATGAGTTCACAACACGTGTTTAGAATCATTGAGCCCAAAAAGTAAATATCGTAACAATATGTTTTTATCACGTAGTATTTATAGATTAACATGAATGAGTGTATTTTTGTTTTTTGTTCAAATGTATTAATGTAGGTATGTATTATTTGTGAAGAATATATGAAGCTAAATGTATGTGGATAGTACTTTCATTTTTATTACTCATCAATTTTTTCTGACTTAAAAATTCCCATTCACAATCCCAAGAATATTTGATTCCCATAGAATAACGAATTATATTTTATTTAATTTTACGATTTCTTTGAAGGTTCATAATGCAATTTCGGGACCTTTACTCAGAATTGTTTCCTTCTTTCGAAACATGTTTTATTCCAATAATTGATTATGATTTATGGATGAACATCTATTTATTCTCTTCTGTGTCCTTTTTAAATGAAGTGAAAAATGTGTACCTAACAGTTGAGTTTTGATATCTTATTTTTTTAAGAAACAAATAAACTTTCTTGAACAATTTTTATTTATTTTTTAAGAAGACTCTAACATGATAATAAATCTTTTGTAACAGTATATTTCGATACCTATATTAATATTGGTAGGATATTTTCTGAAACGTACAAATATGATTATTTTACTGTTCAAATTTTGGAAAGTAAATTAGCACGTTTTCTACTGAATAATTTTGAACCGTGTTGTAATCGTAATTCCAAATTCGATATGTTCATTTTTTATTACATCATTACAAGTGCACTCCAACTCTAAATGAAGGAAACATATATTCCTTAATCCTTATTTTAAAACCTCGAGAATAGCACGCCCCTGGTTAGAGTCAAGCAAAGAACTACGCAGCGTTGCCAGTGTCAAGAAAGTTTTACGCGGCGACAAAGAGGTCCGATTGGTATTCTTTGTCAAACTAATGGTCATTTTTATGGATTATTGCGACACAAAAAAAGGGAGATTGATGAATGGGATGTCGCGTCTCCTTTGGGTAATAAGTCTATATATGCAATATAATTATTAGTCTAATTCCATAAAATGATGCTAATTGAAAGCTTTTACGCTTACATGCTGCCAATTACCCTAAAAATAAAAGATAAGATTTATTTTATAAAATTTATCGTGGAAATTACATTAATTTGTTTACCTTTAAAGACACATTAAAGGTAAAGACCTACTATATTATTTTTTTCTCACACATGCAGGTCATATTAAACAATGAACACATCGAAAATCATTCAAAATATTGTAGCTATCAAAAAACGATAATTCATCGCATAATTTTTAAAATATTCGTATTAACTCGTCAAATAGTAAAACAAACACTTGTAATTCCCAGTAGACCAACTATTTTTCTAAAGATCCTTCAAATATCACATTAAACTGTGAAAATGATGGACTTTTATGTATTTTTGCAGCCATACACTCATTCGCATTATAAAAAAACCGGTGAAGTCATATGCAAGGTGTCCCATATCATTATGTTCAAACTTTGGGAACAACACATCGAAAATCATTCAAAATATTGTAGCTATCAAAAAACGATAATTCATCGCATAATTTTTAAAATATTCGTATTAACTCGTCAAATAGTAAAACAAACACTTGTAATTTCCAGTAGACCAACTATTTTTCTAAAGATCCTTCAAATATCACATTAAACTGTGAAAATGATGGACTTTTATGTATTTTTGCAGCCATACACTCATTCGCATTATAAAAAAACCGGTGAAGTCATATGCAAGGTGTCCCATATCATTATGTTCAAACTTTGGGAACGTAATCTAGGTTTAATTATTGGATGAAAAAACATAAATGTTGTAGGTCTATTGTTATTTAAAGAGCGACTTTATAATCGAAAACATCAATAATCAAAGTGGTAATAGCATGGCAGCAGCTCATACAAAAATAATAAAAATTTTAAAGCACCATCCCTCCTGCTAGCAACAAGCCTTTGCTCTCAACCATACCGAAGCGGTAACACGTCTGATTTCATTACGGTTACGGTTTTCTTGAGCAGCCACCTGAATTCAATCCGACAATTTCTATCACTTGTAATGAAATTTGATACTGATCAAAAACTAACTAATTCTTACTCAGGGTTTTGTGAATTCTTGATTTCTCGATTGAATTAATTTTGAGAGAATAGAGAGATCAGTTCACGGACCTATCTACCCTTTTTTTTTATTTAAACAAACTACCTGAAAATTTTACAAGAAAATCACAAAAGTAAATTAAACCTCAAAAAAAAAATTCAACCGTACTATTTTAATTTAATACTAAAACGAGAAACGTATTTCGGTTTCAAGGCTAGTATCGCCTCTTTTTCTTCCAGAAACAATTAAAAACTAGAAATATAAACACAGGTTTATTACAACAAAAAACTGTTTACATTCCCTGGAAAAAAAGTTATTAAAATAAAAATACATACATAAAGTCACGCCTTTTTCCCATAGGGGTAGGCAGAGACCACTTCCTTCCACTTGCTACGGTTCTTACACACATCTTTTGCTTCCTCTACTTTCATCAGTGCTCTCATACATGCTCGTCGGTTGTTGGTACTCTTGACCTGGCCTTTCTTCAAAACAATGTTGATCTGATCGAGATATGTTCTCCGAGGTCTACCTCTACAGACTTGTCCATTCACACTCGCCATATAAATTTGTTTGGTCAATCTTCTTTTATCCATCCTTTCTACGTGTCCAAACCATCTAAGCATTCCTTTATCCATCTTTGTAACCACATCTTCTTTTACACCACAGCGTTCTCTTATCTCACTATTCTTTACTTTATCCAACTGAGTCACTCTACTACTACTTCTCAGACTACTTATCTCCGCAGCATTAATCCTATTTTCATGCTTCTTCTGTCAAACCCAACATTCACTACCATACATAAGTGTAGGAACAAAATTAAAAATACAATAAGGAAAATTCAAAACAAAGATTAGCAAAAAAAATCCAAAAAACTGAGTGGTGAACATTCCAAACCGCGAAAAAATCTCCAAAAAGCTTAATGGTGAAAATTTCAAACGGCGAAAAATCCAAAATTACTGGGCAGATAACAGCGAAAACTGTTGTTGAGTAACTAAAAATCCAAAAGGTTGGGACGGCAATATAGGGAAGCTTAGATAGAATCAGGAAACACGTCAAGCAGTAACTGAGAGAATAGCTGAAGAATGTCGAAAACTCGAAGAAACTATACATAGTGTACAGTCGAAACTTCTCAAGATGGCTGAAAGGTTCAAAGATATTGGTAACGAAATGCTGATAGCTTCAAAAGAAAAAAAACAACCATGGATGACAGATGAATGAGAGGAGATTGTTGAAAGGATCCAAAACAGAATATCGAAATTTGCAAAGAATACACAAGACAAGATGTGCAAAGCAAGAATGGTTAAAAAGACAATGTGCAGAGATCGAAGAACTTGAAAGAAATACGATACCTTCAACACGCACAAGAAAATAAAAGAGACAACGGGTCTAAATAATTTCAATGTAAGCGGAAAAATTCAAGATAGCAAAGGTAACATCATTGTAGACCGATTGGGGAAAATAAAAATCTGGAAAGAATACTTAAACCAGTTGTTTAAAGACCCAAACAGATCGGAAAATTCTCCCACTTATCAAACACCAAATTTCTTAACAATTACAGTTGATGAAGTTACTCGAACAATAATAGGGCTGAAGAATGGAAAAGCGCCAGGGCCAGATATTATCCGGAACGAATTTTTAAAACTATTGAATGAGAAAGATATCAGATGGCTTACAGATATATTTAATGAAATATACTCCATTGAAATCATACCGACGTGTGGCTCAAAAGTACATTTATAACGCTACCCAAGAAATCAAGTGCAAAGAACTGTGAAGACTTTCGTACGATTAGTCTCATGAGTCACTTTCTTAAACTCTTCTTGAAATGAATCCATCAAAGAATATATAGGATCTGCGAAGAACAGATCAGCTCTACCCAGTTTGGGTTTAGAAATGCCCTAGGTACTAGGGAGGCACTCTTTAGCATCCAAGTCTTATTTCAAAGAGCTCGAGATGTTTATCATGATATTTTGCTTGCTTCGTTGATTATCAAAAAGCATTCGATAAGGTTCAGCATAATAATATGATGGAAGTTCTTGAATCAATCGGACTGGAGAAACAAGATCTAAGAATTATAGCAAATCTTTATTGGAATCAGACCTCTTCGGTCAGAATTGAAGGTGAAGAATCAGATGAAGTTCTGATAAAAAGAGGAGTTCGACAGGGGTGTGTACTTTCGCCATTACTGTTCAACATATATTCAGAATACATATTTCGAGAAGTCCTGGAAAATATCTCCGACTGGGTGATTGTTAATGGAGAGTGCATTAATAACATACGATATGCGAATGACACAGTAATTATCTCAAACGATCTAGAGGGACTTCAAAGATTAATTAACAGAGTGGTAGAAGTAAGTGAAAGATATGGACTGCGGATGAATGCGAAAAAGACCAAATTCATGATTATCTTTAAAAATAACGCACGAAAGGCCAGCCACTGATACATAACAGACGCATCCAAAGAGTTAACAAGTATGTCTATTTGGGAACAAATATTAACGAAGAATGGGACCACTTGGTTGAGATAAGATGCCGGATTGAAAAGGCTCGAGCCATATTCCTTAAAATGGCAAAATTGTTTAGAAGTAAGGACATGTCTTTAAACACCAAAATGCGGATACTGAGGTGTTATGTGTTCTCAACTCTTCCATACGGCGTTGAGTCATGCACGTTATCTGAAACATCTTGCAAGAAATTAGAAGCCTTTGAACTCTGGCTCTACCGTCGCGTTCTGAGAATTTTATGGGTGGATCATATTACCAACGAAATGGTGCTACGTGGAATGAAAAAAGAAAAAGAAATCTTATATCAGGTAAAGAAACGTAAACTTAAATACCTCGGCCACACCATGAGAAATCCTGAAAGATACCGGCTTCAGCTTATACTCTAAGGCAAAATACAAGGTAGGAGTGTAGGAAGAGGGAGAATCTCATGACTGAAGAATCTCCGAGTGTGGTTTAATACATCAACTGTGGGCTTATTCCGTGCATCAGTGAATAAAGTTCGTATAGCCATTATGTTCGCTAACATCCGTAAAGGTAGGCATCAACAGAAGAAACCAAAGAAAAAAAATCCGTGATCGACCAAAAACAAGTCGTGGACACGTTATAGCTGCTTATAATGTTATACAGGGCCCCATTCATTTGTTTCCCTACCAACACCCTTCGCTCAATGTCACAGTCAAAATTGTAATGTTGACAAAAAATAAATTATGGTGTAAATAGGACACTAGTAGCGAAATGAAAGGTGTAAATGCCACACTAGTAGCGAGTGTTGCCTCCTTTACTTCGGATCATAGCATTTATTCGTCTAGGCATGCTTCTAATTAAATTTTGGATATAATCTTGTGGAATTAGTTCCCATGTTGTGATAACTGCATTTTCTTGAGTTGCTCCCATAAATGCTCGATCGGATTTAGATCCGGGTTTTTTGGTGGCCATTGCATAAGTGGTATACCAACTTGATTAGGATAATCGAGTACTTCCCTAAATATGTAAGGTCGAGCGTTGTCTTGCATGAACAGGAAATTGTGTTTAAAAAAAGGACCGAAAGGCGTCACATGCTATATTACAATATTCTCAAGATAGTAATTAGCATTCATGGGTCTCGTACGGAAAGGAACTAATTATGTGTATCGTCAAAACATATATCACCACAGAACATAACAGAGCCACCGCCGAATGGAATCCTTGCAGCGATATTAAGAAGCAAACCTCTCTCTTTTGGTCTTCACCAGACTCGAGACCTTGTTTCATCTGTGAATAAAACTTTTCCAATTATCCACAGACCAATTTTGATGTTTTTGAGCGAAACATAACCTGGCAACTCTGTTATCTTCAGTTAGCAAGGTTGCAGTGGCTGGTGTACTACTGTTTTATCCAGCTTCATTTAACAATGCGGACAGCTTCGAGTTCGTTTCTGATTACAGAATTAGTGACAGTCGTGTTTCTTAAAGCGTATTGTCTAATAAAACGTTTATCTCGGTCGTTGGTGCATCGTTTTCACCCACGTCCTGGCCTTCTAGAATAACTTCCTACCTTATTTAAGAGTCTTACCATACGACTTATTGTGGAACGATTTTTGCCTAACAAATTGGTGACATAACTTTGATAATATCCCTTATTTAATAAAACTAATGCCCGCACTACCTCTTGTTCTATTAAATTCCTTGCTCAGTTAATTTTTCCAATTTTTTGGGGTCAAAAAATAAACGGTCCACCACAAAAACGAATTGCTTTCATAAACTAAAAGATTCTTTAAAACTGTAAATATATACGAATTGTTTTGATAGCTGTCATTAACAACGAGACAAAATATGCATAGCCTACTATTCAAATACTCGATAAACTTTAAAAACGGACATTAGAAAAAAAAATTCTTTTGATAATTTCATATTATTGCGTTAATTTTGTCCAGGAGTTTAAATCTCTCTATAGCTCGGATAATAAGAAACGGAAGTCCTAATGAGATAAATTTCTACAAAAGCATACACCTAGACTTGGAGATTGTGAAATTCACGATAATGCGAAGTGTTTGGGAAAGCTCACGTAAGTTGCCTAGAGTTAATTCAAATACTGTTGATTCTATCGACGAACCATTTAATTAGAATCGTCTTTCCACTACTTTCCAGTGACTACCATCGTCGTTTCAATTATTATTTTGGCCATTAGCCGCCATCTTATCATCTAATCGGATATTTGTATACCGTGTACATTTTTACAAACTTTTATGTGAAGTGCTGTTACCAGATCATAGAAGTCGGGTTCCCCACAACACCAAGGAAACTACGTGGATTTAGCATGGTAAGTCGTAGAAAGCAATTGATTTTATTTTTATTTTATCATAAAAAATAGTTTAAAGTTACAGTTCATTTTTCGTTCGAAACACAAAGATACTGGCTTTTTTAAATATTTAAAACACGTAACTAGCACTCAAATGCATTTACACATATACTATATTCCGAATTTATGAATTGGCTTCTTGAAGTGTTTATATTAAAAAAATATTTACCGCTATTCCGATATCCCATCCCGATCCTGCGGGATTTGCTATGCATATACCCTCTCTCCTAATTATAACTCCACTATTCGTTGTAGCCCATACTTGATTGTGACTTACGCTAACATGTTTGAAGCCAGTAGTATCCGGAGCAGAATCTAGAACAAAATTAATATTGCTGAAACGCAACTTAAAACTTATTCAAGCTGTAAAGTATTTTTTTTTAATAAGATCAAGATTGCATCAAAGATCAAATTATTAGTCACTCACTCAAAATAGGAGGATCAGATACAATAGTTTGCCAGTGTGTTCCTTCGGGGAATGTGGGAGTAATCTCCTTTCTAACGTGTATTCTTCCTTGGTGATCTAAGGCCCATACTCCAATGGAACTCACCGAGATTTGTTTTAATTGCCCCCCGTATGGTGCTTCCACACACACCCATTTTTCTCCCTCAAATTTTTCTTCGGTTATACCCAAGCGATAATAAGCACAACCTTTTCTTCCTACGGCCCAAACTTGATTAAAAGGACCGCAACTAATACTGTTCAACGGTTGATCTGTATTTACATGTTCCCACACGTGACCCTGAAAAGGTAAAATCACAAAAAAATCATTGTTATTTTTAATATTTATCATTAAAACATACTGCAGGGTTTGCCTTCGATACTCCAATTCTAACTACCGCCTGCCCGCCAGTAGCAAGAGCCCATACAGCGACAGGTGTGTCTAAAAACTCATTGATCGGTTCCAGAGTTACGTCAAGTATTTTTGTATGCCCCAATTCTTGCCAGGGACCAGTAGTTGCTATAGCACATCTTCTATACCATCTGTTAAAATTATGCTCCATTTTATAAAAAATACTTAAATTTAAAATGTATTAATACTAACCTACGACGCCTAACATAATCAGTAAATTGTTTATTAGCGTGATATGTAGAAGGAAAATCCATAGCATATTGCCAACCTTCTCGATCTACTCCCCCCGGTACGTGAAAGTCAGTCATCCAATCGGAAACCCATTGCCAATGTACAGACAGTAGTTTTACTTGATCTCTGGTTCGCTTCTTTTTTCCAGTAGAGTCGCTCCACATGTTTCTATCTGTTGGTAAACCTGGTCGAATAAATAAATGGAGTATAAGTGGTCGACATTGTCTCTAAGTATAGGATGAGCGGTAGTTTGATACGAGCACTAAAATCATTTTACTATGATTCCACTGCTTCTGTCTGGATAAACGGAGCTTACACGGACTGGTATAACATCGAAAAAGATGTCAGACAGGGATGTGTGGCTTCGCCATGACTGTTTAACTTATACATAGATGATTGTTTAAAATATTTGAGCGACAGTGTATAATAAATGAATTGATCGTAAAATGCCTCCTTTAAGCCGATGATCAGGTCATAATAGCATTATCTGGGAAGGAATTGCAGGCGATGGTTAATATTATGCATGATACCTTAAAAATTAAAGGGATAAAAGTGAAGCAAGACGAAAGTAATGTTTTTTGAAAAAGAAGAAAGCACGATAAACTGCGAGGAGCAGATTGAAGGAGAATGAGTGGAACAAATGAATGAGTTTGTATACTTGGATTCAAAGAGACGAAAAGTATGACTGTGACATTGAATAAAGGGTGTTGACATAAAAACAAATTAATGGCGCCCTGCATATCTTTATGGGCAGCCAGAACGTGTCAAAAAAGGCAAGACTGGCTGTGCATAGAGGAGTGCCATACACTTATGTAAAGTAGTGAATGTTCGGTTTGGAAGAAAAAGTATGAATGTAAGATCAATACTGCGGAGATGAGTACTTTGACAAATACAGCCGAAGTGACTCGGAAAAAAAATGAATAAGCCGTCGTGAGACACATGGCAGATGTGAAACATCGAAAATATTTGATACAAAAAATTTGCATAAAGGATGGTTTATTAAAAGAAATAAATATGGCATAATCAAAAACGAAATATTCGGATAATATTAAAAATATACAAGCACTCAGGTACACACATAAATGCACACCTTGATTATAAAAATATGATTAACTTACTCTTGACTTGAATCACTTAATAATTTTACGTTATTTACAAATGACCGCTCACTTTCATGTTCGAAACCATTACTGTCGATCATATTTTATTGTAGTTATTGCTTTCAAATAAATTTTCTTATTTGAAATTTAAATAATACTTAAATTATAATTTATATTTTAATATAATAATTAATTTTTAAATTTGATAATTTTATTTTTCAAACAAATCTGAATTCTGAACACAATCTTATTTTATGACATCTATTTGTCATGTAATCATATGTTTAATTCTGACAAATATATTTATAATGACGTTTCTATAAATTTTAATCGAGCCGTGTAGTTACGGGGCTGCCCGAAGCTTTCGCATCAGGGCATCGCGAAATCGCCAGTCGTTGTTTCTCCCCAAGCGAATCCCGGGCCTCGAATAGATTAAGGGTTATGCACAAAAGAACTGAGAGGTCGAGGCACTTGGGAGGCTGCGTGGCCTTCACGACCCCCTACAATCTACAATCTCTACTCCCCAAACGCGCTATTTGATGTTTTACATCAAAAAGGCATGACTATACAGGGTGGCCAACCGAAAACGAAACAGAGCCATTTGCAGGAACCTTGTCAACATTTTAGAAAAACGCTCAGACCCGTCGATTTTTGATTAAAGGAGGACACACTTCTCCGGTATTTTTGACTCCACTCCTTCAGCCCCAAGCGAGGGTAAGAATTAACCCAAAATTTTTAAATGGCATTGGAGGTCGAATAAGATGTCTTTTGAAAGCTCTGACTATTCTCTTTACAATAATCTTTAAATTTTACATTTCCTCCCAATACTTTGAAAAAAATTACATGTTAAAATTCCAATTATTTTAGTTGCTAACTTACTACTTAATTGATTAAATGTTTTAACTGGTTCAAAACGTGCACGCACATTCTGAAGTAATTCGACGGCACTCGTCAACGATTCTTTGACGCAAATCTTCCAACGACGCTGGTTGTGTTTTATTGAAGGCCATTCAATGCTGCCTCTTCTCCCAATCCTATGACATGGAAAACGTTGGTCTAAATACTGACGAACAATCGCCGCATAATGCGGACGAGCACCGTCCTGTTGAAAATAAAAATGATCTTCGTCGTACTGTGGATTATTTTTAAATACATATCAGTCAAGGCTGTTCAATAGCGTCTTCCAGTAATTGCAAATGAATTTCGCAAGTCAAATAGCCTGGTAGAAAAAAAAGGAACCATCAGTTGGTCACCGGAAATGCCAGCCCATACATTTAATTTCTTCGGTTGCTGTGTATGCACCTTGTAAAAAACTCTTGCTTTTGAAACGGATCAAGAGCGGCAATTGTGGCGATTTATCGTCCCGTGCAAGAAAAAACTGTATTTATCGGAAAAACAGATATCAAAAAATAACTGTGGATCGTTCCCTGCTCGCGCACTCATTAAAAACTGCAAACGACGGTCATAATCATCCTCACTAAGTTTATGGATCAAACGTATTTTATATGGATGGAATTTATTCTTCTTCAAAATGGTTTAGATGCTAGTTAGATTAATTCCAGACACAGATGCCAGCTGCCTCGTACTCAACGTAGGATCAAGATGAATATGTCCCAAAACTGCAACTTCACTAGCTTCATTAACTACAGGCTTTTCTATTTCTCGTTTTTTATTATCTACATTTTCTGTGTCTTGAAATTTTTTTTTACTAACTCTAGTACATACTTTCTATTGACATGTCGATCTTGACGTTGTGCATTGAATAGCTGAGCAGATAAGTTTCACATTTAAAATATAATTTTTCAATAAAAATGGGCGGAATTTTTAAAGTTTAAAGACTGTTGTAAGAGCTTTTGTAAGACATCTTATTCGACCCCCAATGCCATTTAAATATTTTGGGGTAATTCTTACCCTCGCTTGGGGTTGAAAGTAGTGGAGTCAAAAATACCGGAGAAGAGCGTCTCCCTTTAATCAAAAATCGACGGGTCTGAGAGTTTTTCTAAAATGTTGACAAGGTTCCTGAAAATGGCTGTTTCGTTTTCGGTTGGTCACCCTGTATGTATGTATGAGTGGTATTGAGCAACAAATAAATTCTTACCTGCAGAAGTATATCCAGTTACAGGATTCCATCGTTGATTCTCATATACTCTATAATCTTGTGAATCAGTCATCGGATGTACATTTTGACTATCTATTGTTTTTAAAAATCCTCCACCCCATCCGCCAGTATATACCCAGGCAGTATGGTCATATCCTATGCCCCAGGTGACTCCTACAGCACAACTTTCTACCCTCTTCAAATGACCTCCTACTTGCCGCCAATACAAGTCTAACATATCCATGATTAAAATAGGGCTCTTTATTACTAGTTTAAAAGGTTGCATTTTACCCCAATAGCTTAACACTGAGACTGATTGTGGAGGTATTCGATGTCTAAACGTCGTATATTTTTCATTGTTAACGAAAATATGAAAAGCATCTTCTGTAGTTTCTATTCGAAGGTTAAATTCTTGACCTTTCATAAAAGGATTTTTACCGTCTTTTTCCTCATCACCCCATTTACCTTCGACCATAGCATTCCTGACTAATTCATTTTCGGAAAACCGAGGATTAATATGTAAACAGACATTTTCGATCTCGGTATGAGCCTTATGCCTCGGTTTGTAAGTAAGAGGGGCTTCTAAATTTATAGCGATTCTTTCTGCGTCATCTCCTATACATCCATTTAGAGTTATAACTGTACCCGGTATGCAGCCGACATGTAATGCTACCTTAAAAGGAGATTCCTTCCTGCTCAAGTCGAATTTCTGAACGTAGAAATCATCTTCTCGAAGTTGATTGGATGCTAATTGAGTTGGATCCCAGATAAATATGTCTCCGAGATTTGTGACTGCCCACACACTTTCATCGCAAGCTTTTCCTTAAAATGAAAAAGACTATTTTTCTGAAAATCCGTATTTATGAATTAATTGATTATAAAATATGCAAATTAAGTACCCGATATCTCATGAATTTTTTCACAACTAGTTGTTAAAAACGCCTGCCATTCTTCTAACAGAGCATCACTGGTAAACTGTAATTTTATAATTCTTGTCGAATGTCTAGGAATGTGTATTGCTAAACGGGAACTTCCAGGTTCACTGCATAGTTGAACACATGTAATGTCACTGATACTGAAGGAGTGCTAAAAAATATTGTTTGGGATTTTATTTTTATTACATTGTTATATTGTACTCTTAAAAACAGATGAAAGGGCAAGACCATTCGGTACCCTAGATATGTTTAGGATTTTATTATATGCTTAAATTTACACTTAGAAACAGATGTGGGACAGACCATTTCGTACCTACCATGAGGTAAGAGTTTATATTTTTATAGCAAAAGCTTTTATTTGCCTACGACATTTTTAACGTGTAACATCATTATACATTCAACTTTATACATTTAGCTTTCGAGCATTTATCAGTATACCTTCAGTTTCCGAACATTCATCAGTATACATTCATTCATTCTGAGCATCTAAAATATAACAACATAATACAACATAGCTTTCGGGTTTTTAACAACAAATTACATACATACATTTAGTCACACCCCCCTTCCGTAGTGATAGGCAGAGACCACTTCCTTCCACTTACTACGGTTCTTACACACATCTTTTGCTTCCTCTACTTTCATCAGTGCTCTCATACATGTTCGTTGGTTGTTGGTACTCTTGACCTGGACTTTCTTCAAAACAATGTTGATCTGATCGAGATATGTTCCTCGAGGTCGACCTCTACCGACTTGTCCATTCACACTCGTCTTATAAATTTGTTTCGTCAATTTTCCTTCATCCATCCTTTCTACATGTCCAAACCATCTAAGCATTCCTTTATCTATCTTTGTAACCACATCCTCTTTTACACCACAGTGTTCTCTTATCTCACTATTCTTTACTTTATCCAACCGAGTCACTCCGGCTATACTTCTCAGACTACTCATCTCCACAGCATTAATCCTATTTTCATGCTTCTTCTGCCAAACCCACATTCACTACCATACATAAGTCTAGGAACCAACACTCTTCTATGCACAGCCAGACGTGCTTTTTTTGACACTTCCTGGGTGTACATAAAGCTATGCAGTGCCCCAACAAATTTATTGCTTGTATATAGTCTAAATATGCGTAGTTTCAGTGTATATATTTACTTTCATTTGAAATCCAATTACAAAGATACGCGAAAAAACACAACACAAAAATCTAATACGCCGAAACGGATTAGTGAAACAAACTTTGGTCTTTCGGGTAAAATAAACATTAGTAGAGAGAGGATCTGGTATACTTACCGACCAAGGAAGGAACTGGTACTGGAATATACAGTGAGGGAAGAAACTCCCAAATAAGTGTCTCACTAGGAACCAACACTTCTGTATTTCAGGCGAAAATGTATGCTTTCCTGCAATGCGCAAGAGAAAACAACTTGAGGGAAGTGCGCAACGCACGGATCAAAATATGCACATACAGCCAGGACGTCACTAAAAGCTCTGATGAACCTTAAAGTGACATCAAGACTCAGAGCACAACAAAATAACTTTGATGTGGGCTCATCAGCTCCATACATAGGCCCATAATCCGTACTCGGGATTACTAAATCTGAGATCCGAGGATGCATACGGGACTGAATCAAACGAAAACAAAGATAGCGGTGAAAAGTGTATGGCATAGTGAACACACCATACATATGTGCGTATGGTGGGTTGCCTATGAGAAAGGGTCTTTATTATTAATATATAATTCCCACTATTGGATAAAGGTTATGTTCCATCTTGGTAGATATATGTCAAGTTGTTGTTAACTAGGTTAAGGGAGTATATAGAGTGGTAATAATATAAGCTTGTTAATAAATGAGTCGTGAAGTCCTCCTGCAGTGTTTTACTGTTCGTTAACCATGTAATACAAGAAGCTCCTCTCATGCACCACGGGAAAACATTCATCAAAAAACCGGCAAAACACAGAACTGAAGATGAGTAGGAATCAGACAAGAATTATAACGGGTCTTCTTTCAGAGAACAGAGAACTTCACTGCTTCACTGTTGGAATGTGAGGCACTAGACAGCATAAGACAGACAATATTCGGGCAAACTAGGTTAACCTCTGAAGAATACAACAGCCAACCGGTGAAGAACCTGTACAGATTGGTACAGGGGACTGATTTACGGAATGGATGGTGTGAAAACAAACCGGAAGACACAAAAAGCCTAAGAGACTGAGGAGTAGCTGGCGATAGGACCAGCATCCGAGGGGAAAATAAAAAGTAAATTGATATTATGACTAAATTAATAATGAAAATTTAAAATGTAAGATGCCAGTATCAAAACCAACTAACAAGTAATAATTATTATATTAGCAGTAAATCTGAAATTACAAAATATCGTATTAAAAGCAAGATGATTTGTTTTTACAAATTTCTATTTAATATTTTCCTACAATGAACGAATTTAATCATTTTTATGAGTTATACTTACCATAGCAGTGGCTCCATCTGGATTTAATATTGTAAGAGTACCGTTATTTTCAACCCATTCCAATTGTAAAATACAATCTAGGAATCCAGCGTCATGAAAGCTAACCCTTGCTTCACCTGTGTGCAGCCAAGAAGTCGTATTCACTGCTAATTCGTAGTCGACAAATGAACCATTAGCTGGAAGTCGTAGTTTCAAATCAGTCAAAATTTTGTTTCTCCATGGTTGATCAAAATCCTCATTTAGGTTGGTTGAATCGGAATCGCCAAACCAATTTGGAAGTTGAGATATATCCATTGTACATGCACCTGCTTCTACCTTCAAACAAGATTTTAATATATTTACATGAGTATATTCACAGCGAACTGTAAGTATTATGGTACTCAGTTAAGGCAAAAATCGAAGCATTGCTATAAAAAATTAATGACGCTAGGTAAGTGTCAGAGTTAAAGTGCAACAATATGTGAATAATTTATTTTTAACCTAAAATTTTTATATTACGACTCTCTTATTTTTTTATAGCCAATTAGTTGACAAATTGACAAAAAAAACATCAAAAAAAGCAACAATGCCGAAAAATGTAATAAAAAGCATGAGAAAAAATATAATACGTTTATCAATAATAATATACTATGAAAGAAACTTCGTTCTAAACGAGTGTTCCACGACACTCATGCACTTTTTTTATGTTTAATGTATCAATATATAATTTACCTATGCACTGATATAGGGAATTATGTACTTATAAATTGTTGGAATTTTAGTTGTAAATGAAAACCATGGGACTGGGTTTATCCCGTATGTATTTCCTTTCAAATAAATAACTACGTATTCAGTATTTATTATGAAACAAACAGTTCAAATATTTGGGAAAAAGTTGTGACTTTATGTATGTACGTAAAAGTAAAATTTATTGTGTAAAAGTAATAGAATAAAAATTGTTTTGTTACTGTATCGAGAGTTTAAAATCACCGAACCCAAGAAAGAAGTAATTTCGTATTAATATCAAAATAACTATGATAAATTCTTAAAAACTAAACACTATTGAACTTTAATTGCTTCCTGTGTTTGACTTAACTCTTCCAGTTTTATTAACTTAACTTTTTATTATGTCAAATAAAAATCTAGAACACTCAGTACTTAAGAGTTTTTCGTTAGATAAGATTCATATATATTGTCTATTTTAAACAACTTTCCAAGGTAGGCATGGATATTTATCAGAAATGAGTTACGTTTACATTTTTTTTAACTGCATAAATGTGTATACTTACACAAGACCAAGGAGCTTCATACTCGGCCCAACCCAGTTCTTCGTCGTCAGCAAATATACAAGAATCTCTGCTGGATTCACTCCAAACACTCTCGTCCGTTTCAGGATGTACCTCCATACCTACTATTGATCCTACAGAGTGAACAGGACTCCATGCTTTAGGATTTTTAGGTTGGATTTCGTATTTAGTACTCAGATCACCGACTGGTAAAGAAGCCGGAGCAGTTGGTGCAGAGTGAGAGTGATTATCCCATTCTATTACAGCCGATTGCTCAACCATACTACTCGGTCGAGATTGCTATGAAATATAAAAACGTTAATAGCAACAATTAAATCCCAATATTGGTACTAATCAAAATAAATATATCTTAACATATTTTCTATTTTAATTTACAAATAGTAAACACCACTAAAGATAAATTAATATAATACCAAAAAATAATTTATAATAAGTTATTGTGGTTTTAAATATACCAATTAATAAGTAACAGGTAATTGCCTTCTAGTACAAAAAAAATGCATTTCAATATATTGTCACTTAAACTAATCACCCATTGTTTACAAATATTCGTTTGTATATAATTACTAATTGTGTTAAACGCTTATCACTTAACTTGTTTAATTTGAGCCTTGGACGGATCTGAATGCTGATTTTACGCTTATACTGGTCTACCAATTAAGTTCGACAGGTTATCAAATTCAAAATATCTTTGAATCATACATACATATCTAAATGTAATCACTACTTTTTTCATGCAGAGACCACTTCCTTCCACTTGCTACGGTTCTAACACACATATTTAGCTTCTTTTACTTTCATCAGTGCTCTCATACGCTCGTCGGTTGTTGGTACACTTGACCTGGCCTTTCTTCAAAACTATGTCGATCTTATCGAGATATGTTCGCCGAGGTCGACCTCTACCGACTTGCACATTCACATTCGCCTTAAAAACTGTTTCGTCAATCTTCCTTCATCCATCCTCTCTACGTGTACAAACCATCTAAACATTCCTTTATTTATCTTTGTTACCACATCTTCTTTTACACCACAGTGTTCCCTTATTTCACTATTCCTCACTTCTTCTGCCAAACCAATCATTCACTACCATACATGTGTGTAGGGACCAGCACTCCTCTATGCACAGCCAGACGTGTCTTTTTTGACACGTTCTGGCTGCTCATATAGTAATTCAGGGCGTCATTCAATTGTTTCCCTGCCAACACCCTTCGCTCAATATCACAGTCATACTTTGAACCCAAGTATACAAACTCATTCACTTGTATCACTCTATCTCCTTTAATAAGCACATCGCTGTTTGTCATGGTATTTTTTTTCAAAAACCATTACTTTCGTCTTGCTTACATTTACATTCATACCTTTAATTTTTAGTGCATCAAGCATAATATCGCCTCCTCCTCAGATGATGCTAATATTACCTGATCATCGGCATAAAGGAGGCAACAATCGTCTATGTATAAGCTAAACAGCTATGGCGAAGCCACACGTCCCAGTCGAACATATTTTCCGATGTTAAACCAGTCTGTGTAAGCACACAAGAAGTGGAATCCAGTGCTCGTATCTAACTACCGATCACCTCACAATATCAACCACATTCATTACTCACCACCTTTTCATACGCCTTTTCCAAGTCTATGAAAGCGCAGTAGACGTTTTGACTTTAAGCCAAGTTTGACTATGTCTGTCTATGTTATACCTAAGAATTTTTGATTCTCAAACTGTTTGTTATACGTGAGTGGTTTAATGTTATCCTTAAATGTCGTCGCTGTAGCAGATTGAATTCGTTTATTTTCTAATTGTTTTAACTTTTTAAATTTGTTTTCAGATCCTTGTTTTTTTTTTTACAGTCGGAAATAAGGATATGCCAATTTACAATACAAAATGCTTGGTATTTTTATAACTAAACAAGATACTTACCAAAGTATTGTAACTTTTGTGAAATTTATCTCTGTTGAGACTAGCATTACTACTAGCTCTGCTAACTTGTAAAGGAGCACGTAAAGCACGCCACCTTTTTCCCGTCAAATCTTCAACACACACTCCTGTTCTATGGTAAATTAAACGATCATCAGCACCAACTGCAAATACTTGATCATTAGTTGTGATTGACACTTGACTTATTCGGCCGACCATCTCAATCCACCCACTTCCAGTTGATAATTCTTCACTAAATCTAGCTCCTTCTCCCTTCACCCCTTTCCTAAAAACAATTTATTAAATATATATCTGCAAACGCTGACCTGCAAAAAATATGATACTAAAATTTAGCCCAAATTTCAAAGTTGTCTTTCTTTCGAACCGCTCATCTGGGTATCACGTGTAAGCGCACAAATTGAAGACTTGCTCGACGATGTCTTAAGGGCAGCTGAGATAAAAAGGCAGGATTTTTTGAAGTTAAATCACTTTCTTGAAGTCTTTAACAAATTATGTACCAATGACTTTAGTCATATGAACTGTTTTTATCAAATGTTGATAGTCGCAAAAAGGGTAGACCTATTGTGTGGGCCGCGGACGGCCCGCACTGCGACTATAAGAAGGGGGATGGATTATAAAAAGGAAATTATTGTGGACCCGCTTTTTGAAAAGTTACAGGTCATAGTTATCTGGAAAAACTAATTTTGGAAGCTTGTTCCATTCTGTAGGAGCCCTGTAAAAGAAGGATTCTTGATGGAGATTGGTCCTTGTAGTGTCAATCTTGAGAGTAAATGGGTGAGACTGATCAGCGTGCCGAGTTCTTCGGCCGAATGTGGCCAGTGGTGGTACAAGAGATTTTATTTCTCTGTCTAACCTCTTCTTTCAAGTGGGCTTTGGAAAGTCCACAGAAGGGTTCTGGCCGGAAAATAGTGTATTTGCCTCTTCTTTGGCAAGAGCTTCCTAACTTATAAGTCAACTTTGTGACTTCAAATGTGTGAGCCCAAGACTCCTTTGGATGAGGCTCAAGTTTGGCTTTACTCGCATATTTTTACTTTACAAGATGCGCAGTGGAACTAGTCTTTTAAAGCACAAAAAGAGGCAGGAGTTAAGTGATAGTGTGGAAGATATTTTGAATAAGTGTAACAAGAATGAAAGAATAGTAATCTAGGCGATTTTAATAGTTGGCTAGGAGTGGAGCGTGATGGCTATGACAGTGTTCTGGGAATGTACGGTGATGTGGATAAAAAAATGAGAAATAAAGTAATGGACACAACTGCAACACTACCGAGTCATTAGCTTACTCAGCATCGTAGAAAAACTGTATGCAAAGTTATTGATTGGATGGACTCCCTGGATAGAGTTAAAACATCATTAGTTCGACGTAGATCTAGTTTAGGCCAAATCTGTTTTGATGATACGAGCATATGGGTTCATTTTGACACCTCAAGTTGGCTTTTTGAACTACTTTGCTATGCAGGAGGAGCCAGCAATTTGAAATCGGTACTCCTTGTTGAGATGAGGCAGATACAGCTGGGAGGGTGGTGCCCTCTCTTGCTAGCTCGTCCGCTTTACAGTTGCCTGGTATGTCCCTGTGTCCAGGTACCCAGACAATGTGAACTCTAAACTTAGCTGCTAGCTCATTCAGGACAGCTCGGCATTGCACCTGATTTGATAGCATCCTGGCTGTCGCAAATAATGGATATCTCGCTGAACTCTTGTTCGTTGCGGAGTGTCCATACAGCTGCTTCGGTAATGGCTGTCATTTCGGCTTGATACACACTACAGACACCGCAACCTACTCTTCCCTCTAGTTTAGAGCCGTCCGTATAAAATACTGCTCCCTGAGGTTTAACTAGATTCTTGGCCCAATCTTCTCTGGATGGGTTTCCAGGGATAGTGCGCCTTCAAACATAGGGGTAGATTTGGTGTAGTCAGTGTAATCATACATTCGTCTCAGATGATGCTAATATGACCTGATGATCGGCGTAAGGAGACATTTGTCGATCAAATCATTCATATTTATTTCATGCGCATTTTCTTTTTAAAAACCGTCTATGTATAAGTTAAACGGCCATGGTGAAGCCACACATCCCTGTTTAACACTTTTTTTCATGTTAAACCAGTCCGTGAAAGCTCCAATTATATAAAATTATTAAAATCAGATGAGTGGTGCAGAGGACAATTTTGAAATTAGACCCAATTTTTACTGGTCGGTTTTTTTTAGGTCAGTGATGCAGGTTTGCAAAGTGCTCGACTACCTCATAAGCAAAAATATATTATTTTTTTAATGTTTATTTAATAACAATCAGAATTAACAATTTTATAGTTATTTTGCTGGCTTTGAGATTACTATAAAAAATCCTCGCTAATGTCCATATGAGACTTCTTCATTGAGAAGATCTCCTCGACCTCATTTTAGGTCTATTGGCCAATTTCTCTTAAGTCTTCTGTCGTCTCTTCTATACAACAATGGTTGAAGTAGGGGATTTGTGTGCGATTCAAGCCTTTGGTAATGTGTATTGCTTCTCTGCTGTATTGTTTCTTCAACTATTGGAATGGATTTCTTTGTGTATCATCTGGCTTATGATGCACCAATCTTGGATTAAGGTCTTTTTAAAATAACTACATTGGATTTGGCACAACCACACAATTCTTCACCATAAGTTCATATTGGAATGATAACAGTCTTATACAGTAAAACATTGTTTTCTATAGTTATTTTTGATTCTTTGCCAAACAACCAGTATAATTCTGACATTTTAAGGTCTATTTGTTTGCGTTTCTTTTTTATGTGACAACTCATTAACATAATTTGGCATCTAAATGTATTTGATGCATGATGATTGTGGAACTTCTACGTTGTTAATGTAGTTTGCGGAGCATTTTTCTTTTTTTAGCGTGAAAGTTATACGTTGTGACGCTTTCATTTAATTTAATTTTCCATCTTTCGAGCCATTCTTCCACTTCGAATATATGTTCTTGTAGATTTGCGGACACTACTAAAGGATTTTCATGAGTCGAAATAATACCAGTGTCATCTTCAAATGTGCCTGTTATAGTGTAATCAGAGGTTAAGAGATTCGGAAGCGTAGGTTAGGTACAATATTGACCCTTAGACACTGCCTTGTGGAACTCCAGATTTAATGGGTTTAAATTGCGACGTTTTGTCTTTTATTTTTGTTGTTAATAGTCTGTCTGATGAATATGATTTTAGTAGGTTGTAAAAAGAATTCGTCGTGCAAAACTGTCAAAAGCTTGGCTTACGTCTAAAGATATTGCTGTACAATTTTTTTTTCTTCTAGAGCTACATTTATTTCATTTACAATTCGATGGCACTGTTCAGTAGTTGAGTGATTTTGACGGAAACCAAACTAATGCTGTGGAACTACATTTAGATTGGGATTAATTCTTTGCAGTAACAACTTCTCAATAAGTTTCCGTAATAGCGGGCAATAAGTTTATTGGCCTATACGAAGAGACATTGGTTAGTCCTTTTCCAGGTTTTAGAATAAATAGTATTTTTGGCCAATACTGCATTCTTAAAATATCCTTAAATATATAAGTTAGCATTAAAATACCTTCTTTGGGCAGTTCCATTAGCATGTTTGCTGTTATCTTGTTAATGCCTGGTGCTTTCTAGTTGCTCAAAAGAGAGATTTTTTATTTGATTTTCATTTTTCTTACTAGTATTATATTTGTCGTCTGTTTGCTTGACTACCTTATGAGCAAAAATATATAGGTATGGAGATAGTAAATAGCGAACGCACTGAAACAACATTTAAAACACTGGAGCTATGATCATTGAACGCATAATTCGCTTAGCTTTCCAATGACAACATTTGAAATTCCCAAAGCAGAAGACCAGCTACTTTCTACAAGACCGCTCACATCTCATAGTAATTGTGAAAGCGACAGACTATTATTTTCCAAATACAAAAAAATGATTTTAAGTCAGATGCATTCACTGAAGGTTACGTATACATTTGTAGGTGTATGGTGGGTCGATTATTTATCAGAAAACAACTACTTTTCTAGCTACATGCCTCGACGAACATTGAATAATATCTGATGGATAATCGTGCCGAGTTTCTTTTTAGGAGCATGTGCAGATGCTTGTTACGGAATAGAGAGAAATATTATTTTTCGAAGTGACCACCTATGGACCGATTTCGGGGTGTTGCCCCTCATCAGCACAGGGCAGGTTTTGCAAACTATTATCGCCTCTGCAGTTCGAAGAGACATATCAATACTATTCAGTTTTCTCAGGTATATATGAAATGACGAACGCAGAACGCTTGTCACGACATCTACACCTTTTAACAAGCACCACCCAGGATAGCTTCCAGACACGAAAGCACATATAAATCTGTAATATTTGTGTCAGTGAGAAAAATGTAAGTACAAAAATCTGGTTTTAAATCAGATGCGTTCACTGAACCTATTCATTTAAAGGTGTATGATGGGTCGATTATTTATGAGAAAACAACTACTTTCCTGGCTACATGCCACGATTATCCATCAGATATCATTTCATGTTCGTCTGATTTCCCCATCTGACTCCCTTTTATATTTTTAATTGTTCTGTGGTATATCCTTCTACCTTTAACATTGTTTTTTGATTGTAATATAAATTAGCAATAATTCTGATGTCTTTTTTGTCTACATTTTTTTATTTTAAAAGGTGATGAGATAATCGTGTTTACTCTGTCGAAAGCCTTGTAGTCTATGAAGCATATGTACAGATCCTGATTTATGTCCATGCATCGTTGTGCGAGTACATTTAAAGCGTATAATGCTTCCCTTGTGCCAAAACCTTCTCGAAAACCAAACTGCATCTTGCTGATATCTTGTTCTAATTTCCTATACATTCTGTTATGTATTAATTATGCTTTCAACTTATGGCTCATGAGACTTATTGTGCGATAATCTGCACATTGTTTAGCGTTGGAACTTTTGGGGATGATTACAAAGGTTGATACGAGCCATTCATCTGGTATGATTCCTGTATTATATATGGTGTTAAATAAGTCCAGCAAAATATCTGTATGTTCCCATTCTATCAGTTTTATTATTTTGGCAGGTAATTCATCCGGCCCTGAGGCTTTCCCACATTTTAGTGTTTTTATAGCATACACAACTTCTGACTTCATTATCTCGGGTCCGTTTTCCTTCTGTTCATTGATCCATTTTTCGTTTTTTCTGTTATCCTTAAAGAGTTCTTTTATGTATTTTTTTCCATGTCTTTAGTTTTTCCTCTATTTCGATGATTATTTTTCCATTCACACTTCTCCTTATACCACTCCGCCTTATTTGTTTGCGATTTGTTTTTTGGATATCGTTGTATGCTTTCTTGTCGTTCTTAAGTCTCCGACTACTTTTCATCAGTTAAAGTATCGTAGGAGTCATCCATTCTTGTTTTTCGGAACGGGTTTTCTTTTCCAGAATTGTTTCGCTTGGTTCGGTTAGGGAGGACTTCAAAGCTTCCCATTTTTTTTAATGAAAAGAAAATAGTCGCAAAAAGGGTTGACCTATCGTGTGGAACGTCCGCGGCCCACGCGATTGCGTCCGCGCCTTGATGGAGATTGGTCCTTGTAGTGTCAATCTTGAGAGTAAATGGGTGAGACTGATCAGCGTGCCAAATTCTTTGGCCGAATGTGGCCAATGGTGGTACAAGAGTTTTTATTTCTCAGGAGCATCTGCCATGGAAATATCTGTAGAGTAATGACTAGTCTGCAACTTTTCTTCTATGTTCTAGAGGGTGAAGGGTATCTGTGAGAGTTAAGCTGTTTATCAACTGAATGGCACTTTTCTGAATGGAATCGAGAATACGAAGAGAATGCCTTGATGCTGAACCCCAAATGTGCGAGCAATACTCCATTAAAGGTCGGATTTGAGCCTTGTACGTCGTCAACAGTTGATCAGGAGTAAAAAACTTTCTAGCTTTCCACAGAAAACCTAGCTCTGGCTTGCTGACTTTGCGATGTTAGCATAATAGTCATGACAAGACATATTATTAGACACCGTGACTCCCAAAATCGAGATGGAAGGACTTGATTCAAGGGTATTTCCGGACATTGTGATGGAATAATTTGAGTAATTAACTTTCTTGGAAAACGTGGCGCTTTGTGTTTTCTGGGCGTTGAACTGAACAAGATTGTTGGTTCCCCACTTGACGATTGCTTCAAGATCTCTATTGATGGAATCAACCTGTTCCTGCCTGAGTCTATTTGTATCATTCACCGAAAGTGATCGATAGGATGTGAAAGTTGAGACAAGTGTGCTATCGTCTGCGAAACTGTAAATGGGGTTCGTGGTGGTTTTCAAGAGGTCGTTGATGTGTAAAAGAAATAAGGTGGGAGACAGGATGGAACCCTGGGGGACCCCGGCATTGGTTTTAAACGCATCAGAAAAAAACCGTCAACTGCCACATGTAAGGAGTGATCTTGCATAAAGATCAAGAGCCATTGGCGCAGTTTCGTTGGGAGACCATAGGAAGATAATTTACTTGACAATGCCTGGTGCCAAACGCGGTCAAAAGCTTTAGATATATCCAAGGCTATTGCACGGGATTCACCAAACTTCTCAATAGTGTTTGTCCAGAGCTGAGTGACAAGCCAGCAAATCTTCAGTAGACCGAAGTTGTCGAAATCCATATTGTCTGTCATGGATTATCTCAAATTTCTCCAGATATTTGATGAGTTTTATGTTAATCGCTTTTTCCATAACTTTGGATATGACTGAGAGCAATGCATTAGGGCGATAATTCGCAGGAGTAGTCTTTTTTCGGAATCGGTTAGACTTTAGCGTTTTTCCACATGTTGTTAATGTGACATTTTTTATTATTTGGAATGCCTATCTCTGGTGCGGTGATGTTCTTCAGATTCTCATTGATATTGTTTTTAATTTCTTGTCTTGTTTTACACAAATATTAGATTATTATTTTCTACGTTCGCAGATTATAAATTCAGTGACCTTCTTCAATTCCGATAAAACAAGTTTTAATTAGTAAATATTTATAATTTGTTTTGAAATTTTTGGTATATTGTAGGAGTAATGTACCCTACCTAGTTTAAAGAGGAATTTTACCATAGGTACAACAAAAGATTGTGTTTTTTGCTACAAAATTGTTTGATACATTTAAGCAACTTTTTCAAAATTCATAAATTTGCATGATTTTTCGTTTTAAATAGCAGGAATTTAGTTTCAGCGACTCTGTTAAAATAATTACATACAATGCCTAATAGCAGAATCAATTACGAAAGAAAAGTTTCACAAGTCATGAGCTTTATTGGAATTTATAAATTGATTGTCCTACAATTCAGTCTACCATACTTTCTTAAAACATTGATTTTACATGATGTAGTCGACCACTTTTCGAGTCTGTACAAACAAATCATTGGTAACTACCTAAACCATATTTGTTTGTCTTGAGTTACAGCCCAAACTGCACATGATCCAACAGAAATTTGGGTTATCCTTAAATTATTTCCTGGACTACTCACTATTACCCAAGAATCACCATGCAAACTGTCACGCCCGACCCCTATTCTTACAAAAGCAGATCCGTTTAATGAAGTTGCCCAAACTAGTCCAGTAGGACCAACACTTATCTGGCATATTTCACTATCAGGGGGAGTTTGTATGTGAATCCAACGTGCGCCTTCTGGTGATCTTGTAGTAACATTAGATCTAAACATTACCTAAAAATATGAAAAAGGAATATTATAGGGTTACATGGAATTGTTTATTTCTCCCAATGAGTACCCAATATTTAATACAAAAGATAATAAACAAGATAAAAGAAAAGTTGCACTGAAAAACCTAAACAAAATTACTTTATGGTTAAACATAAAGATAAATTAATATTGTTTAAATCTCTAAAATTTAATATGAACCCCTTATATTAATGCAAACTAAATTAATTAAAAAAAAGATGTGTGCACTATGTGGACTACACATATAGACGTCGCGTTGCTAAGTATTTCTATGCTACGCGTCTCCTCTCCTCTACAACAGACCGCGCATGCGCGTTATTTTTGCAATTTTTATTTTGACAAACACGTGGACTACACAAGTAGACGTCGCGTTGCTAAGTATTTCTATGCTACGCATCTCCTCTCCTATACAACAGAACACGCATGCGCAGTATTTTTGCAATTCTCATTTTGACAAACACGTGGACTACACAAATAGAAGTCGCGTTGCTATGCTATGCGTCTCCTCGCGCATGCGCGTTATGAATCGTTACACATTTTTTTGTGACGCGACCCTGAATTTTTACTTCCAGCGCGCGTATAGAAGATTCACTTTAAAAAAGGGTGTGCGTCTCGGGACGCCTGACAGAAGTAATAACTTTAAATTATTTGCATAGAAACTATTAAATATTGAACGTATTTAACGTAACAAATATTTAGTTTATTTTTAGAATGTAAATGATCATTTGGGTGAGGATTATGAATGAATACAAAATTTTTGGTAGATTAGTGACATAATCAAAAATTTTTAAGAAAGTGAACAGCTTATTTATTTAATATATAATATATCTTATGTATAATAATTAACATTCTTCAATAGATACAGTTGACTCGCTTTTATTTACATTATCATTATCTACGGCTACAAAAGTAACAATGGGCTCATGGTAGTTATAATAAGAAACACAAATTTTACACTCAATATTACCTAAAAATCTTGCAAATACTGCATTAACAGTAATACCATGACTAGTAGTAGCAATATTCTTAATAATTATAAAAAACGAACGGTCACCGCCTTTTTTTGACATCAAAAGAACGTAACGATGACGACGAACCACCTTCCCCCCCAATTAATAATATTATTTTTCGACATGACCACATGTAAACTTTGGTTATGTGGTGGCCGAATCGGACTACTGTCTGTTTAGCACGGCAGTGTATTTAGGTTCAAATCTTCGAGCAACTTTTATTTTCAAAAAACATGACGTCACAAATATAATTTGTATACATATATTAGACGTTTGAAGTAAGCGTGCGTGGTGGTTGAATGGTACAGCTATCTGTTTAGCACGTCAGTGTATTCAAGTTCAAATCCCCGAGTATCCAACTTTGTTTAAAAAATATTAAAATATCGTTACGCTTTTGGGAACGCGACCCCGCGCCCGAAAATTTCACAGCATGCTATAAGAAGTTATCACTTCAAAAATATTTACTTAAAAAGATCCATTTTCTGTTTTCTCCATCTCTTGCCTACTTGGCATCAGTAGCGTTATTTTTTTAGTTTTACAAAAATTTTGATAGAAATAATGATGCTGAATCAACTGGCAACGCTGACGTGCCGTCAACATGCATCTTTTATCATTTCGAGCGCCGAATGTAGTCAGATTTTATAACGGATAGTTCCATGTTTAACGTGTGTACACAGCACACATACATTTTTCAAACAGTATTTTCTATACAATGGAATTAGTAAAATATAATCAAACATTTTAAGGAAAGCAATTATTGCCCAATTTACCTGAGAGGTCCGCCCTATTTAAAGATAATGCGGTCATATCATAATGTCCCTATACAAAAAAATATAACTACGACTTACAAGAAGAAAAAAATGCTGAATTGATTAAGAGAAAAGGAATTGCCATCAGAACCCCAGTTAACTACACCCCGAGTTATAAAAAATTATTATGGAAAATAAATTTCGGATCCCCACAATATACAAGTTGGATGCTCTGTTGGAACGAATTTTTATTGAATTGGTAAATATATATTCCCTGTCGTACCCAATTTATGTTAAATTTCTTCTTTACTGTAAACAATGCCTGACATATGATGGTATTTATAAGTTTTATAGTTAAAGTTGGAATCATAGAAGGACAAGCCATTAAAGTCACCAATATAGCGAAGTCACTCGCTCTCCGTCTCATTTTAAAATATTCCTGGCCTAGTTGCTCAAAATCAATACTCCAGTGGCACAGTCTCTTTAAAAAAACTTTTTTAATATTAAAATAAGTAATTGCAAACATTAAAGCTAATGATTAAACGACTGTGTGAATTTGCTGTATATTACTTTATACATTTATAGCATACATACATACATATATTCACGCCTTTTTCCCATAGGGGTAGTCAGAGACCACTTCCTTCCACTTACACTACGGTTCTTACATACGTCTTTCTCTTCTTCTACTTTCATCAGCGCACGCATACATGCTTGTCGGTTGTTGGTACTCTTGACCTGTCCTTTCTTCAAAACAATGTCGATCTGATCGAGATATGTTCACCGAGGTCGACCTCTACCGACTTTCCCATTCACACTCGCCTTGTAAATCTGTTTCGACAATCTTTCTTCATCCACCCTCTCTACGTGTCCAAATTATCTAAGCATTCCTTTATCTATCTTTGTAACCACATCTTCCTTAACATTACAGTGTTCCCTTATCTCACTATTCTTCACTTTATTCAACCAAATCATTCCGGCTATACTTCTCAGACTACTCATCTCTGCAGCATTCATGTTATTTTCATGCTTCTGCCAAACCCAACATTCACTACCGTACATAAGTGTATGGACGTGCCTTTTTTGACACGTTCTGGCTGCTCATAAAGTTATGCAGGGCCCCATTCAAATGCCAAAGAAGGATACGTTAAATTCTTTACTCTTGTTTTCATGTTGGTAATCATAGTAATTTTAATATTATTTGAATAATATGAATGGTAATTAATCAATTTGTCATCTGTTCTAATTAGTTTCATATCTAGGAATGGAACTGACTTATGGTTTTCTTTTACTGTAAATTACATTGTACATTGTATGAATTGAATAAACTAAGAATCTCTTCTATTTTCAATTGAGGAACTAAAAGTATGAGATCATCAACATACCTTTTGTTTCAACTACAATATGGCCTTGCTATCGTGAAAAATCTCAAACATTGGACCAAACTGAACAACAAATTAGCTTCATTGAGGAATAGAGGAGTCTTTTTGCTGAAATGTAGAAAGAATAAAAAATTTCCAAGACACATTACTGATGGAATTGTAAATATCAACCTTTTGCAACATAATCAAGGTCAAATTGGCTATCAAATTCATAACTTGTAAAATTTTAAATCTAGAAATTATTTTTATGGTTTCTGTTATAAAAAAGTGACTTGAGAATTGTCTATAATTCATAATGTATTACAAAATTCATACATACCTATAGTCACGCCTTTTTCCCGTAGGGGTAGGCAGAGACCCCTTCCTTCCACTCGCTACGGTTCTTACACACATCTTTTGCTTCCTCTACATTCATCAGTGTTCTCATGCATGCTCGTCGGTTGTTGGTACTCTTGACCTGGTCTTTCTTCAAAACAATGTTGATCTGATCGAGATATGTTCGCCGAGGTCGACCTGTACCAACTTCCGTCCATTGACACTCGCCTTATAAATTTGTTTCGTCAATCTTCCTTCATCCATCCTTTCTACGTGTCCAAACCATCTAATCATTCCTTTATCTATCTTTGTAACCACATCTTTTACACCCCAGCGTTTTCTTATCTCACTATTTTTTACTTTATCCAACCGAGTCACTCCGGCTATACTTTTCAGACTACTCATCTCCGCAGCATTAATCCTTTTTTCATGCTTCTTCTGCCAAACCCAACATTTACTACCATACATAAGTGTAGGAACCAACACACCACTATGCACAGCCAGACGTGCCTTTTTTGACACTTTCTGGCTGTTCATAAAGCTATGCAGTGCCCCATTCATCTGTTTTCCTGTCAACACCCTTCGCTCAATGTCACTGTCCTACTTTTCATCTCTCGTAAACTTTGAACCCAAGTACACAAATTTATTTACTTGTTCCACTCTTTCTTCCTTAATCGAAACTTCACAGTTTGTCATGCTTTCTTCTCTTTCAAAAACCATTACTTTCGTTTTGTTTACATTTACAAAATTCATTACAACAAGATTACAATTGAATATGAAGGTGGGTTAAATATAACAGGAGATTTAATGAAATCAAACAGAAAAATATTTGGAAATTCAAACAACTCAAAAATAATGTAATAGATAAAATTAAAATTCAAGATAAATGGTTTAAAAATTTAACCGACGCGACGTTATAATTCCATTCGATATACAACGATTTTTATCTGTAGGTCCTAAATTTAGTATTTGCCCAACAAACAAACATATCAGACTGGATTCTTTACTTGCCAGTGTAAAAGAGTTAATCCACTAATTCAATGATGATCAACAAAATTTATACAGAACTATTATCACTAATTTTAATAATACTGATCAACTGTTGACGACGTACAAGGCTCAAATCCGACCTCTACTGGAGTATTGCTCGCACATTTGGGGTTCAGCACCAAGGCATTCTCTTCGTCTTCTAGATTCCATTCAGAAAAGAGCCATTCGCTTGATAAACAGCCCAACTCTCACAGATACCCTTCACCCTCTAGAACATAGAAGAAGAGTTGCAGACCAGTCATTGCTCTACAGATATTTCCATGGCAGATGCTCCAGAGAAATAAAAACTCTTGTACCACCATTGGCCACATTCGGCCGAAGAACTCGGCACGCTGATCAGTCTCACACATTTACTCTCAAGCTTGACACTACAAGGACCAATCTTCATCAAGAATCCTTCTTTTACAGGGCTGCTACGGAATGGAATAAGCTTCCAAAATCAGTTTTTCCAGAGAACTATGACCTGCAACTTTTTAAAAAGCGTGTCCACAATCATCTCCTTTCTATAATCTCTTCCCCTTCTAATAGTCGCAGTGCGGGCCGTCCGCGGCCCACACGATAGGTCTACCCTTTTTGCAACTATTTTCATAAAAAAAAAAAAATACAAACCAAGAAACCAAAAATCATTTAACTAGAATTATCAAAAAATCAAAAATTTTCGAACATCCAGATATTTGCTTAATAAATAGTGATAAAGGTAATGAAACAGTAATTATGTACAAGAATGAATATATAGAAAAAAAGTAAATTGCTACTAAATGATAAAAAATACTACAACGAATTAAAAAGAGATCCTACTTCAACTATTCAACAAAAAGCTAACAAAATAATATGTTCTTTAAAAACCAAAAGAATTATAGATGAAACAACTGCAAAAAACTTGACAATTAAAAATGCTGTAGCACTAAGATTCTACACGCTCCCTAAAATCCATAAACCTATATTATCAATGAGACCTATGACATCTTTAATAAATTCTCCTAATAGTAAAATCCTTAACCCAATATTTCACAAACATTTAAACTACCTTCTTTGATACCAATAATCCTTACTATGTTAAGGATTCATTCAAATTTAGTAAATTTTTCAATAATATATCTTACTATAAATTCTTAAAACAGTCAAGGAAAGGAAAATTACATATTTTGGGCACATCATGAGAAACAATAAATATAGATTGCTACAACTAAACACTGAGGGTAAAATAGAAGGAAAACGAGGTACCAGGAGACGTCGCATATCTTGGCTGAAGAACATACGCCAATGGATCGGAAAAACATCTGCTGAATTATTTAGAGAAGCAGTAAATAGAGTCATTTGGGCCACAATGATCGCTGACGTCCGCTAAGGATATGGCACGTTTAAGAAGAAGAAGAAGAAGAAGGTTGGTATCATAAGTTTAGATGTATCACTTTTTACGAATCTCCCACTTGATTTAGTCAAAATGAGCATGGAAAACAAATGGGATATTATTTCCAATTACTGTCCTTTGGATAGAAAAAACCATTCATTAATATTATTGATCTTATATTTGATCCATCCTACATGATATTCAATGGTAAATTCTATAGACAAATTGTTGGCACTTCCATGGGATCAAGTATATCACTAATTTTATCAAGTTTTGTACAAGATGATCTTCTTGATAATTGTACGAATAAAATTAATTTTTAAATTCCTTTTATTAAGATTTATCTTAATAATCTCGTACTTTCAGTTCCTCAATTGAAAATAGAAGTGTTTCTTAGCATATTTAATTCATACAATGAGAACCTACAATTCACAATAATGAAAGAAAACCATAACTTAGTTCCATTCCTAGAAATGAAACTAATTAGAACAGATAACAACAAAGTGTTGGTGTGGTGTAAGTAAAGAAAAGGATGCAAGAAAATGTGCGTAGAGATTCAAAAAGCAGTGCCAGAGAAGAAGAAATCTTGGCAGAATTGGCTACAAAAGCCAATCAAAGAAAGCAAAAGGCAACGATTCAGGACGTAAACAAGTCAAGGAATGAGTATAAATGAAAGGTGTGGCAAGAAAGAAGGGGAATGATAAAGATCAATTTGATAGGTCATCTGACGATTTACAGAACAACAATAAATTCTTCTGGAATTCCATAAGAACAGCCAGAGGTAAAAATACTACCTCGCAAAAAAAGCTATTTCCAAGTCTATAAATGCGAAGTATGCGTTTTTATTACTCAGTTGTGTTTTTTCTATTATTTGTGTGGTCGTAAAAAAATGATCGTGTACACTTCTACCTACACGAAATTCACTTTGTGCTTCATCTAAGGTTGGTTCTATTTAGATTTTAGGCTTTTTTTCAACATTTTCTCATATATCTTTAAGGCTGTGCTTAACAATGTTATGCCCCTGTAATTACTTCATTCTCTCTGATTTGTGTATGAGTAATATTATTTCTCTTTGCCAATCTTCTGGTATTTTGTCTTCTTTCCAGGCTCTATTGTATAGTTTCAGCAATAATTCTGTTGCCTTATGTCCCATATTTTTTATCATTTCTGACATAATTTTCGTTTTTTACCATTGCAGAGTCTATTGTTTTCGCGCTCCAAGATTTTTGGTTGTTTTGTAAAATAGTTTTTGATTGTCCTTGCTATTTTCTTCTAATTTTTCACCAAATTTTTCCATACTCAGCTGTTTTTCTCCTTTTACTTTATTTTTTACTATCAGCCTTTGATTTTTACTTTTTTTATAATTTTATTCTGTTCGATGTGTTAAGTATTTTTTAAATTTTTCTGTTTTTTCAGTTTTATTTCCTGACTGATCTCTTGGTTCCACCACGAAGGTTTCTTTTTATTCCTATTCACCTTTAGTACTCCATATGCCTGCTTTGCTGATTCTAGTACACTATTTACTTCCAGATTCCTTTCAATCTTTTATGTCATTGATCATCTTACATTCCAACTTTAAATTCGGTAAATCGCAAATATAAGATGCTTTTTAAATGTAAGCAAAACGAAAGTAATAGTTTTTTAAAAAAGAAGAAAGCATGACAAACTGTGGAGTTTCAATTAAGGGAGAAAGAGTGGAACAAGTAAATGAATTTGTGTACTTGGGTTCAAAGTTTACGAGAGATGAAAAGTAGGACAGTGACATTGAGCGAAGGGTGTTGGCAGGAAAACAGAGATCTTTCGATCGATTAAATGAAAGAACTATCGACCGTCTTTAATGACCTCTTGGAAGATACTGTAAATAATAGGAAAACAGATCGTGTCATCGGTTGGTAGAAAAGAATTTATCGACCGTCTCTTACGGCGTTTTTGAAAATACTGCCGCTGTGTGTCGATTGCCACACCAGCGACTCAAGAGAGCGCGGTGAGGGGAGAAAGGTTCTTAGAATTCGTCTGAAGTGATTTACAGACGTTTATTTGAAACAAAGGATGAATTGCCTGAGGGCCCTTAGTGCCGACTCAAGGATGATTTAAAATGGAGCAAAAGAAATTAATAATGCATGTTGGAATCAGTGATTCCAACAAACACATCTATAGATCTTCTCAAAATAACCCAATAAAGAACCAGTAGCACGGTCAAACTTAATACATAAAAATAAATTTTACTTATTTATGACAAACTATTAACCTCTCGGAACAAGCTAGGTACCTGGGCCTGATCCTAGACCGAAAGCTGTTGTGGAGGGAGAATATGAAGGAAAGGGTAAAGAAAGCCACTGTGGCGACCTATACCTGCAGAAGGGCCATTGTCAAACAATGGTGGCTGCAACCCCATGTTGTTCGTAGGCTCTATATTACAGCCATAAGACTGATTCTAAAGTATTGATCGTTAGTATGGTGGCCAGCCCTAAAGAATGGAGTCAACAATACAAAGGTAGGAAAAGTCCAAAGATTGGCATGTCTGCTAATCACAGGCTGTCTACGAAAGACCCCAACAAAAGCCCTTGAAACGATTTTACATCTACTACCAGTAGATCAGCTTGGGAAAGAATGCGCAGCTAGTGCGGCTCAATGTTGTGGCCCCATGGACCGAAACGCACTATGGTCACTCTAGAATCATAAGAGAATACGACCTGTGCACAAAAAACACTGACTATACTAAACCTACCCCTATGTTCGAAGGCGACCTATCCCTGGAAATCCCATTCAGAAAAGATTGGGCCGAGAATCTAGTTAAACCTCAGGGCGCAGTATTTTATACGGACGGCTTTTAACTAAAGGGAAAAGTAGGTTGCGGTGTCTTCTCAGAAGACCCCTCACTTAGCCTGTCGTTTCGTTTGCGTGACTACTGTAACAATTAATTTTAGAGTTCACATTGTCTGGGTTAGGTTAGGTTTCATGTGAGTGGGGCGTGGTCGCCCTTCCACCGCGACCCTTAGTAGGTCTATTGTGGCTCACCCCTAGAGGCTACAGTTCACCGCACAATCCAGCCCTTCTTACGAAGTACATGGTTGTATAGGGTGAGGGTGAGTTGTGAGGGTGAGCTACGACACGACTTCTGTAGAATCTGACACGATAAAAAAGAGGAGGAAACAATGGTACATCTTCTCTGCCACTGCCCTGCCCTAGGCAGAAAACAGCTTTCTATACTAGGGCAACCAAACTTTGATGACTTATCTGATCTCAGCTCAGTTAGCATTAAAGACCTTACACTTTTTATTAAAAGTTCTAACTGGTTCTCACGGTAGAGGGGGAAGGCACCGTCGTCCATCACGGTATCACAATGGGCCAAAAGGCCTACGTGGGTTTCCCCCGAACCGCCGTTTTAACCTAACCTAACCTATGAGTCTATTCTATTTACTTATACTCAATAATTGAATTTTTTTTAATTTAGAAAATACTTTTTGTCAATAATAATTTTACTAACATTGTACAAAGCTTGAAATATTCTTTTTTATTAGTTTATTGTTAAGCAGTGACACGAACTTTTTTAAAGACATTTTTATGGAATATGAGGAGCTATCTTCCGATATTACTTTCCTCCACGGAATAACAAACAAAAACAAATATTTAACAATTAAAATGGTTTTTATGTTTTTTCAAAATATATTTTACAAAAATCAATATATTTTAAATGCATTAACCACCCCTTTTGCTGTCGAAAATCGTTAGCCACGTAGTTTGTTAAATGATAATTGTTGACAAAACAGATTGATTTGGACAATTCATTAATTAATAATGACAGGGCAAAGATTAAATGAAAATACTAGTTTAGTTATCTCAGTCGTTGCCAGATAGTCATTACAGCAGTCATTATGAGTACTTCAAAAGCTTTCATGCACAAGCAACTTTTGTTGGTTTTGAGTTATCTTAAAAGACCCATTCAGTAGACTACCGTTTACTTTCGGGCTCATAAGCATTTAGTCTTGATTTATTTTCTGTTATTATATTATAATTGTACAATTCGGCCTTTTTTTTAGCGATTATCAAATTATGCAGTATCTAGCACGGACGTAGTTTCTTCTTGGCTAAATGAATCGCATTGATGTTTTTCTGCACTACAACCAGTGATATACAGTGGCTTTTGATAGTGCTTTATCACAATATTGAGAATTACGTTCAATGATGCACTGTTGTTGAGATAACCCACGTGAAAAGTTGTAAAAAATAGTTACACGAATATTTTGACGAGTCAATTCCATTTTTCGACCGAGATAAAATTTTCTATTCACTATAAAGTAAATAATTATATTAAAATGTTTTAATTACTTTCAGCGGCAAAAATGTCGAACTTTACGATGCTTATGTCTGATTACACCTAGCACCAACAAAATTGCCAGTTCCGGAGATATAAGTAGCAACCCTGGTATTGCTCTTCTACAACATTAAGCCAAAGAAAATGAGGCTATGCTTTGTAGAAAAATCGTAATAAAAGATCACTGTTAACTCGACTCTATTAAGAGTGGTCAAGAAACTTATCCAGATCTCAGGATAATTAATTAGAAGGAGTATATCAAACCTACGTGTCAGGAAGTTACTCTTTATTCAAAAAGTAGAAGAGCGTATATCTTAATAGGTCTAAGACGGTACTACCAAGTCATCTTCGGATTAGCGAAAACTGTAGGAAAGTTAGGAGATACTACTTGGTAAACTATCAAGCTGAATCATTACTAATGCTGGAAAAGTATTGCGCTGCAAAAAATGTGCTCCAAAGACCCTCAAAAGCTGCTGTTATTATTTAAAGTTTGAATGTCCTCCAAGTGAAAACATCGCTTGTCAAAATTACCTCAACAAACTAGAACGAACAATAAAAGATATTCACGGGGTGGTCCGTTAGAACATCCAACATTCAGTGGTTGCGCCACAATATATACAATAATACAATAATAAATATATATATATATATATATATATATATATATATATATATATATATATATAAATATATACTTGTAAATAAATATTATTTATTATTTGGTAATTTGATGAAAGTAGAGGAAGCAAAAGATGTGTGTAAGAACCGTAGGAAGTGGTCTCTACCTACCCCTACGGGAAAAAGGCGTGACTATATGTATGTATGTATTTGGTAATTATATGGGACACACCGTATGTGTTCTTTCAGTAGCTGGCTATCGTTAAAATATGTGTATATCTGTTCATTTTTATCGCCAATGATAGGCAGCAAATTAAAGAACGAATGTGGAATGTGTCCTTAAACCGGACAGCAGAGCTTTTCGTACTGTACAAAGCAACAACTCGACCAGAATATATTCGTACCGGTAAAATAATAATAGCGTCTAGACGGAAAGAAATAGAACAGACAATTAAAGTGTGTGCAGTTCAGAGTATACAATATCCACAGAAAAAAATTCCTGAGAGCAACCAGTTGGAAGTTGGAACCAGCATCCAAGTAGACCAATAAAACCAACAGAGATTGGTAAGATTACTTATTTGTTTTCTGCTTGCGTCTCCTGTTATTGGCAATTATAATTAAACCACATAATGATTTAACTGCATTTATTAATAAAAATCTATTATGTATATAGACCTAGTGTTATTAAATTTTTTTAACATGTACCGTTTTTTTATGAAAAATAGTCATAAAACTACAGATCAAAATACCATACGATATTCTACAAATATAATATCTTACCCGATTATGAGATGTTACCGCCCACACTAACATAGTACCTGTATTTGCTCCAGACAAATTTTGGCCTCCAATTGAAACATCAATAAATGGTTCCTAAAATTAACAATTTATTATACGTTTTTTTATCGATAAACTATTGTTTCCCCCCCCCTAACGAATTTTTGGATGGTGCTTATCAATATAAGAGCCACTTAAAATATTATTTACTAGATTAACCATGTGCATACAGGGTATCCCTGAAAATAGTGCGTTCCTTGAAAGGAGGTGTAGAATGAATAATTAGGAACAAAAAATTCCTAAAAACTTTTTTCCTTAAGTCTTCCGTTTTCCAAAAATTGAGAACAAAATTTTTTATTTAAATGTAGGTTTGGCAACCATGCCTCTACTGTACTCTAGTAAACTAAAAATTCACAGAAAAAGTACCACTGATAAATTTAATTAGTTATTAATTTATCCATAAATAACTACAATTCACGTGCAAGAATTATTTGACATGAAAGAAATAATAGATAAACAATACCTTTTTATATTTACATCACTAATGATATGAAATAAAATCTGATGATGTCAATCTGATCGAGATATGTTCAACGAAGTCGACCTCGACAGACTTGTCCATTCACACTTGCATTATAAATCTGCTTCGTCAATTTCCTTTTATCCATCCTATCTAAGTGTTCAAACCATCTAAGCATTCCTTTATTTATATTTGTCATCACATCTTCTTTTACACCACAGCGTTCCCGTATCTCACTATTCTTTACTTTATCCAACCGAGTCACTTCGGCAATACTTCTCAGACTACTCATCTCCGTAGCATTAATTCTATTTTCATGCCTCTTCTGCCAAATCCAACATTCACTATAAGTGTAGCGATCAGCACCCCCTCTATGCACAGCCAGTCGTGCCTTTCGCTCAATGTCACAGTCATACTTTCCATTTCTCGTAAAATTTGAACCCAAGTATACAAACTCATTCACTTGTTCCACTCTTCCTCCTTCAATCAGCTCCTCACAGTTTGTTAATCTTTCTTCCATTTCAAAAACCATTACTTTCATCCCTTTAATTTTTGGGGCATTATGCATAATATTAACTATCGCCTGAAACTCCTCAGGTATTGCTAATAAGACTCATCGGCGTTAAGGAGGAATTTGACGATCAAATAATTCATTCTTAATCCATACGCACTCTCTTTTAAATCTTTTAAACAACCGTCTATAAATGAGTTAAACAGCCATGGCGAAGCCACACATCCCTGTCCAAAACCTTTTTTTATGTTAAACCAGTCCATGTAAGCTCCGTTATTCTAACACTAGCAATGGAAGCCTCGTTAAGTATCAAACTACCGCTCATCCCATACATAGACAATGTCGACCACAATTCAAAACTCACCACTCTGTCATAGGCCTTTTCCAAGTCTACGAAAGCGCGGTAGACCTTTTGACTGTTAATCAAGAATTTTTTGACTATACCTCGTAATGAAAATCCTAATCCATACATCTCCTTCCTCTTCTAAATCTTGCTTGCACATCCCATATTTTCTCATCAGTTTAATTTGTCACTATTTTAATCAATACATTTGCATACAGTTTGCCGACGATGCTGAGTAAACTAATGCCTCAGTAATACTTACAGTCCTGCTGCGAACTTTTTTCTTTGTAAAGCGAAACGATAACTGCCTTGCAGTCTTTTGGTACGATAACAACCTCTCCTCCAGCAAAGGTTAAAATGGCGGTTTCAATTGCATTGCAACTTTCACTCATGTCTCCAAATGGGGCCTGCACTTGTGTATCCTCTTTCTCAAATAAACTTTCGAAGTATTCCTTTTATCTATTTAAAACGCATTCCTCTCCTTTCACCATACTACCATCTTGGTTTCTGATTTTTTCCAGTTGCAAGGTAGTATTTTTACCTCTGGCTGTTCTTATGGAAGAATTTAATTTTGTTCTGGAAATCGTCAGATAACCTTCTATCAAATTTATCTTAATCATTCACTTGCTTTCTTTTATACTCATTACTTGCCTTGTTTACATCCTCAATCGTTGCCTTTTGCGTTATTTGATTGACTTTTGTAGCCAGCCAATCCAGCCAGGCTTTCTTCTTCTCTGACACTGCTTTTTCAACCTCTACGCACATTTTCTTTAACTCATATCCTTTCCTTCTTTTACTTACATTACACACTTCAATAGCAACATCTACGATTCCATACCTAAGTAAATGAGCGCCAAATCTTGAACTTTACGATTTTTGACTAACAACAAAGCCGCTGTATGAAGTAAAACCTGAAAAATACTATCAGATTCCAGAGGATGAGACTTATAGCAACTAGATCTAGGACGTTCCAAATATGTGACTTTGGTGTAGAATAGGCCACAGACTTAAGACTTTAAAATTGACTGAATCAAGTGAGAAGACAGAAAGACCACCACCGCTGTCTTATGCACCTGAATAGTTAAAAAAGGCAGCTTCTTTATTCTTAACAGGAATGGCAATTAATGACAAATTTCAGATGCATTTGGTCTATCCAATTATTGTTTCCAGGCAGAGTTAAAAATCCTTAAGTTTGACTTTATCCAAGCAGATTGCAGGAGATCGACAACTTCCGAACGGCAAATCTGATGTTAAGAAGTCCTCTCCATACCTATCAAATCTCCAGATAAAGATCCCGCCCCTTGGGAGAGGGCAGGCTGTTTAACATATCGACCAGGCACTGGGACAAGTTTCTTAGAAGAAATGGTGACTCCAAGGCTCTGCTAGATAATAAGTCATGTAAATAAAAAGAAAACAGCAAACAAAGAAAATGAAAACAAAAAGAAATATTGAAAATAGTGGAAATCAAAAGAAGACTGAAATGAAATTTAAACTGACTCTAGTGGATAAATAAATAGAAAACTGAAAAATTCACCCATCTTTAAAATGTAGGGTGGTACTTTTGTAAGAGGAATGGTACTGCTTCTCACCACCTACAATTACATTAGATAGGTGTTTTTCTTTTTTCAGCTAAATTAACTATATTTTAAGAAGGTTCTTACACTAGTAGCATCCTTGTGTAAAGGGGCAATTGCACACCATGTATTCATAGCACTGTATCTCCTAGATCTTGTCCAAAGTCTTCTTCTCACACAACTTTTCCATTGTTTTTTAGAATAAAAAGTAGCTGGAAAATCTACTGCATAAGTCCATCCGTCATGATCCAAAGGTTGACCATTTAAAGTTAATTCTTTTTGCCAATCACCTTCCCATTGCCAAGCCATTGAAGGAAGACGAATTTTATCTATTGAACAGTCTTCTGTTCCGTCCACATTTGAAAAGTGGTAACGATCTGTTGGTAATAGCCTTGAGGTAAAACCTTCTATAGGTAACCATCGCTGAAACAAATTTAATTTTAACTTTATTTTACAATCCTTTTGTTGATAAACACAAAATGATATACACCTTGATAAACTAGATAAAATCATTACAATAAAAGTAAGATCAAGAAAAATTAAATAAAATTATTTAGAAGGAATTATGTACACAATATGAATTTAAATAAAAAACATTCTCACTTTTAAAAGTGAATGTCTAAAGCAGTTAATGATAAATATGACTCATATAATTTCGTTTATACCTTTCATTAATTCTTTATTCTTATAGAAAATTATTTTTTTTCTTTGAAAATGAATTGCAAATGAATCAGGTATATTAGGGAAATAAAAACTTTGAATTGATCGACTCATAAATATTGTTTTTTGTCCAAATTTGTATTTAAGTAATTTTAATTATTTTTTAAATAATTATTGCATAATAAAAATTCAATATACTTTTTCTATATTAACTATTCAAAAAAAATTATAAAACAACTAGAAGACTAGTGATTATATTAAAAAGAGAATAGTCATATTGTGATTAATAAGGCAACTTTATGAAAAAAGCAACAAGCTGAAGTAGTACTCAAATTTTTTAAATAATTTTATCTCTTTAACACTTTGACTGCCATGTGTATCTTTTAGTATACACAGTGGCTTCGACCTGGTCGCCACGTATTTATTCCAGTATATATAAGCAATCATCAATATTCCCCTGCACGTATGCTAGAGTAACACGCTTTATGTGCATTTCTTATGGGATATGGTTCAGCATGGCGTGTGGCAATGACAAAATAATCTTAGCTCAGACTTTCGATCAAAGTTAAATATTTTTCATGATAAATTAATTACATACTTCCTTATCGTTGTGAAATGAGAGACAGTTAGTTGTTTTAAAGGGAACTTTATATACCTAAATATTAATACATTATTTGAAATTCATCTAAGGGTCTAATTATTCATTTAAGGCAAAATATTATGTTTTCTGAAGAAGCATTCTAAGCAGAGGAACTTCTCAATGCATGCTTGGCATTTAGTAGTTACTTGTTTGGTTTTAGAAATGGCATATTTTGGATCACCCCTATCTTTATTTCGTTGATAACATAACACAATGGTTTTTTTTCTACCTGAATAAATGTGTGTGCTTGTGCAGATGGGCGATCAGGAGGAGCAATATTCTTTTTTCCCATGGATAACATCTTAAGACATAATTTCTCCTTGAAATCGATAATACCATCTTTCTTTGATTCGTTTCTGTCATACAAATAATACGAGTTTACTACACTTGCACCACTTTTTTATACCACTTGATGCTGCGCCTAAAGGAGGTAGAATATGATGATAACTGGTATGAGACATCAATAAAACTTTTGGCATTTTTATAGTCAATAACAGCTTCCGGTTTTGTTCTACCTTTGACTCTTCCAGGAACCTCTAGCAGATTTGCTTGATGCTTGGTAGTAAGCATAAGCACGTCGCGTTTATACATCCATTTGAGAATAACTCTGCCATTCTTTTTCCTATCTATGAATTCTCCCTTTTTTAGTTTAGTGGACAATACTTCCTTGGGAATGCCTTTTCAATTTTTATGAAGCGTTCCTACAAGTTATGTGTTTCTATCTAGAAGATTTTCTGCTAACTCTATGCTTGTATACAAATTACCGGTATATAGGGTCGCACCTTTGTCAAAACAATCCGCCATCAATTCAAAAACAACTTTTGTTGCCAATGACATTCCTTCAGTTTTATCTGCGCCAATAATAAGCCTGTCTAAACTGTGTATATCACCACATACACGTGGTGTAAGACTTTTCTTTTTCACTTTTATGCCACGTGTATATATTTTATACACTAACCATAAGGTCATAATATCAACAAAACTCAAATATTAAACATGTTGGAGAGGTATTTCAAATACTTTCCTGTAATAAAAAACACATGGCACGAGGGACCCACATATCAAAATTGGCGTGGCAGTGAAAGTGTTAATGTTAATGATGGATTTAAAATAAGTGAATTGACCATTTTTATAGGAGGGTACCAAAATAGTAAAAACAATAAATAGTTAATAGTTATATTAGCTAATTAATTTAAAAAAAATGTAATTGTCTATAGCTCTGAGATATTAATAGATATTAATGTAATTGTCACTAATAATTGCACGAGAGGTTTGTATTTTATCTGTAAATTTGGGTTGTTTAATGAGAAACTGTGGCCTAGCAATTAGACAAGAAAAACTGTCAACTATTAAAAACGCGAAACCGAAGGTAGAGCATTTTTAGGTTGACAGTTTTTCGAGTCAAAATGCTAAAAGAAACAGTTTAGTAGTCTTTTCTGTTACCTTTTCGCATATTAAATGCCCAGTTTTGCAATATTACATTCAATTTCTCGATGGAAGTATCTGGCTCAAATTTATATCTTTTTGCATTGCAAAACGTAGAAAATTGTCACCAGATTGATGATTGCTTCTTAGCTGTATTAGTAGGTACACAGGTATTAACAATTCAAAGAACAGAATCAACTTATTGTTAGTGCTTAGAAATTCAATAAGTTGTTGAAACTATTTATTTTGGCAACCAACACCTGGATAATTGATAAACAAATGAATAAGTGAAAAAACCACCAGTGCATTTGTCGCTGTAAAAGTTGCAGCTAACTTTTGCCGCTGCCAAAGTGACAATTGCACTGTGGATTATGTGATTTTTTATACATGAGTTGAATTGTCATAATAATTTATGAAAAAATTTTTTTTTTTGCTATAATTTCTTTTAAAATATCAACAAATCTGTTTCAAAATACTATATTAATTCTTGATTTGAGAATATTATGGTTGCAACAAAATGCACCAGCTACAGTTTTAGTTAACGGCATTTAATGAATGGAAATTCAGAGCACCTACATACATTTAAAAATGTAATGAAAAATAGCTATACATCTGGACATTAAAATTTTAGCTTACTTCATTTTCATAGGTTTCTTCAACTACCCGAATTGGAACATCTAAACCATATACATATACATAAATTTGGTGATCTCCACCCAAAGCCCATAAAAAATATGGAACGGAAGACAATTTTTTAAATTCTTGACCAACATAAGGTAACTCTCTCCAGACCGTTCCTGTTGTAGAAAGAGTATGAACTCTACCTTCATTATTAATACCAAAAAGTAAAGAACTAGGCATATTTGTCCTGCCTTTATGAACGTATTAAAACATGACACCTTTTAAAGGGTTCATATATTTTAGTTTTTTGCAGTTTAGTTAAGTATCAAAAATATTTTTATTTCAATTGAATTGATTCTTTTTTTAGTTTAATATATTAAAGATATTAGTATCTATACCATAAAATAAATATTGTTGTAGTGTGACAAGTTGCCATTGACAACTGGCATAACATTTATCAAAATAAAAAGTCAAAATTGACAATGTAGACAAGTACCTAAAGGTAAAAGAAATAGATCCATTAAGTCAGTCAACCACCGAATAAATATTTATGTATTTTTATTTAATTTAACAAATTACTTTTCTTTTACTTTATTATCTACAATTCAACTATCTTTTACATAAAATAAAATTTTTTATTAAATTCCTGTTGCTTCGAAATATATGTAACTAAAGATGACTGATTCGTTGTCTGTAATAACATTTCAATAAAATAATGTGAAAGATTTTAAATTAAACTAGTTAAGAAATATTAGGCACTGCTTTTCATTTTTATGGTAGAACACCATATATTCTAGTATTTTTAGTTATGGCGTACCATTTTTTGTCAATTATTCGCTGTGTTTATGAAAAATCTACTACTTTATCATTATTTTAGGCTGTTTACAACCAACTTTAAAATTTTTAACTATATTATTTTCTCCATAAGATAAGATGAAACAAAATATTTCTTCGTCAATAAATTTTTTTCTTCTAAAATGAAAATGCAATATGTGTTGCATAACTTTAGGTTGGGATTTGGAATTATCATTGAATTAACTTGGGTCAGTTTTTTTTTAATAAAATTTTAAATTTATGTATAATATCTTTTCAATAACATTTGAAACTAATTATTGAAAATGCATTGGAAGATAAATTGCAGAAGTAAAATTTATTATTACAATTCTATTAAAAATGAGTCCATACTCAACTAATCAAATGTTTTTCTAAATTCCATACAAGATTGAGACCGTAACTAAATCTATCTCTTCTAAAAATAATCCACCACAATTATAAAATTAATCAATGTTTGATCTTGTTTCACCACGGGAGAAAAATATTTTCAGTCAATGGATATAGTGCTCAAAAATATTCGGGTATATGGAGAAAACACAAATTGTAACATATTCGTCTTTCCCTCAGGAAAATGTGCATTAAAAACCCACCGAATTAAATTATCCACGATGCTAGCGGGTAACTGAAAACCAAACGGTTTGTCAGACCCGATCAGTCGAGAAAAACGACTTCCATACACCTTGCTGGACCGAGTCAACCAGAAGCTATAAAAGTTTTTGAGAAAGAATATATCATTTTCAAGGTGAAAACCAGCGACTAGGGATCCCCTCGTTGTAATTCCGAAACTAATCAAGTACGACTCAGCGTGGACTACAAGACAGGTGTAAATAAAATACTTGTTGGTGCACACTATCCAATACAAAAAAAATGATTAATTTCTTAATAATCTGAGAGATTCGACATATTTCTGCAAATTGGACCTTAATAAGGCATACTTACACCTCTCCGTGGACAAAGAATCGAGCAGAATTTAAACCATGACAACGCATCATGAGACCTACAACGTCAATCAACTGTCATTTTGAATCAAAACTGCACCTGCTGAATTTAAGCGGATAATGGATCAAATTTCACGAGCAATCCCAGGGACGGATTTATTTAGCGTATGGCACAACACATGGTAAATTTATAAAATATGTAAAAATTAACCAGTGAATAAAACATTACAATGTACGAGTTACAAACAGACATATAAGTAGATATAAAATTACTATTTTAAAACATCTAGTTCAGCTATTCATTCAAGGTTTGATTGTGTGGTGTAGAATAAGTCCCTCAAATCCCCTTGATATGCCCTCAGTTCACACTTTGTCACTATGTGGCCAATTGTTTAGTTTGGGTCGCCGCAGTCTCAGCCTGGGTTGGGTCGTATTTCCCATTTATGGAGGTTATGGACACACACACACCATGTCCTGTTCTGATACGGTTTAAGGTCTTCCATATATGTCGTGGTTAGTCGAAGCCATCGGGTTTTATGACTGGGCCAATGAGATTTCGTACATCGGGTGCATTTTCAGTCCAGAGGGAGTTGATTCGGAGTTGATGTTGAAGTTATTGGCTGCCAGTTGTTGTGCTGATAACATTGGAGGTTTCCTAGATCGGAGCCGGTTTATTGTCAGATCCGGGATATCCTCATGGTGAAGCAAAATTTGAAGAATTTCTATACAACTTATTTTATTTGAGCCTGTCGGCTGCTCTACACTTTCGGGAGGGTCGTGAATAAGGAAAAATTGTTGAATTTCTTTATTTTAAGAGAATACACAAATGTTCATAAAAATTTGGGCGCCATGTATTTTATTCAGGGTAAAATACAAAAACCGTGGATCTATGCAAATATTTTAACAATAAAACTATTTGTTACTAATTTCTAAGTATAATTCAATGAAATATTTGAAGGGGACAGGGGAAGAACGACAAGAGTCCATCTGGACAGATTTCGAGAAAATGGAAAATTTAAGTTTAATTACTTGTTAGAAACTAAAATTGAAAGAAAATAAGTCAGAAACAAACATTTTTTAGTAAATAACATGTTTTTTATTCAGAAATATAAAAAAAATCAACATTCATTCAAAAGTAATGACGTAACAAAAAAAAAATGACATTTAGGCATGGACACATGCCACTTTTTCCCTGTATCAGGCGTCTATTGGTGGATCATCCACAAATTCGTCATCGCTCTCATCAGGTTGTTCGGCAAATGTGATTTTTTGATAGAACACTCTGGCTTCTGCTTTCTCAAGGAATGCAGTCAGATCTTGCAAATCCTTCCATTTGGGCTTTTTGACGGGGACCAGGCACTGATAAAGTTTAGTCAACACTCCCTCTTCATTTGTCTGATTCTTCGTCTTTCTTTGGTTCTTCGTGAGTGGTTTTTGGTCAAATTTAGAACTAGCATAAAGACCAAAAAATGACGTGGTTTTGTGGAACACCAAGCGGGGATTCTCATTACAAAACTTCAGCATCCTGATAGGCCGAGTCTGGAAGGGGCACTTCTTTGGATAAAGCGGCGATAAAAATGAACTCCAATTTTGAAAAACAAAATTTTTGCCACAGTCAATCACTTCGAATGGTGTAGGTTTCAATCGGCAATTTCTCAATTCTTCTCTCCAGTCATCCGGTACCTCAGTGTATGCTTTTTGATTTACAAGGCTCATGTCTCGATCACATTCGAGGTATGAATGCCCCCTGATCGGGAATATCACTTTCACAGTATCAAAACGTTTCTTTTTAGTAACCAAGTAATGCAGAAACCGAATTACAGTAAAGTTTTTATTTTGTCCTGCACAGGAATCACAAAAAATTGACAGTTCTTTCACTTCCATGGGCAGGATATTATAGAAGAAGTGATACAGCATCGAACAAACGTCGTCAGCTCCTTTCTTAGCAACAGTTTCATCATAGGTGTAAAATACAGATCTTGAATTTGACAGAATATGAACGTTGAAACTGATGAAATTCAGTTGACGTTTATAGTAAACATCATTGGTAGTAATGTTTGGGCATGGTAAATTTTTTTGGAAATCCATGGCTATACTTTCCATAGTGATCGACTTTGCGGCACGTTTGCGGTGATTTATCTTGAGATTGTAAAATTTCTCACTTTTTTTCAGATGTAGCTCTTTCTCACGCATTTTTTTCTCCAAATCATCGCTTGCCGTTTTTCTGGTGTTATCATCCGAGATGGAATTCAATGTTAGAGTAAGTGAAGATATGTCGGCTTTTAAGGAATCACACGTGCTGCACGTGTCTTTGCGTGGATACCCAAATGAAATATTGAAGTTACTTTCAAAAATTCCTCGGAAACTTTCGTAGGAAAGTTTATTATCAGCGTTACGATCAGAATACATTTTGTGCAATTTGACGATATTTAGGTCTTCAGACAGATAAATTTTTTTCGAGTCTGTCAATGAATAGTGTGATTTGCGCCCTTTAAGACTCTTAATGAACTCGATCACTTTCTGTTTTGTGTCTTCTGAAAGTTTGTTAGGTCGTGTATTGTGTTTTCCACGCATGTCGATGGGTGATTTTCCAGTTAACAGCAAAGACTCCCTTACGTATCTAGCACGACGACCTGTGATTCCATGTAAAGACAAAAAAGCCTTAATACAAACTAGAACTTCACGAGTAACTCCATCCTCAATCAGTCGAACACGATAGCTGAATGAGGCATTATTCAGTCTTGATTCTGCTTCATTTTTCCGAGGACGCCTACGCATGACAGGAAGAAGTGTGATCAGGCCGCTAAGGTACGAGTTTTGTTTGTTAGTCTCACCTAGTTTGTTGAATTCTCGGAGGATTCTATGGCGTTCAGGTTCTGGAACAACAGTGAAACAGCGAAAACGTTTACAAGAACAGTCAGGACCCAGTTCATGTGTAGTGGCACGTAGAGTTTTCATAACATCTCGGCTTCTTCCTGTTTTTTTCCGTTTCTTCGTTTCTCTGCTTGATGGGCCGGCCTAATTTTCACTCGACTCTGCATAGTCACTATCCATTGTACTTGCTGTATAACAGTATAACAATGATTCAACTGGTGTAGGTTCCAGTATTGCCAAAATTTATGTTCCTTTAAAACATTAACACTTGCACGTGGCTACAAAATACACAATAATAAACTAATGGCTGGCCAAACCAAACATTCCTGTACGACGCGACACGACTTGACGGAGCGTGGTCATCCTGCTGGTAAGGACTGATGCCGTTTTTCTATACACGGTTGCGGACTCATGCCACTCTTCACAAGTATAGGTAATCTTGTATCTGTTGTTTCGCGGACCTAAGCTACTTTTACCATTTAACGATTTCATTATCTGATAGGTACTACGATATTCTATGAAAATGAACTATAAGCTCAATTTTGCATGAAAATGGATTGATGCCGTTTTTCCCCTGGACCCTTCATTTACAAAATCAATGCATTAACAAACATTTCCAAAACCGTTTATTATTTTAATTAAATTAAAGAAGTCAATTTTTCAAAAACATACAAAAGTTATAAATGAGTTAGATATAAAAAAAACTACCAGATAAATTATTATAACATTAAATTTACAAAAAATTAAAGGTGATAAATTAAATGTTGATTTACCAGTCTATAAATTGAATATTGAATTCTATGATATCCCTGATAACTTTTTCAATATAATTTACCCCTCGTATACCTTGCCGCAATGCTGAATTACTTTATTTATGCAAAAAAAATATAAAACGATTTAATTAGTTATATGAAAATAAGCCAAAATAATCTTAGTTCTGAAATGACAACCATGTAGTATCTACAATACCTATTTTCATAAAACATATTTAGCTGTCAATATTCAACTGATCAACCAATTAATAAGCTTTAATTGAAATCATGAAAACAAAATATACGAGGAAAATAAAAGTTATATCAAAAAGGAACGAAATTCACAAGTGTGAGATATTTCGTTACAATGGATAGGAAGTTGTGTGTTATTAATAATTTTCTTATATTCTTTTATCAGGGCGTTTTATTGTCTTCTTGTTGGGAGTTAATAAGATGGAGTAGTTCTGATGCAGCCACTAATCGTTCTCATTCCTATATTAAGTTGAGTGTCCACTTTCTTGGTATGTGCGCTGTTCATCCATACCGGTGCACAATACTCGACAGCAGAATACACCAAACTAAGTGCAGATGTTCCTAATGTATTTGCCGATGCCCCCATACTAGTGCTATATAGTCTCTGGATAATGTTATTTCGAGTACTTATTTTGTGCGCTGTCGTTTCAAGATATTTTTTGAATGATAGAGTTCTATCTAAGATTACCCCGAGATACTTTGGATACCGTTGATGGGGTAGCACTGTATTATTCATTTTGACTTCTAATTTATAATTTGCCTTATTGTTATTCAGATGGAAGAAGCTGACTTCAGTTTTATTTAGGTTTGGTATTAACCGCCACTTGGTAAAATATTTGTACATTTTGTTGAGGTCGTTGGTCAACGTGTTTTCGGTAGGTTCAAATTGTTTGTGTTGTACAGCGTCAGCGTACCCAAACTTTATCGCGTCGGTTTTAGTTAAATCTGAAATATAGAGATTAAAAACATCGGGGGCAAAACTGAGCCTTGAGGTAATCCATTGTTGAGTTTTCTCTGTTTGCTTAAGTTATTACCGTGGATTACTTGGAAGTGTCTGTCAAAAAGCATGTTGTTTATCAGTCACAGCGTTGTATAACAAGGGACTTGTTTAGCCAGTTTGTATAGGAGCCCTTCTTTCCATACTGTGTCGTAAGCAGCTCCTAGGTCCACGAAAGCTACAGCTGTCTTTTGTTGTTTTTGGAAACCCTCTTCAATATCTATGTGTAGTTAGGCTGAGAACTTGATCTGCACAGCTTCGATTAGGTCTGAAACCTGCTTGTTCGGGTGGGATATGTTCCAGAATTCGTGTGCCTATTTTGTTGAGGAGAAGTCGTTTTAAGAGTTTATAGCAGCAGCTAAGGAGTGCTATGGGGCGGTAGCTTTTGACTTTATCTCGTGGTTTATTGGGCTTTAGTACATCGATTATTTTACTCATTTTAAAAGCTTTCGGCCAGGGACGGAATTTTACTTCGATGATATTCTCGTACATGGGAAAACGAAAGAGGAATGTTGGAGTAATTTGATTAAATGCCTTGAGTAGTTAAAAAAAAACACGATTTTCACGTGAACAAGTACAAACGAGAATTCTTCCAGCAACGTCTCGAATATCTAGGTCATGTGGTTGACGGAAACAAGATCATGAAAGTCACATCGAAGGTTGAAGCGATCACAAAAATGCCTAAAGCAAAATTAGGAAACGATGTTAGTTGGACTTGTTACGTACTACACCAAATGCGGCATTTCACTCTGGGTTTAAATACCAAATAGAAAGCAAACGAGGCATTGACAATGGCAATGCCGACTGTTTATCAATGGCACTGATCGAGTTACCACAACACATCAACACTTATCAACTCCGAGGTTCACGAGATATGTGATACCACAGTAAACATAATTTTAACCCCAACATTAATCTTAAAATCACTTTGCGAGGAAACTTCCAAGGACCATCAAATCAAGAAATTCAGAAAAAAGCTCGAAGATGACTTGAACTTGGATTTCATCGTGGATAGCGGCATCATGTTCAAGGGACAGCGCGTCGTTGTACCAACATTTCTTTAACCAACAGTTTTATAAGAATTACATCGCACCCATGTAGGAATCACCAAGATAAAGCAGCTTGCCAGGCGATACTTATATTGGAAAGCCATCGACAAGGACATCGAGAACCTGGTCCGAACTTGCACTGACTGCTCTCGGGTGAAACATAACCCGAAAAAAAAGCACCCCTGCATCCGTGAAATGAGCCTGAAATAATTAGCAGCGTATTCATATCGATTACGCAGGACCTTTGCACAATAAACAATTTTTTATTGTCGTCGACGCGAAATCAAAGTGAGCTTAGGTTAAAGCATGCCGTACAGCGCCAACAATTGCCATTTTGATGAATATTTTCTCACAACATGGCTTCCCGGACGTGATTGCATTAGACAACGCAACCTTCTGGGTACACTCTCAAACGCCATACCAATCAACTATACAGTTCAAGAGTACTATCATACAGAACATTCTAACACAATGGAGAATCTCTGACAGATGGAAAAAAAGTACAACAATTTTAATGTTTAAAAAAGGAGACAAACAGGAACCATCAAACTACAGAAGCATAAATTTGCTAGATACTGCACATAAACTAATGACCAAGGTTATCACTAAGATTAACTCTATTAATTCACTCTCAGATGAACAACAGGGTTTCAGATCTGGAAGATCAATTGTAGATGCTGTATTTTTACTGAGACAGATAGTAGAAAAATCCATAGAATATAATGAACCGGCCTTTCTATGCTTTATTGACATGAAAAAGCATTCGATCGTGTGAAAATATATGATATAGTACACCTGTTATATAAAAGAGATATACCCCCATCAATATAATTCAAACCATAGAAGACATTTACCACGGCATCAAAGTTCAGGCCCGCATTAATGGAAATTTAACAGGTGACATACCCATTCATAGTGGAATCAGGCAAGGAGATTCACTAAGCCCATTGCTCTTCAATATTATTATGGATGAAATAATAAAAACAGTACGACTTGGCAACGGGTATCATCTGGGCGATACTGAAATAAAAACACTCTGCTACGCGGACGACGTCAATTAAAATACATATTTACAGTCTAGAAATGTTACTCTGTATAACTTCCAGATATTTATATTTTTTTACCTTCCAGTATTGATCAAAGGTCAAGTGGTTCTCTGTAATTATGTGCTTAATTCTAACTAACTTAAAAATAATACTCTAAATAGTTCAACGCTTGCGCATTGATGCAAATGCATTACAGCAGAAAGTTGATCGTTGCTCAGACGATTAACATTGGCAGTTTATGAATAGTGAGATAAGAGAACGCTGTGGTGTAAAAGAATATGTGGTTACAAAGATAGATAAAGGAATGCTTAGATGGTTTGGACACGTAGAAAGGATGGATGAAGGAAGATTGACGAAACAAATTTATAAGGCGAGTGTGAATGGACGGAAGTCGGTAGAGGTCGACCTCGGCAAACATATCTCGATCGGATCAACATTGTTTTGAAGAAAGGCCAGGTCGAGAGTACCAACAACCGACGAGCATGTATGAGAGCACTGATGAAAGTAGAGGAAGCAAAGGATGTGTGTAATAACCGTAGCAAGTGAAAGGAAGTGGTCTCTGCCTACCCCTATGGGAAAAAGGCGTGACTTTATGTATGTATGATTTGTAGGGTTTATTAACCGTGATGTCGGTGCACAGAAAATAGTAGGCCAGGTTAGGTTAGGTTAGGTGTCATGTGAGTGGGGCATACATCTCACAAAGTTCATGATTGTATGGGGTAAGATTTTCTTGAAATCGGTAGGTTCTAAGTTGGTAAAACCAAATATGGAAAACATTATACTTCTTAAGCCGGGGCATGAACATAGCATGTGTCCAGCAGTTTCGTTTTCCACGCAGCAAAATCGACAGTCTGTTTGTTGATTCAGACCTATCCTTCCGAGGTAGTATCTTAGACGACAGTATCATGTAAGCAGTCCCGTCAGAATATGCAGGTCATTCCTGCTTTATTCTAGGATTTGCTTGGTTGTGTTTTCGAGGGTTTAGGTAAAAACGCCTTCGAGTGAGTCAACCCTGGTATATCGGACCAGTACGTGAGTCCTTTTCTCTCCGCCTAGTCCAAAATAATTTTTTTGGCGGCACTTGTAGCAACTCCAAAGACTGATTCTGGTCCAGTGAACGCAGATTCGGCTTCCTGTTTCGTCAGGATGTCAGCTTTATCGTTGCCCTCCACCCCCTGGTGCCCAGGTACCCACAGCAGAGTCACTCTGTTGCTCGCACTAAGGCACTCCAGAGATTCGATGCAATTTCATACAAGTTTAGAATTTATCTTGTTGGAGCTCAGTGCTTTTAAAGCAGCCTGGCTGTCTGATATTATACTAATATTTTTGTTTGCTAGCGGTCTGTTAGTCAGCTCTCTTGCACACAATACGATATCGAAAACTTGAGTCTGAAAGATTGTAGCATTCCGCCAAGACTGGTAGATATTTCAATCTTTAGTTTTCTGCTGAAAACACCGGCCCCAACTCCATCTGGGGTTTTTGAACTATCTGTGTACATTACGTATTTAGTCTCTGGGAAGAGGATTTCTCCCCTCACCCATTTATTTCTACGTGTATTTGTGTGGCTAGCATGTCAAGAATCATCCCGAGGATTTGGTGGTTTTGTTGTTTCACTCAATATCCCGGAATGGTCCCCGAGTTACTCTCCTTCAAGTTGCCTTTCCAGAGACAGGAATCTGTAGGAAACTATCCTAGCCTCCCTCTCTAAAAGAATATCAAGGGGATGGAGATTTAGAAGGTGTTCCATCGCTACCGTTGGTGTGCTGGACGTAGTGTCAGTTATGGCCAGGCATGCCAGCCGCTAAAGGCCAGCAAGCTTTGCTCTAACTGTCTGTTGCAACCCTTTGGTTCACCAGACTAGTAAACCATACGTGACCATAGATATTATCATTATTTGATAAACCCAGTAAATATATTTGGGGTTCATTCCCCATTGCCGTATACTTTTCTGAGATTCCAGAGAGAAAATCTGGTATTGTTTATTGGTTTTTCCAAGTGGGCGTTTCAGTCTTTTATCTAGAACTACACCCGAGTATTACACTTCCGCCGCAAATGGAATGCCCTTTCCGTATAGGACAGGCTGCCGAAGCTTATCTAGCTTTTTCCTTTTTGCAAAAGGAATAATTACAGTCTTTCGGGGGTTGACGGGCATATGTTCCCTCTCGCACCATCTGTATACTGTGTTGAGGGCTTCTTGGAGGATGTTTATGATCATCGCTTTAAATTTTCTTTTAACTATTCTAATCAAATAATCCGCATATTATTGAAAATATACTCCCTGCATGGAAAGCTCGCTCAGCAGAGAGTCGACTAGGAGTGACCACATTAGGGGGAGAAAAAATAGTAAGAATCATTTAAACTGCCATGCGCATATTTGATTAATTGTTCGCTTTTATAAGATAGTTAGTGGTTAAATCAATTGCTTGCCTTGTTTGTTTTAACTACTATTATTATGGCTTTATATTATACGACGCAAGCAAGATTCTTTTTGTTACATGCAGACTGTCATCATAATATCAAAAACGTACAGTCTCCCAGTTTCACGCTAGAGCAAAAAAGTGTTCAAACACTTCCACCAGCAATCCCATGATGGTACGACGTTGACGACAATTTTGCTTATTATCTTGTATATTTTTTCAATTTTATCTTCTCATCCCCCTCTAACATTTAAAGTAGCAAAGTGACTATCCGTAGTCCACTTTTTGCCCTCATGGGAAACAATACGTAATGGGTGGCGAACCATATTGCCGTCGTTTTGGCTTGAGTCAATGTTCCTCCACTCATATCGTTCTCTTCAAATAAATAAAATTTATACCTTTCAAAAATAAATGCATAATAGATAATACTACAAAAAATACCTAGACTTTGAGAAAGCATTTTACTCGGTCCAGCATACCTTCATGTTGAGAGCGCTTACAGAGTGCAGTATTGATCATAGATACACGACCCTTCTTCAGAATATATATCATAACGCAACAGCTGCAGTAAGAATGTATTATGGCCACAAAAACAAATTTACCTTGGAGAAAGGTATTAGACAAGGAGACACTATTGTCACGTGCCTATTATTTTCTTCTCCTATCTGCCGTTTCATTATTATAATAGTCTGCATTTGGGTTCGTTGTATGTAGTGTTGCCTATGTAGTAGTGATAGAATTCGATTATTGATAGCTGTGACATTTTTGTCTCTCTTATTGGACTTCGCCTTGATTATTGGCCTCGATTGTAGTGTTTTGTTAGATATATTATTGTTGGTTTGCTTGGGCTAGCAACTGATGCGAACGAGCGCGTTTATGAACTAGGGACTTATACATGGAAAGGTTGGCTGACGCGTGTCCCGGGACATTTTTCTTGATGTCCGGTCTGAGAGCGAGGAGGATTGAGGATTGGTTTGGTGGCAGTGGTAGAAGTCGGTTGAGAGTTTTTGAAACGGTTGAATATTAACACGGGAGCGGAACTTCTACGGTTTCTTCTTCCATATCTGGCTGAATTTGGGGCCATCTTTATTGGATTAGGAAGATAAACCATTTAATTCTTAACTTGAACTAACTATGTGGTGAATATTTTTGGATATTGGTGTCGAGTTAAGATCACCACTTGTGGGATTTGATGAAGTGAAGCCATCGTGCCGTTCCATCCACATCGACGATAAATTTCAGCGTTATAAAGACTTGCCTGGTAATTTTAGCAGAAATTATTATGATAATACTACTTGGTGTTTCGGTTCTTGGATCATCGATGTTACCGTGACGTCTCAGTGAGGTTTTCAATTGGTTACATGGTATGGAATTTAATTTTATCAACTTATCAGTTATTATGTGCTTGATCTAAGTGTTTTCAATAATTTAAAAGTAACAAGTTATTCTCATTTAATTTGTACCTGCTCCCAGTGACGTCCCAATAAAGTTTTCAATAGTTTAAAAGTAACCAAATTATTTTTCGTTAAATTTGTACCGGCTCCAAGCTGAATCTGAATTTATATATCACTGAATATAATTTATGTGGATATTGTAAGGGTTTTAAAATATTATTTTTGTAGCAAGTCCATTTATTTGGTTTTTCCTTTTTTTGTTGTGTTAATCTTTTGCTATCAGGAATTTTATATAAAACCAATTATTTTCGAAATTTTAAATATTGTGAACATTTTCTTGTTGTTTTTTTTTTGTTATTTTAATTCTCTTTTGTACCTCATTAGGTTTTTATTACTGTCTGGAAGATTGTTATAATTAATTTAAATATTATTTTAAGAAAGTGTATTAAATTCGTTTAAACCACTTTACGAAAATACAGAATTTATTGTAAAAAATCAGAACATCATTTTTACTTAATTAATATATTGCAGTAATTGTAAATATAGTTTTATTTATCTAGTTCACCATAATTGTTTGTTGTTTTTCGCGTGGCTCTGCTGGTGCCTACAAGACCTAGGGGTTTCCGGCTTGTACCGTTTTAAGTCGGTGGCGCGGCTCACTTTTAGATTTTTTTCTTCTACCCTCTACGGCTGAGCTCGGGCATAATTTGCCAGTAGAGAGACCACTAGCAGAGTACTCTTTAGAGAACCAAAAAAAGGCGTGGCACTATCTCCAAAATTATTGAACGCCCTGCTGCAGAGCGCCATGAAGTACATCAGTTGGGGAAATATTGGAGTCAACATAAATGGGGAGTATCTGAACAACTTGAGGTTTGCAGGTGACATAGTCCGTATTGCAGACCGGGACCGGGATCTTGTGCACGATTTGGCCTGCAAATTAACTTCTCTTAAACACAATACATGACCAGCCTTGTATCGGCCAAAAACATTTCAACGTATGGCACGCAAATAGAACAAGTATATGCCTATAAATATTTGGGCCACGAGATTAAATTGGGAAGAGACAACCAGATCACAGAATTAAACTGGAGAATAGGACTGACATGGGCAGCTTACGGAAAACTCAATGATGTCTTTAAATAAGATATTCCCATATGTATGAAGAGGAAGTTCTTTAATCAGTATGTGCTCCTGGTTCTAACATATGGAGCAGAAACACTGACCCTTACCAGGAAGGTAATAAGTAAAATTCAAGTAGCACAGAGAGCGATGGAGAGATCAATGTTGAATTTATCCCTCGGAGACAGAGTTCCAAATCATATAATTAGGGAAAGAACCGGCCTTACGGACGCAGTTGAACAGATTAAAACGCTAAAATGGAATTGGGCGGGACATGTTGCCAGAGTCAGAGATGGAAGATGGACAAAGAAAATCCTAGAATGGAGACCTAGACACAAGGCATATCGAAACCGAATACGTCCCCCAACGAGATGGTCGGACGACATCAAGCACATCCAGCACAACTGGATGCAAAGTGCTCCAGACAGGAAGCAATAGAATGATTTACGGGAGGCCTATGTCCAGCAGTGGACTCAAAACGGCTATTGATGATTATGATGATGATGACCTAGAAAAATATTTAAAATATTTTTAACCGGTGGCACTTATAGGGGTACTTACGAGAAATTCCAGTTAATCTCTTGGGAACACACTTACCCTATATCCAATAAAATAAATCTAAAATTTACAAGTATTAAATCTGACAAACTATTTAAAAACCATCCCATGATGGTACAACAATTGATGTTGAAAAAAAGTTATTATTGGCACCACCGTTACCGCTGGAATATTTTTGGGATATTAAAATAATTATTTAGCATTAATCTTTTTTTAACCCAGCATTTTGAAAATAAAATAACATTTTTTAAGCATTGTTTTTTATTTTACTAGGATGTAATTTCCTTTTTCCATTTACAGAAATAAAGACAAATCTAATTTTCATCACAACCTTCAACAAATCACAGAAAAAACAATAAATTTTCATCCCCAACAAAACAATACTTTACCGCATGCTGCCTTATTACTCAAGATATTTTTATCGAGAAGGGAAATTCTGGACTTAGTGAAAATTTTTGTTCAGCAGCGTACATGTTAAAAACATTTTTAAAAAGTCTGACTGCATTATTGAGATTAAAAACGAAAAATTATTAATTAATTGTTTTTTTTTACAGTTAATACAAGTGGGTAAATTTGCATTTATGTATCCCATAAGATTACGATTGGAATTATTTTATTAAACATTTTATTTTAATTCATACATTTTTTTGCGCAATGTATGTACTTTTTAAAATGTTTGTAATATCTTATTAGATATATGCGTTCATGAAGTTCCTAAGCATCGGCGTACAAACTTTGAGCACTGGGTGCGGTCTGGGCGTAAACCGAGAAAAAACAGAACTAGTACTTTTTACGAGAAGAAACAAAATTTCCGTCTTTCCTCTGCCAGAAGTTGGAGGACAAACTATATTACGGTCATAAGACCGATTCCAATGTATGGATCGTAAGTATGGTGGCCAGTCCTAGAAAATGAAGTCAACTAAGGGTAGGAAAAGTCCAGAGATTGGCATGTCTGCTGATCACAGGCTGTCTACGGACCACCCCAACAAACGCCCTTGAAACGATTCCACATATACTACCAGTAGATCTGTTTGAAAAGAAATGCGAAGCTGGTGCGGCTCTCAGACTCAATGCTGTGTCCCCATGGACCGAAACGCACTGTAGAACCTAAAAGAATAGGCCTGTGCGCAAAAAACACTGACTACACTAGACCTACCACTATGTTCGAAGGCAACCTATCCATGGAAATCTCTTCAGAGAAGATTGGGCCGAGAATCTAGTTAAACCCCAGGACGCAGAATTTTCTACGGACGACTCTAAACTAGAAGGGCGAGTAGGTTGCGGTGTCATCTCAGAAGACCCCTCACTCATCCTGTCGTTTCGTTTTCTTCACTACTGTAGTGTGTATTAAGCCTTCATGACAGCCAGTACGAAGGCAGCTGTCTGGACACTTCACAATAAACAAAAGTTCAGCGAGATATATATAAAGAAGGTGAAACGGTTGAAGAGAGATGGACAGAAATAAAGACAATAGCATTACAAATATCGAAAACACATTTAAAACAAGGAAATGGAAAACAACTAAGAAAAAATGGATGACACAGGAGATTCTGAAAATGATGGAAGAAAGACGCCAATTAAAAAACAGAGAACAAACAAAATATAAAGAAAAACAGAAAGAAATTCGAAAAGAGATAAGAAAGGCTAAAGAAAAATGGTTTAGTGAGGAATGTACTGAAATTGAAGAAATGGATAAAAAACACGACACTTTTGCGATGCACAAGAAAATAAAAATGAGTCTGGGAATTGGCCGCAGAAATAACATTAAATCTTATATGATAGCAATGGGAAGGTTATGCAAAGTATAGAAAAAACATTACAGACATGGAATACATACATATAACAACTTTTTAACGACAATAGAACTCCCTAGGGTGAATACATCTCAAATGCTTTTGGGCCACCTATACTGCAAGAAAAAGTGGAAAAAGCTATCAATAAAGTAAAGAAAGAAAGAGCATGTGGACCTAATAAGATACCAGCTGAAGTGTGGACACTGTTTGGGTAAGTTGGATTGAAGAGTCTGTTGACAGTGTTCAACAAAATTTATGAGTCCGGTACAATACCTCAAGATTGGCTAAAATCTTTACGTCTTTTTTCGTTCTCTATAGAGTACTCTGCCAGCGGTCTCACTACTGGCAAATTATGCCCGAGCTCAGCCGTAGAGGGTAGTGGAAAAAAATATAAAAGTGAGCCGCGCCACCGACTTAGACGGTTCAAGCCGGAAACCCCTAGGTCTTATAGGCACTAGCAGAGCCACACGATAAACAACTAAGATTATGGTGAACCAAATAAATAAAATTATAGCTAAAATATATTGGATACTTTACTCACACAATAAATCAAAGTACACAGCTCAATAGCAACATTATAACAAATATAGTCAAAATTAACAGCTATGGTAATTTTTCTTGCTAAAACAAACCAAAAATTTAAAATTTACAACTTTATAAAATAACCATAACAGAAGTAAGAGTAACAGACTTTACCAAGTTACCCACAAAAAAAAAGTAAAACGTATATAAATCAACTCATTAATAACACTAAATCAAACGTTTACATAAGGCAGCTAATTTACTCATGTTTTTACCATTTACATAAAGATTTTCACTGCCAAAACAATCGAGTTTATTTAAAAATATTTTTACAATGGTTGTCCTTTAAAATATCAAAATTGTAGGATATTTACAAATAAGTATGAAGAAAATATATTTTTACTTGGACACAAAGAATTATTGAGAAGATTATTTTAATCCAAGTTTAGTTTTGGCATATTATCTAATGCAATAAATAGTTTCCAACAATGTACTATATTAATAAACTAAAACAAAACTTAATCGTGGTGTCAAAGTAAGTCACGGCGTTATATATTTAAAAATAAATCACTTATAACCTTTGGGTATACGAATTCACAATGTACTATATTAATAAACTAAAACAAAACTTAATCGTGGTGTCAAAATAAGTCACGGCGTTATATATTTAAAAATAAATCACTTATAACCTTTGGGTATACGAATTCACTACTCCTGGCCGGTCTGATTATGGAACGGCACCTGCTAATTAACAATGGCTTCCCTCAAATAAATCCCGCATGCGGTCATTTTAACTCGACACCAAAATCCAAAATATCAACAACGAAGGTAAGATAGAATGGTCAAGTTAAAAATTAAGTGGTTTTTCTTCAAAATCCAATTAAGATGGCCCAAATACAGCCAGATATGAAAGAAAATCCGTAGAGGTTCTGCACACGTGTTAATATCACACCGTCCCAAAAATTCTCACCACACCACTCCCAAGACTGCCACCAAACGACTGACACCAAACGACTCTACTTCCCAGGCCGGATATCAAGAAAATAAAATGACACGGAACCCACGTCAACCAACAATATTCGCAAGTCCATGCTCCACATCAAAAATTGCCACAGCCATTTACAATCGAATCCTATCAGTACAAGGTATGCAACACTATTTACAACGAATGATATATTTAAATTACAACAAAATACGGTATGCGACTCTATTTACGAGTACCTGAGGAATACAAAACTATCAGAGACCCAATTATAATGGAACTGTAGAAGGGAAAAAATAGGCACGTGACAATCTATATTCGTCACATTGCCTAAAAAACGAAATTTAACAAAATACGAAGACTACCGTACAATTAGCCTTATGAGCCACGTCTTGAAACTGTTCCTGAAGATAATACATGAAAGAATATACAGAAAGCAGTAAGCTTAAATTGGAGACACGCAATTTGGATTTAGGAATGGTATGGGAACACGTGAAGCAGTTTTTGCTCTTCAAATTCTAATACAGCGATGTAGAGATGTCAATGTCGATGTGTATGCATGCTTTATAGACTTTAACAAGGCTTTTGATCAGGTAAAACATGACAAACTTATTAACATCCTTAGATCAACAGGCATAGATGAAGCGGGTATTAGAATTATACAAAATCTTTATTATGGACAAAGAGCATCGGTAAGAGTGGAAGGGAGTGACAGAAGAGGTGAACATTCGAAAGGGAGTAAGGCAGGGGTGTGTGTTATCGCCACTGTTATTCAATATTTACTCAGTGAAGTACTTGATGACATGCCGATTGGAATAAACATCAATGAACATCTGATTAAAACTCTAAGGTATGCCGATGGTACCGTCCTTATAGCTGACTCCCTTAAGAATTTACAACAACTGCTAAATAAAGTCATTAATGTGGAAAATAAGTATGAAATAAGCCTTAATACCAATAAAACGAAATTTATGGTAATTACCGAGAATAGTATGGACGCCAACGAAATTATAAGAACGATGTTGCATTGAAAAGAGTGGAAAGCCTAACTTACCTTGGATGATTAGTAAATGATCAATGGGACCACAGCAAAGAAATTAAACAACAAATAGAAAAAGCAAGAACAATTTTTCTAAAAATGAAAGATGTGCTCTCAAGCAATACTTTAAGTTTACATCTGCGCATGAGAATAGTTAAATACTATGTATTCTCAGTATTACTGTACGGCGTAAAAGCATGGACTTCCTCGGAAGCTGCTAGCAAGAAAATTGAAGCATTTGAAATGTGGGTGTTCAGGCGAATCCTTAAAATTAGCTAGACAGACCATGTGACAAATAATGAAGTTTTAAGAAGAATAGGAAGAATGAGAAATATGCATTACTCCAACTCATTATCCAGGGTAAGGTGAACAGTAGGAGAGGACCAGGGAGGCGAAGAGTATCATGGTTAAAAAACCTACGACAGTGGTACGGCCAAACGTCTAGTGAACTCTTCCGAGCGGCTGTTAACAAGGTCTCGATTGCTATGATGATAGCCAACGTTCGCTGAGCGGATATGGCACAAAGAAGAAGAAGAGCGAGATATCCATTCTTTGTGACAGCCAGGCTGCTATCAAATCACTGAACTCAGTCTACTTGACCTCTATGGCAGTGGTGCGATGCCGAGCCGCCTTTTATGAGCTGGTAGCTAAGTTTAGAGTTCACATTGTCTGGGTAACCGGACACAGGGACATACCAAGCAACTATAAGGCGACGGGCTGTCAAGAAAAAGCACCAGCCTCCCAGCTGTATCTGCCTCATCTCAGCAAGGAGTACCGATTGAATACCGCCAGCTCTTTCTGCACAGACAAGTAGTTCAAAAAGCCAACTTAAAGTGGCAAAATGAACCCACATGCACGAGTCATCGAAACAGATTTGGCCTAAACTAGATCTACGGCGAACTAATGATGTTTTAACTCTATCCAGAGAGTCCATTGGAAATGCGATTTTGGCCATAACAGGACAATTGGCAGGAGGATCTCATGCACGGCGCATGGGAATCGCAGAGCTACGACACAATGAGGAAGAGGTGGAAACAATGGTACATCTTCTCAGCCACTGCCCTGCTCTAGGCAGAAAACGGCTTTCTATACTAGGGCAACCGAAATTTGATGACTTATCTGATCTCAGCATTAAAGACCTCACACTTTTTAATAAAAGTTCCAACTGATTCTCACGGTAGAGGGAGAAGGGCCAAAAGGTTCCCTCCCAACCGCCGTTTTAACCTAACCTAACCTATGAGTGACGTACCAAATTTAATCAAGATAAACTAAGTATCTACCTTGCCGATAAACTTCATCTAATGTACCGAGGTTATTTATTAGATAAAATATTTACTTTTTAAAACTCCATAAAAGTTTATCTTCTTCCTAAAGTACAATATCTCAAACCCAAAAAATGGAGCACTTTTCTATTAGTATTATTGGATTTTTATGTGAAATCCAGTACCAATTTGATTTTATTTTTATTCATAAAAAAATTGAACAATATAATTAGAATAAAAATTATACACTTTTTTTAAAGACTCTTCTTTATGCAGTGATGACTGACTGACCAAAAATCTCCGATTCCACTTATTTATTGGAAGACATTCCTCGCTTGTAATTACTTTTCTAATGGAGGATTTTGAAACTTTCGTCAAAACGAGAATTCTTTTCACTACACCGTAATAAGATCCATTATTTTCTTATTTTAGTTGATGGTACATATTTTTAATAACTGTTTAAGTGGAGGGTTACCTTGTAATGAAATATCCCGTGCTTGTGAATTGAAAATTGAAATACTTTTCATTTCCCTCGTATATGTTTTCATAAATTTAATTAGTGGTTGATTAGTTGATCGTTGACAGCTAAGTATGTGCTATGTTAAATAATTATTTGCATAGCACATGGTTGTCATTTCAAAACTATTGTTATAATGTTTATTTTCCGCTCAACTAATTTAATTATTACTTTCTTTGTACAAATAAATTTTTTTAGAATTAAATTTTACTAAATGATTCGTAATTAAAATGATAAAATCAATTTTCTATAAGGCAAATCACAAAGTAGTAAATAATTATACGAATTTAAATAAATATGACAACAGTCATTAACCGGCAATTAGTGAGATGTTTCGATGAAATGTGAATTTTAAAAGTTTAGGTTTCCTCTCGGTTGCTGGTGTAAGTAAATTTTCTGAAAGAAAAGCGCTTTTTTCTTTGGCGTGTGCCCTTTCAAGTTTTCTGAAAGAAGAATGTTTTTTCCTTTGGCGTGGGTACCCTTTTTTTGAGAGTTCTAGCACGTGGTTGCTTTTGCCGTATCTCATCTTTGCTTTTTGTGAAAGTAAGTTTTCTGGAGAAGACGAGTGGTTTTCCTAGCGTAAAAAATGTAATAGGTGGTTTCAAGACTAGAAAATGCAGCATTCTGACAGACGAAGCAGAAAACCTAGTGACCAAAGAGGCTGAAGTAATCGAGACGTGGAGAAACTATTTTGATGAGCTGCTCAATGCGGAAGTAAAAGGAGAAACAAATGAACACATTTATCATACAGCAGAACCCTTGGTGCTAGAACCAACGATCTCTGATGTCTCCAAAGCCATGTCGAGGCTTAAGAACAACAAGGCACCTGGTGGTGATACAATTTCATCGGAATGTCTCAAAAATGAAGGCCACGCCCTACAGCAACGGTATCATACCTTGATATGTCAGATATGGAGAGACTAAATAATACCGACCAGCTGGAAAGAAAGCATTATAGTCCCTATCCATAAGAAGGGAGATAAATTTTCGTGCTCAAACTAGCGCGGGATATAAAGTTATGTCATTTATCTTACTAGAGAAGTTGACCCCCTATGTTGAAAATCAAATAGGCGACTATCAATGTGGCTTTCGGAAAAACCGCTCCACGGTAGATCAAATATTCACAATCCGTCAGTTGATGGAGAAATGCTGAGAGTACAACAAAACTCTTCACCAATTGTTTATTGACTTTAAGCAGGCCTACGACAGCATTTGCAGAGTCGAGCTATGGAATGCGATGTCTGCACTTAGAATACCGAAGAAGCTTATCAGCATTACAAAGGCGTGTGTCGAAGGATCATCCAGTGCGGTAAGAATTGGAGAAAGTCGCTCAACGTTCTTTATAATTATTAATGGACTCAAACAGGGAGATTTTATTTCCTCGCCTTATACTGGCTTTTGCGGATGATGTAGACATTGTGGAAAATAAGACCGTTGACATGACTGGAAAGCGCTGCAAAAGGTGTTAGCCTACAAATAAATAAAGAAAAAACAAAGTATATGGCAACAATGAATACTGATTAGAGAGATAGAATCGGACAGAACGTTGCAATGGACCAATAAAACTTTGAGAGGGTCCATCAATTTAAGTATTTGGGGGCTAAGATAACGTCAAACAATAACATGACTAAAGAGATCAATACCAGAATACAGAGTGGCATTCGTTGCTGGTTTGCATTGCAAAAAATTATGAGATCTAAGAATATTTTTCATAATACAAACATAAGCATTTACCACACCGTAATCAGACCCATTATGACATAGGCATGTGAGACTTGAACCCTTACAAAACGAAATGAGAATCGACTAAAAGTAGCGGAAAGAAAAATCTTGAGGGGCATATATGGACCAATCCTAGATGAGAATACCCAACAGTACCGAACCAAAACTAACATGGAACTAGAAGAAAAGAAAAGTCGACCCGATATCGTCAGAGTGGAACAAGCTTCCAAAATCAGTTTTTTCAGAGAACTATGAGCTACAACTTTTCAAAAAGCGGTTCCACAATCATTTCCTTTCTATAATCCTTTCCCCTTCTAATAGTCGCAGTGCTGGCCGTTCACGGCCCACTCGATAGGTCTACCCTTTGCCACGTCTTTTTTTTTGTTCTCTAAAGAGTACTCTGCTAGTTGTCTTTCTACTGGCAAATTATGCCCGAGCTCAGCCGTAGAGGGTAGAAGAAAAAAAAATCTAAAAGTGAGCCGCGCCACCGACTAAAGACGGTACAAGTCGGAAAGCAGAGCCACGCGAAAAACAACAAACAATTATGGTGAACTAGATAAATAAAACTATATTTACAATTACTGCAATATATTAATTAAGTAAAAATGATGTTCTGATTTTTTACAATAAATTCTGTATTTTCGTAAAGTGGTTTAAACGAATTTAATACACTTTTCTTAAAATGATATTTAAATTAATTAGAACAATCTTCCAGACAGTAATAAAAACCTAATGAGGTACAAAAGAGAATTAAAATAAAAAACAAAAAAAAACAAAAAGAAAATGTTCACAATATTTAAAATTTCGAAAATAATTGGTTTTATATAGAATTCCTATAGCAAAAGATTAACACAAAAAAAAGGAATACAAAATAAATGGACTTTCAACAAGAATAATATTTTAAAACCCTCACAATAACCACATAAATTATATTCAGTAATATATAAATTCAGATTCAACTTGGAGCCGGTACAAATTTAACGAAAAATAATTTGGTTACTTTTAAACTATTGAAAACTTCAGTGAGACGTCACTGGGAGCAGGTACAAATTTAATGAAAATAACTTGTTACTTTTAAATTATTGAAAACATTTAGATCAAGCACATAATAACTGATAAGTTGATAAAATTAAATTCAATACCATGTAACCAATTGAAAACTTCACTGAGACGTCACGGTAACATCGATGATCCAAGAACCGAAACACCAAGTAGTATTATCATAATAATTTCTGCTAAAAACACCAAGCAAGTCTTTATAACACTGAAATTTATCGTCGATGTGGATGGAACGGCACGTGGTACTTCACGATGGCTTCACTTCATCAAATCCCACACGTGGTGATCTTAACTCGACCCCAATAACCAAAATATCCACCACATAGGCACGACAGAATGGTCAAGTTAAGAATTAAATGGTTTATCTTCCTAATCCAATTAAGATGGCCCCAAATACAGCCAGATATGAAAGAAAAAACCGTTGAAGTTCCGCTCACGTGTTAATATCAAATCGTTCCAAAAACTCTCAACCGACTTCCACCATTGACACCAAACGAATCATCATCGCTCCTCGCTCCCAGACCGGGTATCAGAAAATGTCCCGGGACACGCGTCAGCCAACCTTTGCATGTCTAAGTTCCTAGTTCATAATCGCGTTCGTCCGTGTTAGTTGCCAGCCCATTCACACAGAAAAGCAAACCAACAATAGAATATCTGACAACACACGACAATCGAGGCCAATAATCAAGGCGAAGTCTAATAACACTTAATCCCCATCGATTAGCAAAAATGTCACAGCTATTAATAATCGAATTCTATTACTACTAGATAGGCAACATTATATACAACGAACCAAATACGGTATGCAAAGCTAATTACGAACGCCAGACTATCATAATAATGAAACGGCAGATGGGAAAAAAAATAGGCACGTGACACTTTTTAGCGACTATTTTCAGTAAAAAAAAATCCAAAAGACTAAAATGGGTGGGTCATATCAAGAGGCAGGAAGACGACTGAGTTGTGGAGTTGATTTGGGAGCAAGCACCAGTCGGCGTGCGTCCTTTGGGAAGACAAGATTGCGCTGGAGAGATAACGTGACGGGGGATCTTCAGGTCTTAAACATCGACAATCCGGAACTCAGCATGATGGATAGACAACAATGGAGGCAAATCGTGAAGTCAGCCAAGACCCACCGAGGGTCGTAGAGGCTACGGAGTAAGTAAGTATAGGATTGCAAGGTTTTTATATTTTTACTTAAATAAAGTACATGGCGCTTAAATTTTTATAAACATTTGTTTTCCTTTAGAATAAAAATTCAACAATTTTTCCTTACTCACGACCTTTCCGAATGTAGAGCAGCCGACAGGCTAATAAAAAATATAGCTGAACGAAAAAATTTTTATTTCGCTACAACCTCCGCATAAAAATACCTACTTTTTGTTGCACATTATCATAAGTATATACGTATTCATTTATAATGTGGGTCAATATAAATTATAAAGTTAATACAAACTTTCTGGGACTACAGAATTTAATCACTTTAAAAAGTACTCCAAAAAAACCATTTTAAAAAAATTTAAATCCAAATACAGCACTGGATTAAGAAAAAATTACTTTACACTCAATGATACGTGCCAAAACTAATAAGATTGGATATTGAGCCAATAGAAAATAAACAAATTCGACCAACAACCACTTTATTCCCCCGGGGATACGGAAAAATTAGAATAACTCCCAGGTATGGTCTGCCTGTCGTAAAAGACGACTAAAAGACTCCCAATCCAAAGTGTCATGCGACCCGTGCTGATGGATGCATGGCGGTGGGGGAGCACTGTAATTAACGGAGCCTACACGAAACCTATAACAATTGATAACAATTCTGAACGGGTTAGGGTTGATAAATGCTTGTCTGATGAAGGTGTCACATACAAGGGTGTGAGACAGGGCTGTGTTCTCTCGCCGCTTCTTTTTAATATCTATAGCGAATTTATTATGGGACAGGTTCTAGAGGACTGACAGGGTGGAGTAAATATTGGCGGCGCAAAATTAGGTTTGCCGATGATACGACCTTGATAGCTGTCTCCCAGAGAGAAATTCTGAAACTCCTGATAAGACTTGAAGATGTCAGTGCTCTTTACTATCTTGGAGTCCTAATAGAAAATACTGAGGGATGTGATGGCGAAATAAGACGGCGTATTCAGCTTAATAAGTCAGCAATAACACAGTTAAATAAAGTATGAAGGGATCGGACCGGCTTAAATCTGTAGTAATTGTAACACCAAGATCATTATAAGAACTTACTTCATTTAATACGTGACCGTTTAAGAAATATTTATGTCGCGGATTTTTATTGCCGGTGTAAAGAACTACACACTTATCTGTATTAAGAGGTAACATCCAGTCTAAGGACCACTTAGAGATCGAATGCAAGTCTTCTTGAAGATTAATGTGAAGATATGAATCTGAGAATATTTTTGAGTCGTCTGCATAGAAAAAATTGTTGCATTGAATATGGAATTGAAGGTCACTAGCGTATATTATAAATAAGAGAGGACCCAGTACTGATCCCTGCGGTACACCGCTTAATACGGGTTTCTCAGCTGAAAAACAATTTCCCACTTTCACACAGAATTTTCTGTTTTCTGTTTTCGTTAAGAATGAGTGAATCCACTCATGTTGATTACTTCGTATACCAAGATGTTCCAATCTATACAGTAGTCTTCGTTTTGGCACTCAGTCGAACGCTACCGCAAAATCTAGGTAAATAATGTCCGTAGGTACTTTCTTGTCTAAAGATTTTGTCCATTCATTAACACACCAAAGTAGATTCGTCATTGTTGAACGTCCTTTTACAAAACCATGTTGTTGTTCAGGTATTGTTTTTTCAAGCAAAAAAAAATTTACTGACATTCTGAAATTATGGATTCCATAACCTTACAGATGATAGGTGTAAGACTAATGGGGCGGTAGTTATTGGGGTTAAGTTTATTGCATTTATTGAAAATGGGGGTTACCGAGGCCGTTTTCCAGATAGGGGGTAGTATGTATGTATTAAAAGACAAGAACATTATTATAGATAAAGGATGAGCGAGAGCATTACAACATCTTTTTAGAAATAGGGTAAACAATTTTTATTCTAATATTTCTACACAATAAGTTTTACTTGATAAATCACTTAGATATTTACATTTGTATACAATCTTTTTATAACATTTTATAATTACTTCAAAAACTTGACTTCAAACTAAACTAAGAACTTTGATTTGTGATTTTATTTATATATTTCTAAACCCTGTTCTCGACAAATCGATGCCTATCTGAACATTTTCCGAAATTATTGGACCTTTCGAGAATCATCCGATATCTTATATTATGCCCGTGGCTATCATGCATTTTCCCTTATTGTGGTCGACGCGCTGTCGTCTCAAGGCGACAGTCGGCAGGGACAGCTTCACAAATCGTAACAATATAAACAATTGGTGACAAAAAATCGTAATTTGTTAAAACACAATCTTCGAATTTATAAACTTTCTTAACTTTTGCAAAGCAATTTGAATAAAATGTAAAGAACATACTTAGGTACTTTTAATTATGGAGTAACTTCATTTAATTGGTGTAATATGGAAGACGAAACAAGCAAGCTCTTTTTGAACGCAAGGCTCTAGCTTGTAAACGTTAACAGGCACTGAATCCCGCAGGCACGGAGCAGGAAAATATTAGAATGATTAGAACCCCATAAGCACCACTGGAAGATTCTATAGGCTAGTAGGTAGCACCAGATGGGACTTCTGAAAAACATGGTGGTCAACGCCATTTAGGTCTTTCGGGGACTCGGAGAATGGAAAAAAATGGATATCACTGCAACAGTTTAGTAAAACTTTACTACAAAATTATTTATGTTTTTATTGGTACGTCGTGATTGCTAGTGTTGGAATCACAGATTAATTTTAACACTTTATTAATGTTTTTAGATTAGATTTAAATTACTCTTGAGCCGTACCTGAGCGCCATCAAGCAATTCATGCGTTGTTTAAGTCGCAAACGGCTGTAAACTATTCGCCAGTTGTCACGACAGGCCGTCGGCTCTCCCCTCTCACGCGCTGTCTCAAGTCGCTGCGATTGACAGACAGTTATTTTTTATTTAGCGTATGCAGCAATCTAGAGCACTTATGGACAAAACTAGGCTGAATAATGCCACACAGAATCTTTTAAGAGAAATCTAAAAAATCAAAAATAAATTTATTAGTGCTTACCTCAGCGACTAAAAGATTAAAGAGGCAGAACCCCCTAATCAGAAACGAGGATGGCAGCTGGGCAAGAGATAACATCCAAAAAGCAAATAGATTCGCGGATCACTTAAAAAATACATTTCAATCAAACGAAGGTGAAGGAATAGCAAGAGAGAATTATGATCAAGAAGAATTAGAAATACGACCTGTCACAACAAAAGATGTAGCTAAGGAAATTAAAAAAAATATAAATCCAAAAAAAGCCCCAGGATTTGACTTAATAACAGGAGAAATCCCGAAACAATTACCCCAGAAAGCTATAATAAAACTGACGCACCAGATAAATGCTGCTTTTAGACTGGAGTATGTTCACAGGATGTGGAAAGTTACAGAGGTGATTATGATATCCAAACTAGGCAAAAAACCTAAAGAAGCTTCATCTTACCGACCGATCTCACTGTTACCTGTAATATCAAAATTATTCGAAAAACTTTTACTGAAAAGACTGAAGCCATTAATAGAGAAAAGGAAGCTAATACCTAATCACCAGTTTAGATTTCGTGAAATCCACACGATAGACCAGGTCCACAGAATAACCAAAATCAAAGAAAAACGCTAGAAGAAGGGAAAGTATGTTCTACAATCTTTCTAGATGTAACACTAAGTATGGCATGAAGGACTCAAGTACAAAATGAGACATCACCTGCCAAGACAGTACTCAGAATATAACAGGAAAAAGCTTATTCAGAACTTATTTCCCTGATTTAGAGCATAATACTATAGCTACTTTCGCTGATAACACAGCCATTTTAGCAGTCAGAAATAGTCATGACGAAGCTTCAGCTAAATTAAAAACAACCATTAACCAGATTGAAACATGGACTAGAAAATGGAGAATCAAGCTTAACGAGACAAAATCAGTGCACATAAATTTTACTAACAAGAAAGGTCGACACGTGCCAGTTAAACTGAATAATGCTCAGGTACCTGATGCCAACACAGCCAATTAACTGGATATTACATTAGACGCGGGGCTACGCTGGAAACCCCATATCAAAAAGAAAAGAGAAGAATTAGGACTCAAATTTAGAAAAATGTATTGGATACTCGGGCGAAATTCCACTCTGTCTATACACAATAAATTGCTACCATACAAGCAAATCCTGAAACCTGTTAGGATTCATGGTATTCAGCTTTGGGGCTGCACCCAGACCATGCAGCGATTTCATAGCAAGGTACTGAGAAATATCACCAATGCTCCTTAATACTCCAAGTATCTGCCTTTCATGTAAACACCCATCTAGCAAAGGAAAAGTTAATTGTGTCCTGAGAGGGACAAGAGCTGAAACACAGACAAACCCAAATATCTCGGTGTGGTACTCGATCGCTCTCTGACCTACAAATACTACTGCCAAAATACTAGGCAGAAAGTCACTACCAGGAACAAACTTCTTAAAAAACTAGCAGGGAGCAAATGGGCAGCAAACCCAAAGGTTTTAAGAACAACAGCTGAAGCAATGTGTTTGTCAACGGCGAAGTATGCCTGTCCGGTATGGGGTAGGTCAAAACATGCAAAACAAGTCACTATGGCACTAAACGACACATGTCGAATAATTACTGGCTGTATGAAGGCTACTACCTTACCAATGCTCTACCGACTAGCGGGTTTTGCATCACCGGAAAAACGAAGAACCGGTGTCCAATACTTGGACAGGTTGTGGCCTACTTTATTATGTTCATTACATAAAAAAATAGAACACAATGTGCTGACGGCAGCTGTTCGCCGGAGAACAGATAAAGTGAGTTCGAATTATTTACGGCTCTAAGAATGAAAATTCAAATTCATTAAGGGCGCCACCCAATTTAGATATAGCTTTACTATATTTGGATAATTGAGAAAACCAAATATCTATCTTTAACAAAATACCTAAAATGACATAATATTAAATTTTCTTAGACATTCAGGCTGGGCAAATAGGAGAATAAAAAGACATATCACATATAAGAATATAATTAGAACATCAAAGTGGACAAGACAAAATACGTTGTAGACCAGGGTATCATAAAATAATAATTACATAAATTAAATAACATATAGAACAATATTAACTAATGTATTATAGCGAAATACATACACTTTTATACCTGGTGTTATACCGCTCAAAGTTACCAGAATGGGGTATAATGGTAAGAAATAAACCTGTGACTGAATCTGCTGTCACATAGTACTATGTGAGAACTTCACAAAAGTTCTTTAGATTATAGTTTATAAAATTATCACGGTGACTTCACTATCTTAAATTTCAGAAATCCAGGAATCCAGCCAGAAATCATAAGGTTCCTGCAGCTTGATTATATTACTTTCAACAGCTCTTAGAATGTCAGAAGCAAGAGTATTACCTAGTGTTGAAACTTGTGAAATTTACTAGTATTCAACTATATATATGTTTGTTTGGAAATAGTGAAATAAATGTTTTATTCAGGAATTTGATATCAAAACTGAATGTTCTCAGTAAGTACAATGCCCAATAAATAAAAAAACTATTATATATAAAAAACAAAATTAGCTGGTAGCAATTTCAAATGCTACAATGCCCAATAAATGAAAAATTTACTATATATAAAAAACAAAATTAACAAGTAGCAATTTCAAATGCTACAAGGTTCAAACAAACTTTTGATGACAGACACTCTTTGCACCAGCTCAAAAAACCTGGAGGATCCAGCCAACTTAAGTCCAGAAAACGTTTTATGAGAACTGTCACCATAGAACCCCCAGAGACTTACCCCCTCTCACGGAGTAGAGACGGAGTGGAAAACCTGGCGCATGCTAAATCGCATGCGTACTGGCGTCGCCCCTATCAAGTCCAACCTGGCAAAGTGGGGTATGATAGGAAATGACGACGTTCTGTGTGAGTGCGAAGAAACACAAAACATGGAGCACTTAAGAACATGCGAGCTGTGTCCGTCAAAATGCACTCTCGATGATTTGTAGCTCGCCAAAAATGAAGCAATCGACGTAGCCCGATTTTGGGCCGAAAAACTGTAACATTAGGATTCGGACACGAAAAAGTAAAAGTAAGGTACTCCAGAAACAGTGACCTCCATCGGGACCTGAAGAATAACACCGTTGACCAGACGATCACCAAGTTTGCCAAGAGTCATGAACAGCGACTCCTAGAACATGTGAATGTTGAGGCCATCCAGCTCCTCGACAACACCAATCAGACAAGAAGACTTAAGAGGATAAAACCCTTTGAGTTGGTTCAGTAGCTAAGTGTCAGTGTAAAGCAGAGTACAGTGCAGTGCTTAGTGCCTATTTGTATTAGAGTCTTAGGAACTTCTATTGAGTAAGTTTTACGATTAAAATTAGTAAAATGAGGTAGATTAAAATGGCTTATTTATCGTTACCGATCAGATTTTAATTTTAAGTAAAGCCTGCTAGGCTTTCTTTAATAAAAAAATAATTTAACGTATGGCTACATCACAATGAAATCACATGAAAAATACAAAAAAAGTAGATACAATACATTGCTTACAATTATAGTAGGTAACAAAAGCAATATTTTGTTGCGCCTGTGATTTTTCTTGCCAGGAGATCCAGATATTGTCTGGCGCCTCTTGTGTTAGTTTATTTAGCGTTCCCCGGGTGCACCACGAGAAGGCGAAATAACTTTACACCCCTGACAGACAGTCTATCTTTCAAAACGCCGACCGGAGACGGACTAAAATTTCTTTCACAGCGATCGAAGAGATAGATTTTTCCTAAAATTAACCACGGTATCGAATTATTTCGGTGTTTGTTATTCTTTTAGATGAATTTACATAAAAGGCAAGATATAAGTGCATAGTGTATTTTGAAGAGAGAAATATTTCATTGTAAAAATAAACCAGCGACCTATGATTTAAACCAGTCCACTATTATAAAAGGCGAGTATAATTTTTCCGTGCGTGGGAAAAGAAATTACAAACCATGCTCCGAAAAACTAGTTTTCTTTCATAAAAGGTAATTGATTATTTTCCCAATCAAAAACACGACTAATAACGTTTTGCCTGTAGTCTCTGCAAATTTTTTAATTTAAAAATTCCATTATTGGTATTTTACACACTATAATGTTACATTCTCCAGCCATTTATCCTTTTACAATTTAAATGGCACGCCTATTGCGACAAATACCTAAGGTTTAATAATCTAATAATATGTATATTCGCTCCCCCATTGACCGCTCATTTATCTGAATTCCAGGACATGTTATATAAATGTATAGCATTTCTGTCTCTCCCAGTCAGTTCTTTTGATATTGTTTAACTATGCAGATCTCACTTATTGCTTCTGTTATATTTCTTTTAACTTTATATTTTGAAAATATTACATCGACCGGTTTAGACCAATCAAAGGAAGACGATATCAAATACTCAGCACCGATTTGGTTTGGACCAAGAATAGGTAGAAAAAAAAAAGACTATCTGGATGGATACAAAAATGTTGACATAGACGAACTGGATAACTTGCTAAACTTTATCAGGAGAAGTCCATGGACTATTATGCTTTTCAATAATGGTAAGTTGCGAAACATTTTTTCTTTTATAAATTATTTTTATTTATTAACAATGTCCAATATCTGAATTGTAGATTCCAGACCACAAAACATGATGATTCTTTCCAACATGTTTAATACAAATATTGCTAGTTTCTGAGATACCGGGTGTTAAAAGTTTAAATATGGATTTTGATTTTCGGGGATAATACCATAAGTGCTTTAAAAATTACCGATAATTCTGAGTGTTTTTTAAAAACTGCACGAGTTTATTTTTTTCATTGTTTCCAAACAAATTGCCCGACTTCAAAGGAAGAGGGCAATTTTTTGAAACAACGAAAAAAATAACCGAGTGTTTTTCAAAAAACACTTTTTTTTCATAATTTTAAACGCATCAGAAGAAATACCGTCAACTGCCACATGTAAGGAGCGATCTTGCATGCAGTTTCTCCCTCTTTAATATTTAAAAAAAAGGAGATTTGGCTTATTCCTGTTGCCAGACTTAATGAACGAGTACATACTGATTTCTGGATTCTCTGGGGTTGCTATTTGACATTTAAATGAGGGAGGAGATGTTAAGGGGGTGCCACTTGAAAACCTATCCCTTGATTTAAAATTCGACGTATTTTTTGTTTTTCTTACATTTACGCAAAATAAAAAGTTATTTTTACTGGCTGATTTTGAAATGAAAGCACTGGCTTAAGTAGCTTAACCCGGTAGACGTTGTCCTGCTATTCTGTAGTTTAAGGAAAAATCACGTACCGCGAGATGGCGCTGTCAATGACAAAATGTCGGATCATGCTGTGAACAACAAATATTCTGTCACTTGTAAAACCAACATTATTATTGAAGGAAATTTTAGTATTCTCAGAGATTTGAGTTGATTTTTTGTGAAAAACTATTGGATCGAAGCTGAATTTAAGGTTTGTTTTCGACGTTTCAGTATTATTGTTACTGGATTCTTGTTAAATGCCAGTAAAGACCAGGTGTATCCAGGTATCAATTTTGGTTTGTTCTCGAAGTTTTTCCGTTCTGTTGTCCCTGGAATTCTTTTTGCAATTTCTATGAAAGTCAAATTATTAATTTCGGACATATTGTATTATGTGGGTAAACGTGTTTGACCAATTAAGGAAGGTGAAGAGGTTTTTAAAGCTAGTCACATCATTTTATGTGGAACTGACGGTCTTAATAAAAAAATCATCTTTCAAATGCCTCCTTTGTTTTGTTGAAGTCACTATGAATAAGCACAAATAAAATGATAGATCATTGGACAACAATATCAAACTTACCACTGAAAAAATCATCTTTTACTAAGTGCTTGCTGCAAACTAACATAAACTTTGAGATTGGTTTTCCTATCTTTAAGATCATCTCTCATTTCTGAGCTGCCATAGGATTTAAAGGAATTTTATGGAAAGATATAATCGAATTGCCATTTGTAGAATTGTATCTCCATATCACCTTCATTAATCCTTTGCATTTTCGGATTTTGTGGTTTCTGTATACCGATTCTTCACAAAATATCATTCCAATGTAACTCAAAATAATATATAAAGTTCACTTTTCACCCATCTAAATAAATGGAGGTTAGTTTATTGTTCACACCTCGAGAAGATCATACGATCAATAATAGATGTCACCCACTTCGTGATTTTTCTCTATAACAGCTTGTACTTTATACTTTCTAACTTCAAAGCACCACTTTTAAGATTTATTTTACAAAAAAATTTAGAAAAATTAATTGATTTTACAGCTATGAATACAACAAATACATTCTCCGTGTTCAAATATAGTAGTATACCAATTTTCATAGGGATCGGTTAACCGATATAGAAGTTGGTATGCTGCAGCACCACTTGTTGGGGAGCACCAACAAAGTGGATAACGAAAGCAAATTCTTCACGAACAAATACATATACATGCCAATTTTCAAGGTGATTGGTTTAACGGTGCAGAAGTTGATATGCTATAGCGCCACCTGGTGGGGAGCTGCAACAAAGAGGATATCACAAAAACCTTCTCCACAAAAAAATACATGCCAATTTTCATAGTGATCGGTTAAGCGGTGTTGGAGTGAAGCGATAACATATATACAAACATCCATTTTTATATATGTATACAGAAGCTAAATAAACGAATAAGGAAGGAAATAAAAGAAGATTTAAGAAATTACAATGAAACCAAAATTAAAAAAATTATAGAAAACACCCGTGGCGTGAAATGCTTAAGACAAAATTTAGGAAGATCAATAATAATATCGCTGAAGAATAAAGATGGAACAGAAGTAAAATAAAAGAATGAGATTCTCAAAGTAACACAAACGTTTTACCAAAAACTGTATTCTTCGAACAAAGACCCAGATATCATCACAAAAGAAAATCTCAGAAGAAAGATTACTAATGTGAATTCAGAAATACTCCCCAACATAGAATCGTATAAAATTGAAGAAGCAATAACGCAATATAAACACCTTCTCAATCAATGTTTTTATAAAGGAGAAATCCCCAATGATTGGAACGAAAGTGTGACAGTTCTTCTTCATAAAAAAGGAGATAAAGCAGATTTAAAAAATTATAGACCTATCTCTTTGCTGTCACAAATTTACAATTTCCTCGTGAGGATAATAACCAATAGACTTACTTCGAAACTCGATAGTTACTAACCGGTAGAGCAAGCAGGATTCCGGAAGGGCTACAGTACAGCTGATTATCTTCTAACCGTAACAACGCTGGTAAAGAAAGCAAAAGAATATCACCTAGACTTACATATTGGCTTTATCGATTATGAAAAAGCTTTCGATTCCATAGAACTTTGGGCAATAGAGGGAACTATGAACAACTGTAGAATAGACTCTCGCTATAGAATTATCATACACAAAATATACAAAAAAGCAAAAATGACAGTACAGATAGGTGGGAACACTAAACCCATAATAATTAACAAAGAAGTTCACCAAAGGGACATTATCTCACCAAAATTATTTACTCTCGCATTTTAAGACGTGTTTAAGAACATCGAATGGACTGACAAAGGAGTAAATATTAGTGGAAGAACACGGAGCCATCTGCGGTATGCTGACGACATAATTATTATCGCTATTTTGAAACAGTAAGCGAATACATATACCTAAAACAAATAATGAAAGTAAACAAGAAAAATCAAACTGTGGAAATTACAAGACGAATAAAGCTGGCTTGCGCAGGTTTTGGATAGCTGAGCTGGATACTGAAAAGTAGTACAATATAACAATATCTGAAAACAAGAGTTTATGATCAATGTATCATACTCACTTATGGCTCACAAACTTGAACTCTTCATGAGGCTAATATGAATAAAATTACAAAGACACAAAGAGCGATGGAAAAACAAACGAATGGATTAGAAGTAAAACGAAAGTGAAAGACGCAGGAGAACATGCCGCTCGACTTAAATGGAGTTTTTCAGGACATAATGCCCGTCTAAAAGACAAAAGTTTAAATAATGAAATACAGCAATGGAGAGGCTAAAGAAAAATACAGAAGATGATGAAGTTTGTTTTGGTATATACTACAATATGATAGATGGCGTTATTTTTTTCGTAGGATTGAATTTTGACATATAAACATAATAATCGTTAAAGTAAAGTAAATGAATAATAATATTCATTCACAATATAAATAACAACATTTTTGTATTTTTGTACAACAACCTCTTCTTTCCAGACTTTCTTACACAGGGACCAAATCAAACTCATCGCGCGACCTATCTAGAAGGGCTGAACAAGATCTACAGGGCTATTTAGTTTTTATACAATGGAAACCATTTACCTACACATTTTACCGATTTAACTTTTTTGTCAAAATTATGATAATTTATGTTTACAGGAAAAAATCGACTTATGCAGTTTAATCCAAAAGAGCGAGGTTCGGAAAATTTTGGTGATGATGAAATCACAGAAATGGTTCGAAGGTCGATGTTTGCCCCAAGATTGGGAAGAGGCAATGATTTTAACTAATTCATATACATTAGAATGATAATTTTTAAAATAGTGTGATAGTGATATAATGATATTAAAATTTTAAAAATTATGATCATGAATTTTGATTGCAATAAATGTCCAATTATTTTAGTTTAAAAAACTACTACTAGTAGGTACAAAAATGTATGGTTTTATTGGTAAAAACCGAAAATTGCTCTTTTTTCGGTTTAAAATTTAAAAATTTATGTGATTGTAGTAGTTAAATACAGAATATAAATACTCAAAATGATGCACCTATGGAATTGCAATATGGTGAATCCTAGATCGCCACTTTAGATACATCAAAGGCTTTTAATTAATTCCATATTATCATCTTGTATCTAATATATGCAAGATAATTCTTATCAAGGGTAGCAATTTTTATTTGTAAACGACCCTCAAGGATCAGTGTTGCCCCCCTTTTTTATATTAATTGCCTACTTACCCTACTAGTTTTGCAGATAAAAGTACCATACATTAGACTATTAAATCCCTTATAACCAACAGTTAAATAGAAAAGAAAAATTTAAAATTCGGTGACTCTAACAATCAGTTTTAATTTAAATAACTTATTTTAGTTTAGTAGTTGTGCGAGATACAACTAACTAAATTTTTATTGTAATTCGGGTTCTTAATGGACTGTAATAATAAGGGTAGTTTTATCACTGAAAAAAAAATAATAAACAATCAACACTTCTTCTTCGGGGTAGATATACAACCCTTTGTGGGTCTTGGCTGCGATAACGATTTGCCTTCTACCGATCTAGGTCTAGCATGGCCTCCTTACGATCATATATTCGCATAGTTTGTAGGTCTCTTAGGATGTTGTCCCCCATCTAAGTCTCGGTCGTCCCAGCGGTCTCTTTCCGACCGGATTTTCTTTCCACACTGTCTTGATTAGTCGGTCGTCAGGTGCTCTTTGGACATGTCTAGCCCACCTCAGGCGCATTGATGTTATGGATTTAACTATGTCCGGTTTTTGATATAGTTCCTGGACTTCTGCATTTGTCCTTATTCGATATTGTTCGGTGTTTGGGTCCTTGACGGGGCCAAATATTCTCCTCAGGTTTCTCCTTTCAAATCTCTTTAGTAGGAGCTCATTATGCTTCGTAAGGGTCCAAGTTTCGTAGCCATAGCAGATGATCGGTTTGATTACCGCCTGGTACACCTTAAGTTTAAGTACCACAATCTTACTGTTTAAAAAAGGAGACAAAAAGATACCCGCAAACTACCGAGGCATAAACCTCCTTAAAGCTAGTAACAAAGATTATAACAAATAAAATAAATGAACTCACCACATTGGGCGATGAACAACAAGGATTGAGATCAGGAAGATCTTGTCCTGATGCGATATTTGTCCTGCGACAAATAACTGAAAAATCCATCGAGTATAACAAACCAGCCTTCATGTGTTTTATAGACCTGGAAAAGACGTTTGACCGAATACAACTGGAGGACGTAATACACCTCCTATACAAAAGGCAAATCCCATACAACATCATCAAAACCATCGAAAATATTTACCAGAGAAACAAAATACAAGCCAAAATTAATGGCACAACTACTGAAGGAAGGAATAAATAGTGGTATTCGACAAGGAGATCTCCTTAGCCCCTTATTGTTCAACATCGTTATGGACGAAATAATAAAAAGCACTCGTAACCTGAAACGGTATAAAATGGGAAACAAAGACGTCAAAATCCTATGCTGTGCCGATGATGCTGTTCTGATTGCAGAAAACGAAGATGACCTACAGAGATTACTTTTCAAATTTAACACAATGGCAAAAAGTCTAAAAATGAAGATATCTGCAGCAAAGACGAAATGCATGACCACTGGTTGTGGATGATAAAATTATACAACAGGAGATGAAATTTAAATACCTAGGCATAGAAATATCCAGATACGGTGACATCGAGGCGGAAGTAAGAAACCAAGCGGCAAAAGCAGCACGAACCTCAGCTTACCTAAACGATACAATCCTCCGAAACAAATATATCAGAATCGAGACCAAATCCCGAATCTACAAGGCGGTCATCCGACCTATATTAACATACCCAGCAGAAACTAGACCAGATACATCGAACACAAAGAGAATATTAGAAACCACCGAAATGAAAATAGTGCGCAGGATCGCTGGAAAAACACTTTTTGGCAGGCAGAGAAGCGAGGACATTAGAAGAACATGTAAAATAGACAATGTAAATGAATGGATACTGGGAAGAAAGAGAGAGTGGAACGAACACATAGACCGGATGAATGACGATAGAATGGTCAAAATAACTAGATACAAGTCGCCCTTAGGGCGCCGAAGCGTTAAAAGACCCCGCAAGAGATGGAGCGACAACCTTTCTAATAATTAAACGGCAGAGGATACGAAGAAAAACAAGCAAATTGCTTACATTAAAGAAAGAAGAAGAAGACACCTTAAGTTTTGACAGTATTGACGGTGATATAGGCCTCAGTAGCACATTGGAGAGTACCTTGTACGCTGTGTTCAGTAGATATATTCCCCTGCAGTTATTGCATTTCATGCGGTCCCCCTTTTTATGGATGGGGATAATAGTGCATTCGTTCCATTCATCGCCGATGGCAATTCTATAAGAAAAAACGGTACAGAGATAACTGATAGGATCAACCTTGTTCGCCGTAGTTTTTTCCCTAGCTTGGAATGTTCGACTGGGCAGGGGGCTGGTGATTGAAGTTTGCCGGCAGGCTTGTTTGTGAACACCATGTAATATCACCGGTGGTCGTTCGCTCTGCAAGCTGATCTTTTAGTCTGTTGACAACACTGTTTTTTTGTGGGTATGGATCCACGCGAGATAACAACACTATTCGTAGATATTGGTCTATGGAAGTTAAAACACAATAGTTACAAGTAAGTACAAAATGAGATCTCTCTGACACGATCCCATCAATTGCGAATTAATAAATACATTTTACGTGTTATTTTTGATGTAGGAATTGTCATTATCTTTTTCGTCGTACCTAGAGATGCCACAGGCATCATTCTCAGGCGAAGCAAAAAATGCCTGGTACTGAATAGTAGTTAATAAATAAAATGGTTGTTTGTTGTTACTTAATTTTAATAAAGTTGTTTAAAAAATGTTTATTAGCTATTCCCAATTTACGTAGGTAGTCAGTGAGGTAATGAAGTAGCCCTTAATGGTTCTCGTCATTTTAAAATGTTTAACTATTATTCGTGAACCTCTAAAAAACTATTATAGAGCTGATTATTTTATAAAAAAAAATTGCTAACAGCTAATCTCTAACATGCTTTAAGCATACTTACTTTATGCATAAGAACCTAACAAATTTCATTATACTTTAATCCTCTTTAACCCTCCACAATTATCAAAACCAATTTTATACCCTCTCTTAACCCTTCTAGTATATTAAAACCTGTTTTTGAATTCCAATGGTTGAGCCGTTTTAACTGCATAAGATGTAAAGTCACGCTCAAAGCTTTATAATTTTAAGATCTAAACAATACTTCTGGCGTTCCAGACGCAAAAGTTGTTATTAAAATCAAATTTCTTTCATGAAATCCATTAATCAATCAAAAGAATAAGTAACTCTAATTTCATCTCAAGTTACGCAGTTTAACATAACAAGAACTTCCTTACTAGAGGATTAGTTAAGCTAAGTGTAACGGGAATTTTTTCTTTTTAAAAACCATCAGGACAACTCTGGTAATTATTTAGTTGTAAAAGCCGGTACTGCGTTTAGTTTTTACTTGTTTGATAAACATACATACATATACATACATACATATAGTCACGACTTTTTCCCGTAGGGGTAGGCAGAGACCACTTCCTTTCACTTCCGCTACGGTTCTTACACACATCTTTAGCTTCCTCTACTTTCATCAGTGCTCTCATGTATACTCGTCGGTTGTTGGTACTCTTGACCTGGCCTTTCTTCAAAACAAAACTGATCTAATCGAGATATGTTCTCCGAGGTCTACCTCTACCGACATGTTTATTCACACTCGCCTTATAAATTTGTTTCGTCAATCTTTCTTGATCCATCCTTTCTACATGTCCAAACCATCTAAGCATTCCTTTATCTATCTTTGTAACCACAACTTCTTTTACACCACAGCGTTCTTTTATCTCACTATTTTTTACTTTATCTAACCGAGTCACTCCGGCTATACTTCTCAGACTACTCATCTCCGCAGTATAAATCATATTTTCATGCTTCTTCTGCCAAACCCAACATTCACTACCATACATACACCCTTCGCTTAATGTCACTGTCATACTTTTCATCTCTCGTAAACTTTAAACCCAAGCACACAAATTCATTTACTTGTTCCACTCTTTCTCCCTTAATCAAAACTTCACAGTTTGTAATGCTTTCTTCTCTTTTAAAAACCATTACTTTCGTTTTGTTTACATTTATTTTTATCCCTTTGATTTTCAGGGCATCATGCATAACATTAACCATCGCCTGCAACTCCTCCTCAGATGATGCTAAAATGACTTGATCATCGGCGTAAAGAAGGCATTTGACGATCAAATCATTCAATTTCAATCCATACGCACTCTCTAATATTTTAAACAATCGTCTATGTATAAGTTAAACAGCCATGGCAAAGCCACACATCCCTGTCTCACACCTTTTCAATGTTAAACCACAATTCACTCCTCACCACTCTGTTATAGGCATTTTCCAAGTCCATTAAAGCGCAATAGACCTTCTGACTTCTAGCCAAGAATTTTTCGACTATATCTCGTAATGAAAGGACCTGATCCATACATCTCCTTTCTCTTCTAAATCCTGCTTGCACATCCCATATTATCTTTTCAGTTTCATTCGTTACTCTTTTAATCAATATCTTTGCATACAGTTTGCCGACTATGCTGAGTAATTCGTAGTTCTTAATTCTCAAGTTGTAATTTTCAATTCGTAAATTTTTGCTATATATTAACTAATGAACGATTTATTTATTATTGTTTTTAAAAATAGTCCAATTCCGTCTAATCTGTCGAATTATTCAAAAGTGGTTGTGTTATTCAATGTGGTTGTGATCAGAAATGCAAAAATGTGAATAAGACTTTTTGATAATTACGTATTAGTAAAATTGTGTGTTATTTCTCTTATTAAACCTTAAAAATGGACTTTAAATTTTAATTTGCGTAATAAATGCAAACCCATGACCATTAAATATCTCCAAATATAATGACTTTATCGTCACGAAGGTAAATTATGTTATTTACACAGAAAGTATTGGAAAATTGTGCTTAAATTATAATTCCGCCAATGGCGAGGAAGGGTCAAGCTCTGACTTGCCCCTGTCGAACGCGTTTGGTAGTGGCCAAAAATGTTTATTTACCATAATTTATTAAGGTTTGCAGTGTCTACACCTCCTGCCAAATATGATAAAGATTAGTCAGTTTAAAAGTAATAGAGAAAAATCATTTTTAAATTTTTAAATAAAACGCCTTGTAACTCAAACAGGAAACACATTTTATCAAAGCGAATTGGGTTAATAAATCTTATATTATTTTGAATTCAAGATTCTCCACTTTAAATATTTCACATTATTGATGATACAGCGTGTATATGCGCATATTTTGGTAATGTTTTGTTGCATATATTCCGTTCTCTATTGATAAGGTATTAAATTTTTATTACAAGCTTTTGATAAAAATGTAGACTAAATTTTTTATTTGTGTGTGCAAGGCCGTTATCGTGTCGCTTTATGAGGGAAAAGGTTCGCAGCAAGACTGTTAGAACTACCGGGGTATTAGGTTACTCAGCATAGTCGGCAAACTGTATGCAAAGATATTGATTAAAAGAGTAACTAAGAAGATGATATGAAATGTGTAGGCAGGATTTAGAAGAAGATGTATGGATCAGGTCTTTTTATTAAAAGGTATAGTCGAAAAATTCTTGGCTGAAAATCAGGTCTATTGCGTTTTTATAGACTTGGAAAAGGCCTATGACAGAGTGGTAAGGAGTGAATTGTGGTCGACATTGTCTATGTATGGGGTGAGCGGTAGTTTAATACGAGCACTGAAATCACTTAACGATGATATTACTGCTTGTGTCAAGATAAACAGAGCGTGCACGGACTGGTTTAACATCTAAAAGGGTGTAAGACAGGGATGTGTGACTTCGCCATGGCTGTTTAACTTATATATAGACCATTGTTTAAAAGATTCGAAAGAGAGTACGTATGGATTAAAAATGAATGATTTGATCGTCAAATGCCTTCTTTACTCCGATGATCATGTCATAGTAAAATTATCTGAAGATGAGTTGCAGGCGATGCTTAATGTTATGCGTGATGCCCTGAAAATTAAAGGGATGAAAATAAATGTAAGCAAAACGAAAGTAATGGTTTTTGAATATGAAAAAAGCATGACATACTAAGAAATTCTGATTAAGAGAGAAAGAGTGGAACAAGTAAATAAATGTGTGTACTGTGGTTTAAAGTTTACGAGAGATGAAAAGTATGACAGTGACATTGAGCGAACGGTGTTGGCAGGAAAACAAATGAATGGGGAACTGCTTAGCTTTATGATATGCCAGAAAGTGTCATAAAAGACACGTCTGGCTGTGCATAGAGGTTTCTACACTTATGTATGATAGTGAATGCTGGGTTTGGCAGAAGAAGCATGGAAATAGGATTAATGCTGCGGAGATGAGTAGTCTGAGAAGTATAGCTGGAGTGACTCGGTTGGATAAAGTAAAGAATAGTGAAATAAGGGAACGCTGTGGGGTAATAGAAGAGGTGGTTACAAAGAACGATAAATGAATGCTTAGATAGTTTGGACACGTAAAAAGGATGGATGAAGGAAAATTTATAAGGTGAGTGTGAATGGACAAGTCGGTAGAGTCGACTTCGGCGAACATATCTCTATCAGATAAACATTGTTTTGAAGAAAGGCCAGGTGAAGAGTACCAACAACCGATGAGCATGTATGAGAGCACTGATGAAAGTAGAGGAAGCAAAATATGTGTGTAAGAACCGTAGTGGAACTGAAAGCTGACTCTGCCTACCCTTATGGGAAAAAGGCGTGTCTATATGAATGTATGTGTGTTCTAATGCTGTCACGTGCCTATTTTTTTCCCATCTGCCGTTTCATTATTATGATAGTCTGGCGTTCGTAATTAGCTTTGCATACCGTATTTGGTTCGTTGTATATAATGTTGCCTATCTAGTAGTAATAGAATTCGATTATTAATAGCTGTGACATTTTTGCTAATCGATGGGGATTAAGTGTTATTAGACTTCGCCTTGATTATTGGCCTCGATTGTCGTGTGTTGTCAGATATTCTATTGTTGGTTTGCTTTTCTGTGTGAATGGGCTGGCAACTAACACGGACGAACGCGATTATGAACTAGGAACTTAGACATGCAAAGGTTGGCTGACGCGTGTCCCGGGACATTTTCTGATACCCGGTCTGGGAGCGAGGAGCGATGATGATTCGTTTGGTGTCAATGGTGGAAGTCGGTTGAGAGTTTTTGGAACGATTTGATATTAACACGTGAGCGGAACTTCAACGGTTTTTTCTTTCATATCTGGCTGTATTTGGGGCCATCTTAATTGGATTAGGAAGATAAACCATTTAATTCTTAACTTGACCATTCTGTCGTGCCTATGTGGTGGATATTTTGGTTATTGGGGTCGAGTTAAGATCACCACGTGTGGGATTTGATGAAGTGAAGCCATCGTGAAGTACCACGTGCCGTTCCATCCACATCGACGATAAATTTCAGTGTTATAAAGACTTGCCTGGTGTTTTTAGCAGAAATTATTATGATAATACTACTTGGTGTTTCGGTTCTTGGATCATCGATGTTACCGTGACGTCTCAGTGAAGTTTTCAATTGGTTACATGGTATTGAATTTAATTTTATCAACTTTTATCAGTTATTATGTGCTTGATCTAAGTGTTTTCAATAATTTAAAAGTAACAAGTTATTTTCATTAAATTTGTACCTGCTCCCAGTGACGTCTCACTGAAGTTTTCAATAGTTTAAAAGTAACCAAATTATTTTTCGTTAAATTTGTACCGGCTCCAAGTTGAATCTGAATTTATATATTACTGAATATAATTTATGTGGTTATTGTGAGGGTTTTGAAATATTATTCTTGTTGCAAGTCCATTTATTTTGTATCCTTTTTTTTTGTGTTAATCTTTTGCTATTAGGAATTCTATATAAAACCAATTATTTTCGAAATTTTAAATATTGTGAACATTTTCTTTTTGTTATTTTTTTTTGTTGTTTTTTTTTTTATTTTAATTCTCTTTTGTACCTCATTAGGCTTTTATTACTGTCTGGAAGATTGTTATAATTAATTTAAATATCATTTTTAGAAAAGTGTATTAAATTCGTTTAAACCACTTTACGAAAATACAGAATTTATTGTAAAAAATCAGAACATCATTTTTACTTAATTAATATATTGCAGTAATTGTAAATATAGTTTTATTTATCTAGTTCACCATAATTGTTTGTTGTTTATCGCGTGGCTCTGCTGGTGCCTACAAGATCTAGGGGTTTTCGGCTTGTACCGTCTTAAGTCGGTGGCGCGGCTCACTTTTAGATTTTTTTCTTCTACCCTCTACGGCTGAGCTCGGGCATAATTTGCCAGTAGAGAGACCACTAGCAGAGTACTCTTTAGAGAACCAAAAAAAGACGTGGCAATGCATTACTTTTTAAAAAAAAATAAAAATAATTCTATAGATGCAGTTTTTTTTTTATTTTGTTTCTTAATATTTAATGTACTTGTGAAACTTACTTTATTTATTTTTCTGCACTAATTTCGATTGTTTATTATTTCTTAAATTAAAAACGGAAAAATTTGAATGTTTTTGTTTTAATTTAATCAAAATTAATTAAATTCAGAAACGCTTTTATTAAATTCTTTATTCATTTACGACAAACAGTTTAATTAATTTAAAATTTATTGTATCATCTTATAAATACATTAAAATCAATTCACTTTTTAAGTTGGTGCAGTTGACACAACAGAAAAAAAATAAAATGACCAGTCGTACAGTTCTGTTTTTTTTATTAATAATTGCTGTAGCTCATATGGTACACGGCACCGCTAGACGTGTAAGTTCAGTCAAATAAAATCAATAATTTTTTTTGGCTTGGGTGGTTGCCATTCAGCCAGTCACATACAAAATTTTATTCATTTAATCTATGTAAATAGTAAAAGCTTTCACACATACCATGCATACCTTTTTAGCCTATACGAAGCAAAGTAAAATAAGAGTTAAAATCAATTATAGGGTTAATATTTTTCATTCAAACAATAGGGAAAAATCACGTAACGCGAGATGGCGCTGTTAATGACAAAATGTCGGATCGAGGAGTAAACAACAAATATTCTGTCATTTAATCACTTGTAGTAAATTTTAGTTATCTTTATTTATTTTTTTGTGTTAAACTGTTGGATTGAAGCTGGATTTAAGGTTTGTTTTCGACGTTTCAATTTTATTTTCGCTGGACTCTTGTTAAATGCCAGTAAAGACCAGGTGTGTCGAGATATCAATTTTGTTTTGTTTTTGAAGTTTTTCAGTTCTGTTGTCACTGGAATTCTTGTTGCAATGCCTATGGAAGTCGAAATATCAATTTCGGACATATTGTATTATGTGGGTCAACATGTTCGACCAATTAGGGATTATTATAATCCAATTAGGTAAGGTTAGGTATTATGTGAGTGGGGCGTAGGTTGCCCCTCCACTGCGACCTTTAGTAGGTCTATTGTGGCTCACCCTTAGAGGTTACATTTCACCGCAGAATCCAGCCCTTCTCACGAAGTTAAGGTTGTATGGGATGAGATTTTCTTGAAATCGGTAGGTTCTAGGTTGGTATAACCAAATATGTTGAACCTTATTCTTCACAGGCAGGGGCATGAATATAGTATTTGTTCAGTAGTTTCGTATTCCACGCAGCAAAACCGACAATCCGTTTGTTGATTCAGATCTATCTTTCCGAGGTGGTATCTTAGACGGCAGAGTCCTGTAAGTAGTCCCGTTAGAATTCGTAGGTAAGTCCTGCTCCATTCTAGGATCTGCTTAGTTGTGTTTCTTGATGGTATTCTAGAGAGTATTTTTCTCTCTTCTTCTTAAGGTGCTGTGATCGCTTGTCGATCGTAGGCTCTCATATTGCACAGCATATTAACAATCATAGTCTTATTTACAGCTGCGCGGAATAATTCACTAGTTGTTTTATCAAACCACTGGCGTAGATTTTTAAGCCAGGAAGTAGTACGGCGGCCCACACTTTTTTTCCCATGATTTTGCCTTGTATAACAAGGTGTAGTATCTTGTAATTTTCTGAGTGTTGCATTATATGACCGAAGTATTCCAATTTACGTCGTTTAACTTTAACTTTTATTTTAGCGTTGCTATACCTTTATGTTTGTGACTTTATCTACCCTATCTACTTCAGAATATGGCGATATACCCACACCTCGAATGCTTCTAGTCTCTTCAAAAGCAAATCAGTCAAGGCCCATGCCTCAACCCCGTAAAGCAATGCTGGGAATATATAACAACAAACCATTCTCATGCGAAGTTTCAAATTAAGATCATGATTAAAATGCCCAGTCCGAAATGATTGCTTCGGCGGCACTTGTAGTGACTTCAAAAATCAGTTCTGGTCCAGTGAACGCAGATTCGGCCTGCTGTTTTGCATTTTGTGTTTTTCTCCACCCCCTGGTGCCCAGATACCCACAGCAGGGTCACCCTGTTTTTCGCTCCAAGGTACTCTGGGGATTCGATACATTTTCAATAAATTTAGCATTTATCTTGTTGAAGCTCAGTGCTTTTAAAGCAGTCTGGTTGTCTGATATTATACTTATGTTTTTGTTTGCTAGAGATCTATTAGTCAGCTCACTTGCACACAATTTGATAGCGAAGACTTTAGCCTGAAAGATTGTAGCATACCTGCCAAGACTGGTTTCCTTCTGAAAACATCGTCCCCCAACTCCATCTGGAGTTTTTGAGCCATCTGTGTCCATTACGTATTCAGTCTCTGGGAAGAAGATTTCTCCCCTCACCTATTCATCTCTCTTCGGAAAGAGAACTTTGAACGACTTTTTTACGTGTATTTTTGTGGCTAGCACGTCAGGAACCATTCCGAGAATTTAGTGGTTTTTTGTCTCACTCAGTATCCCGAAATGGTTTCCGAATTGCTCTCTATTAATTTGCTTATCCAAAGACAGGAATCTGTAGGAGACTATCCTGGCCTCCCTTAATCCAATTAACTTTGGTTACTTCTATCTTTCTTTATTATGAAATGTTGGTACTTCAACTTCAACACAGGTTCTGGCTAGAAACGGATCCATCTTTTAAACGCTTTCTCTGTGTAGTTGAAGTCACCATGGATAATCACAAATAAAATGATAGATCATTGGACAACAATATTAAACTTACCACTAAAAAAATCATCTTTCACAAAGTTCTTGCTGCAAACAAACATAAACTTTGAAATTGGTTTTCCTATTTTTAAAATTATCTTCCATTTCTGAGCTGCCTTAGAATTTAAAGGAAATTTATGCAAAGATATAACCGAATTGCTATATATAGAGCATTGTGGAACAAAGTATATTTTTCGTGATTTTATCTCCATTTCTTCTTTTTTAATCCTTTGTATTTTCGAATTTTGTGGTTTATTAACACCTACTTTTTACAAAATATCGTTCAAATGTAACACTTTTAATGCTTAAATTGCTTAAAATTATATACAAAGTTCACTTTTCACCCATATAAACAAATGGAGGTTAGTTTGTTGTTCACACATCGAGAAGTTCATACGATCAACAATAAATGTCGCCCCCCGTGATTTTTCCCTACTGTAAATGTAAAATTGTAAACATAAAAACAGAAGAAACAGTTTAATTCCGTACTACAAAAGTTTAGGTGTTTGGAACACGCAGATGAAAATTTTTGTAGACAATGGTAGGTACAGTTGTAATTTCACTGATTTGCTTCCATCCGTGACATTACAAATAAAAATATATACGATGAGAGCCAATCTTTGTAGATTAGAAGTAAAAGAAAATCTTCGGAAGAAATGATCGTTTGTTTTTGCAATACCTCATTGAATCCATCATTCTTAATATTTAATTACGATGATAGAGATCCAATATATTTGGTAGCGACGAAAGCTAAAAGTTAATTTGGAGACAAAATATGAATAGCTGATCAATACCAAAATAATTATTATTTAAAGAAAATAAGTGAGGCATTTTCAAAAGAAATGGCGAATTTAAACTAAGAACACTTTTTTCTTAACAGTACCTAATGATTTTATTGTAAGTGTAAAAAATAAGTATAATTTATGTTTTAGTCGTCAAAACTATGTTCAGTTGTAAACTGTAAAAAAACAAAAATGGAAATCGAAGGAAATATAGAAGGGAATTCCTACTTAGCTCCTGGAGACAAATTAAAAAAATTCCTTCCGGCAGTTCAAGCTCAGGGGGATGGAAGATTTAAACTAAATGTAAACGTGGGTCGTTAACTGTTGATATTAAAAATGAATAAAAAAAAATAGTTATTTTAATTATTTACCTGTATCTTGAGTAAAAATATATATTTATTATCAGTAAAATTGTATTATTATTTTTAAAGAATAAATGTAATTGTTAAAACCATCGCTTTGTTTAAAACTAAAAAAAATGGAAATCGTATATTTGTGTTCTGTAAAAATTATTGTCATAAAAATAAATAAAATTTTACACAATTTTAAATATATTTTATGAGCAGACCCGCGCCGTACATAAGGGCAAAGTCGTGTGGTGCACGACGGCGCCGAAGAGCCTCAAAACTCAAAAGTAAAAAAAAGATAAAGCAACAAACAATATTGCTAAAACAAAATTGCAACAGAAGTAGCTTGGCGGGCGACTAGCCTCTAAAATAACAAATATTCGGCTGAATATACTTCACGTTCGTAAACTTCTTCCTCCGATTGTACTCGAGACTCACGATTACTGAAAATTTCGTCGTCGCCGATCGAATCGTTATTCGAATGTTTTCGTTGTGCGCAGATTTTGTGATCTCTCGCCCGCCAAGCTACTTCTGTTGCACTGTAAATTTATGGTGCTGTTTGAAATAAGCGAAGGAAACTTTGAGAATAACGTAAAAAATTTGGCTGCATCTTTGGCCAAAGCATTGCACAATTTTGAGTTAATTTGCATTCTTATATTGTGGTATAATAGTAAATAGTAAAGTTAACATTGTTAGTAAAATTAATCAAAAAACAAACTTTGATGTTGTTCAGTGTTGTAATCATTTAAATAATTTAAATAATTTTAATGATCTATTGATTGATGCTAAAGAAATAGCATCCAGCTTAAACAAAAAACTTAAATTTAAAAAACAAAGAGGTCTAAAACCGCGAAAAATAAAAAAAACATTTTGATTATGAATGTGACGATGAACTGATCCACGACGAAACTTTAAAGTTCAAAGTTGATTGTTTTTTTAATGCTCTAGATGTAATCATAACATCAGTGAATGAGAGATTTCAATTACTTTCTTTTTATTTTAATAATTTCGCGTTTTTATGGAATATTGATTAATTTAAAAATTATTTTGAAAACGAACAATTAGAATCGTTAAAAAGTTGAAAATTTATTAAATGACAAAACTCGCAATAAACAAGACATAAATGCCGTGGAACTTGTTAAAGAATTGCAATATTTACAAAAATTTTATGAAAAAGTTATAACGTCTCCAAAAGAAACTTATACAATTAACAATGCCGGTTTCGGTTGCTACCGCAGAACGATCTTTTTCAAAACTCAAAATAATAAAAAATTATTTAAGATCGACCATGGGGCAAAACCGACTAAGTAATCTTGCCATCATTTCAATAGAATCGGCCCAGCTAAAAGAATTAGACACCGAAGATTTAATTAAAAAATTTGCAAAAATTAAAGCACGAAAAGCCCAATTTACTCCGTTAAAATATTAATAACAATACCTACCTAATATCTGGATATTAACCTTTAAAAGGTGACATGTTGCATTATTTAAATAATACATTTATTTTGTTTTTATTTGTCGATCAGTTTCGTCCTGTGATATATAAACGAGTATTTTTAATGTTTTAAATATTTTTTTATGTCTTTTGCTTTTGTATCATATATTACATTTGAAACTAAAATACAAAATTTTTGAGTTGTTATACTGTTTTCTATAAGTTTATAATTATGTAATGTACCTCAATGAGAAAATACTTGTATGGCTTGTACTTGTAAAATAGAAAAAAGAAAATTACTTTATGAAAATACCTATTAAAATTATTTTTAAATCTATATATATATATATATATATATATATATATATATATATATATAAATGAACTGCTGTTCGTTTGTCTCGCTAAAACTTGAAATTGGCTGAACCGATTTGGCTAATTTTGATCTTGAAATATTTGCGTGAGCTCAGGAAAGGTTTAAACGGTGAGAAAATTTGTAAAAATTGCGAAGAAAATACTAAAAACAACAATTTAATTTTTTCCATACAAACTGTTCCTACCTGTCAAACATTTGATGTTCCTTCCGTCAGTAGGGTTAACTTGAGTCCCCTCAAATTAAAGATATATAATATGGTATTAAATAAGGGTTTCAAATCTACAACATTCGGATTATCGCGTAAAGGTTGTTAAGTTAATCTGTCATCTGTCACCATTGACAAATATTTATAGGTTCGTTCAGAAATTTATTTTGAAAAAGTAACTTAGAAAGAGATATTAAGCTACATAAAAGTCTTAATTGTGCTATTTCACACACACAATATCTGTTTTGTTGGAATGCAAAACAGTTCTATTTCAGAAATAATGTATTCGGATTATCACGTATTTAGATTTTAAAAATCCAAAAAAGCGCCAGTTGGTTGTCGAATCTATATATACAAAAATGAATTGCCGTTCGTTAGTCTCGCTAAAACTCAAAAATGGCTTGACCGATTTAAATGATTTTTTTTTGTTTTGTTCGCTCTAATACAGTGATGGTTTAAAAAAAAATAATTGGGAAAATCCTAAAGAAAAGCTAAAAAATATATATAAAAGTTCATTCGTGTATTTGTATACATATACATTTTTAAAGGACGTCAAGCTAACCTTTTTTTCATTGAGGGAGTTTTTCGCGAGTGATTTGCGAAAAATTATATAACCAATTTTTCGCGAATAAAATGAAATTTATTGTGTTAAAGAACGTTAAGATAACTCATCGTTCATTAAATCACAGTGGTGGTTTAAATAGAAAAATAATAGGAAAAATCCTAAATAAAAGCTAAAATATATCTATAATACAAAAATGAATCGCCGTTCGTTAGTATTGCAAATTCTGAAATGTCTCTGGACCGGTTTTAATGAAATGTTTAGGCAATCTTCAGGTTAGTCCTGCAGGTGTTTCTTTGAAGTGTGGTAGCGATCGGATCAGGGAAGGGGATGAAATATAAAAACTATCAAAACTGCTGATACTAGTGTCGAATTCTTAGTTTTTGGGGTCGCTGAGTTTAATAGTGACATTCCCAATTTTGTTAGCACCCCTACGAAAGGAGCGGTAAAGGAATTAAATAAAAACTATTAAAAAGCCGATATTAGTGTTGAATTTATAGTTTTGGGGGTCGCTGAGTTTGATAGCGATATTTTCAAAGCAGACAAGCCAACGTTCGGGCAGGACAACGTCTGCCAGGTCCGCAAGTAGTGAATAATAATACCTAACTTAACCCGTGTGTGTACTCACACATAAACGTAATAAAAATTTGGGGCGTTATTTTAAATTTGCACAAGGGCGCCAAAAGTGCTTGGCTCGGACCCGTTTTATAGGCCTGCTAAAATTGTTTATATTTATTAATAAATTTATTTTAATTAAAGCATTATTATGTACAGTGCTTTCATTTCAAAACCATTCCATTTCCAAATAACTTTTGATTTTGCGTAATTGTAAGAAAATCAAATCCCTTTAAAATGTCAAAAAGCAACCACTACCTTGCGGTAAATCAAATGAAAACTCAAGAAAAATGCAAATCAACAACAATTTATGCTATCTATTTATTTTGCTGATAACAACAAATTTTGTGAAATAACATAAGATCATACCAAAAACGACATACGCCACTATTGGATAGGTAGATTTCTAAATAGGAATCAATTAACTTGTTCTTTCTAATATGGATACATATTAGTAGGCTACTGCCTGTTCATTGCCAACACGTCTTTCCCGGAGGACGAGGTCCGGCATTCTCTCCAGCGCTTTGGTGGTCATTCCTGTGGTCTCTTTTCTACTGGATTATTCATTTTTGCGTTTTGACGAGTCTGTTGTTCTCCATTCTTCTTATGTTTGTTTCAGAATCGTCTTCTCTGTCTCACCCATCTTCCTATGTCCTGTATCCCGCATTGTATTCTGATATCCTCCTTTCGTACTCTATCGTATAGAGTTTTGCTTAGTATAGTTCTTAGGGTCTTCATTTCAGCTGTTCTCATCATTTGTAAAGTTCTGTTCGTATCTGGTCTTGTTTCTGCTACGTATGTTATAATAGGTCTTACTGCCGTTTTATATATCTTGACTTTGCTTTCCGTATTTAGGTATTTGTTTGTTTTAAAAATGTTAATGGTACAGGTATTTAGTTATAACTCGATAAGCTTAAGGAGTCACTTGGAAATGCGCGACCAAAAGAGAGACGAAAGCTGCCCGACAAAAAAAAGAAAATGATCGAGCGGTTCGAGCACGCCTAAACGACGTAGGTACAGCGGGCTGCTTGGGTAAAATAGTTTTTAGTTTATTACTGAAGATTAAAGATGCAGAAAACTGGTATACCTATCTGTTGTATATTTACTAGAAAATCAAAGTTCGTTTACAAATATAATATTCTTGCTTACCGGCTTATAAGGAATGTAGATGTTCATAAAATACTAAAATAAAATAGAGTATATAGTTTTGCTTAGTATAGTTCTTAGGGTCTTCATTTCAGCTGTTCTCATCATTTGTAAAGTTCTGTTCGTATCTGGTCTTGTTTCTGCTGCGTATGTTATAATAGGTCTTACTGCCGTTTTATATATCTTGACTTTGCTTTCCGTATTTAGGTATTTGTTTGTTTTAAAAATGTTAATGGTACAGGTATTTAGTTATAACTCGATAAGCTTAAGGAGTCACTTGGAAATGCGCGACCAAAAGAGAGACGAAAGCTGCCCGACAAAAAAAAAGAAAATGATCGTGCGGTTCGAGCACGCCTAAACGACGTAGGTACAGCGGGCTGCTTGGGTAAAATAGTTTTTAGTTTATTACTGAAGATTAAAGATGCAAAAAACTGGTATACCTATCTGTTGTATATTTACTAGAAAATCAAAGTTCGTTTACAAATATAATATTCTTGCTTACCGGCTTATAAGGAATGTAGATGTTCATAAAATACTAAAATAAAATAGAGTATATAGTTTTGCTTAGTATAGTTCTTAGGGTCTTCATTTCAGCTGTTCTCATCATTTGTAAAGTTCTGTTCGTATCTGGTCTTGTTTCTGCTGCGTATGTTATAATAGGTCTTACTGCCGTTTTATATATCTTGACTTTGCTTTCCGTATTTAGGTATTTGTTTGTTTTAAAAATGTTAATGGTACAGGTATTTAGTTATAACTCGATAAGCTTAAGGAGTCACTTGGAAATGCGCGACCAAAAGAGAGACGAAAGCTGCCCGACAAAAAAAAAGAAAATGATCGTGCGGTTCGAGCACGCCCAAACGACGTAGGTACAGCGGGCTGCTTGGGTAAAATAGTTTTTAGTTTATTACTGAAGATTAAAGATGCAAAAAACTGGTATACCTATCTGTTGTATATTTACTAGAAAATCAAAGTTCGTTTACAAATATAATATTCTTGCTTACCGGCTTATAAGGAATGTAGATGTTCATAAAATACTAAAATAAAATAGAGTATATAGTTTTGCTTAGTATAGTTCTTAGGGTCTTCATTTCAGCTGTTCTCATCATTTGTAAAGTTCTGTTCGTATCTGGTCTTGTTTCTGCTGCGTATGTTATAATAGGTCTTACTGCCGTTTTATATATCTTGACTTTGCTTTCCGTATTTAGGTATTTGTTTGTTTTAAAAATGTTAATGGTACAGGTATTTAGTTATAACTCGATAAGCTTAAGGAGTCACTTGGAAATGCGCGACCAAAAGAGAGACGAAAGCTGCCCGACAAAAAAAAGAAAATGATCGAACGGTTCGAGCACGCCTAAACGACGTAGGTACAGCGGGCTGCTTGGGTAAAATAGTTTTTAGTTTATTACTGAAGATTAAAGATGCAGAAAACTGGTATACCTATCTGTTGTATATTTACTAGAAAAACAAAGTTCGTTTACAAATATAATATTCTTGCTTACCGGCTTATAAGGAATGTAGATGTTTATAAAATACTAAAATAAAATGTGGTTTTTATAACCGTTGAAAAAAATAAATATTTATATTTTTCATAAGTATCTGTTAGATTAAATCAAAGATTACGTATTGACATTATTACGTAATATTTTCGTAAAGGCCTACAATGATCGTTACGTATAAAAATATTTAATTTACATTTTCACAATAAACCAAACTTAATTATTCCTAAAAATGTTAGTCACTTTATATTTAATCTTTATAATATTAAATCTTTATAATTAATCTTTATTGTCCCACAAAACCTCAAGTGTGTGTAATAAGGTACACACTAAAAAATAAATATTAATTGAAATTATAAACCTGAAAAAAAAGAGAATTAGATTTATTTAATAATTTGGTAATATTTTATGATGTACAAAAAGTAATGCTTTAAGCGCTTAAAAAAATATAGTGCAATAAAAGAAAAGTTCAGATATGAAAAAATTGATAAGATTTTTTAATTGCATAATGTTAAAGATTAAACAATAAAATTATTTTTTAATACTTTACTTTTCAAACAAACATTTGCCGATAATGAAAATATTGTTATTCAAGTTTGTGAAAACGTACAGAAATCTAATAATTGATTGTATTAATAATATTTTAAAAAATTAACTAATATTGACTTCAAATAAAACTTAATTTAACTACGCCTCTGAAAACTGTATTCAATGATAAGACAGAATGAGCTGTTTTCCGATTTTATACGCAATGCCGCGATTGTGTCTTGGCGCATCTGGGGTTTAAGTGACTCCTTATGGTTGTCAATGTATTAATTATTCGTGACGTTAAATTAGCCATTATTTGTAGCTGTAGCAACTTGAGTTATTTTTAAATGGTGTATTATCTGCGAGATTAAATATAAATAATATTTATTTAGGGTCATCAAAACTAGTGCGCTCGAGGAATAGATCGAGTTTTTAATGAAAGGCATCCTGATAGAAATATCGGCCACCAGACCATCATAAAGTTAGAATGGAAATTTGGAGTAACTGGATCATACTTCGATCACTTTTATTGACCAAAACCTAATGGAAGAATTGTACCTAAAATTATTAGAAAATGAAATTGATTTACTTATTACTGAGACACTAGAAAGACAAATTAATGAACAGTGAAATATGGCGCTAGATGAACAGAATATATACCTTCAACAGGATGGAGCTATACCCCATTACGCACTAGCTTTAAGACAATGCCTAGACAAATGATTTTAGAGATATTGGATTGACAGAAGGGGTTTTATACAATGGCCAGCAAGATCTCAAGATCTTACACTACTTGACTAATTAAAAACATTACTTTATAAAACTTTTTCCGAATACACTGAAGCACTAAAGCTTTGAATAACCAAAGAATGTAGCCTAATAACTAGCAAAACTTTGCAAAGAGTTCGAGAAGAATTTGAAAATAGGTTATATTAGGGGGAGGGGGGTGATAAAGGGTTGCCAGTTGAAAACAGCAGAATAACATTTTTTAACCTCCCCCTTGATTTAAATTCGACGTGCTTTTTGTTTTCTTTTACATTTATGTTATATAATTCTTAAGGGTTGTAAATCCAAAAATTACATAACCCCCAAAGTAATCGTGGACTGTAGATTTTGAGGAAATGCGTAGCTAGCATAAATGGACAGAAATAATGTAATGTAACCAGCTTTAATAAAAAAAGGACTTACTGCAAGATGATGCTCGTTGGTTCCAATAAAAGTAATAGGTATCCCTACTGTGAGCTTCCATGATAGACCGTTTCCGCTCCAAGTATGAACTCCTGCCCCTTTGGACGCAACATAAAGTCGATTGCAATGTCCTTTATTTAATATTTTTGCGAACACGGGAAAGTCTTAGAAGAAATAACAAAAAAGTAATTGCACAAGGGTACTTCTTCTTCTCATAGTGCCGTACTCGTTTAACGAATGTTGGCGATCATGTTGACAATTTTCACCTTGTTGACAGCCGCTCTGAACAGTCCTGATGTTGATTAGCCAAACCACTGCCTCAAGTTTTTTAACCAAGAAATGCGTCTTCTATTATATATTTAAGGGTGTCTCATTACGTGTTCAAATTAGGAGAGTTTTCTATTCTTTACTGTATTAATGACTTCTTCATCCTTTCCCATTCTTTTCATTACTTCGACATTGGTGACATGGTCAATCTAGCTTAATCTTAACATTCTTCTGTACGTCCATAGTTCGAATGCCTCAAGTTTTAGATTAAAAGATCAAACGAGCTAAAGATTGAAAGATGATTAAGACAGGGATGTGTTCTCTCTCCTATACTTTTAATCTCAACTCGGAGTAAGACACTTAATATCAAAAAGAAAAAACTCATGATCATCAATAAAGCACAAGTCCAGGGCAGTCTGTACATTCGCAATGAGGAGGTTAAAAGAGTGAGAGAGTACAAATACCTGGGTACTATGTTGAACAAGACTGGAGGACACTCGCAATAAATAAGATGCAGAATAGGTCAAGCTAGAGCTGCGTTTACAAACATGCGGAAATTATTTTGCACTAAAGACCTGAGTGTCACACTTAAGATCAGACTAGCCATATGTTATGTTTTTTCAATACTTCTCTATGGAATGTAGTCGTGGAGAACGAACAAAGATGACCTAGATAGACTCCAAGCTTTCGAAATGTAGGTCTTATGACGGATACTTGGGGTTTCTTGGACAGAACGGGTAACAAACGCAGAGATATTGAGGAGAGTAGTTAAAGAGGCAGAAATAGGGGATACTGTAATGAAAATCTTCATGAAACAGTTTTCTAAAGCTAGTTGTTACAATAAAATAGTTAAAGATAAAAGATGGCGTATTATTAACATTCCACCAATGGCGATCCTACGAACACTACACAGTGCCTCTCTCGTTCATGTTGTCTTTCGGAACCCAAATTGAGTGTTACCCATATACTCTTCACATTTCGAGTATAATCTCATAAGTAGAATTTTTAAAAAGGTTTTAAGAAGATGACTCATGAGGCTTATGGTACGATAGTCATTGCATCGTCTTGAAGTGGATTTCTTTGGTATATCAATGAAGGTAAATTTGAGCCATTTTCTGGGAATCTTTCCAGTAATATATATTTTATTGAATATTTTAGTTAATTTATCCATCTTTTTGTCGTCTAGGAGTTTGATAAGTTCTCCTTGTATTTTATCAGGACCAGGAGTTTCCTCGTCTTTATTTAGAGAGATGGATTTACGAACTTCTTCTGTTGTTATGGAACGTCCTATGTTGTCTTTAGATATTTCCACTTCTGGCCGTTCATCTTCGAAAAGTTCTTTTATGTAATTTTGCCATGTTTGCAGTTTTCCCTTTATATCTGTGATGAACTAAAATTTTGATTTAAAACATCCATACTTTTTTAGAATAGTATGGACGCCAACGAAATTATAAGACTGTATGCGAACGATGTGGCTATGGAAAGAGCGGAAAGCCTCACTTACCTTGGATGCTTAGTAAATGATCAATGGGACCACAGCAAAGAGATTAAACAACGAATAGAAAAAGCAAGAACAATTTTTCTAAAAATGAAAGATGTGCTTTCAAGCAATACTTTAGGTTTACATCTGCGCATGAGAATAGTTAGATGCTATGTATTCTCAGTATTACTGTACGGCGTAGAGGCATGGACACTCTCGGAAGCTGCTAGCAAGAAAATTGAATCATTTGAAATGTGGGTGTCTAGGCGAATCCTTAAAATTAGCTCGACAGACCATGTGACAAATACTGAAGTTTTAAGAAGAATGTGAGTAGACAGAGAACTCATGAAGACAATTAAAGTAAGATAGTAACTTATCTGGGACACATCATGCGAAATATGCATTACTCCAACTCATTATACAGGGTGAGGTGAACAGTAGGAGAGGACCAGGGAGGCGAAGAGTATCATGGTTAAAAAACCTACGACAGTGGTACGGCAAAACGTCTAGTGAACTCTTCCGAGCGGCTGTTAACAAGGTCTCGATTGCTATGATGATATCCAACGCTCGCTGAGCGGATACGGCACAACGAAGAAGAAGATACTTTTTTACTTCTATGGATGACTTTAGAAAGTGCTAGACTGCTAGAATGTTCTTTAACATTCCACAAAGTTTTAAAAAATTACGGCCAATAACAGAAACTTCCTGACAGTTCTTATAATATTACAATGGAACTTCTGGAACTCTAGTCAGCATTGAATGTGAATCGAAAATGTTATCAAAAACATGTATATTTTAAAAATGTCGTTGTCCTGACCACAGAAGCAAAGTTTTGGTGGAAGCTACTTTTTACTTATTTTATGTATAAGTGATTCTTCTTCTTCTTCTCATGACGCCGTCTTTATTTTGAGGTTGGCGATCCAAATGGTTAACGTACCATGCGTGTCCGGAGCTCCAGGTTCAGATCTGACCTTACAAAAAGTTGTCTCACGCGTATAAATGTCTTTCTGGTTTGTTCAATGCGGCTTCTGACTTCTTTCCTTGGGTCACATTGGTCATTCACGACACTCCACAGATATCTGTATAATTACACTTGCTTTTCCACAGCACCGTCAAGTTTTTAAGGAATTTATAAGGAAGCCAGAGTTTTTACTATGCCCAACTTTATGATCCATTAGCCTTTTCAAGTCCTGCGTATTTTTGGCTAGAACAACGGTGTCGTCGGCATACCTGCTGTTATTGATTATTTTCCCGTTGATCTTAACCCCACATTCGGTATTTTCTAGCACTTCTTTGAAGATAGCCTCTGAGTATAAATTAAATAAGAGCGGTGATAACACGCAGCCCTTTCTTACTCCTTTTTTTACGACTGCTTCTGATGCTTCTGATTATATTAAAATTCATGTCTCTACAACGATGAGTGAGAACGTTTAAGGCGAATAGCGCCTCACGAGTGTCTAGGCCACTGCGAAATCCAAATTGAGTTTCATCCAGTTGGTTTTCACATTTCTTATAAATTCTGGTATGGATTATTCTAAATAATATTTTGAGGACATGGAATATTAGGTTTATCATGCGGTATTCATCGCAATTCGAAGGGTTTCTTCTTCTCTAGGTGCCGTCTCCGCTTCGAAGGTCGGCAATCATCATAGCAATTCTTATTTTTGAGACCGCAGCTCTAAATAGTTCATTATTACTGCATCCAAACCAATCCCTAAGGTTCTGCAGCCATGAATTTCGTCTTTTTCCTATAGATCTCTTGCCTTGGATTTTTCTCTGCATAATTATTTGTAGCATTTGATATTTTTCTCCCCTCATGACATGTCCCATGTACAGCAGTTTTCTTCTCTTAATTGTCGAAATCACTTCACTCTCCTTATGCATACGTCTCATCACTTCCACGTTGGTTATTCTCTTTACCCATGAGATCCTTGAAGGTTTTGGGAAAACTTAATTGTTATTGAGGAATAAAAAAATTTGTCTTCATAGTGGCTCTCATAGATGTCTCGCTTCGGTATGCAAATTTCGTCCAAACATTCAAACAACACTTTTTTTGTGATACGATCATATGGCATTTTTGAGTTCTCACTCTAGCTTCTGATGATTTCTGTAGCGTGGCCACCGATGGGTAATCGTCTGCTGATTGACCTGGATATTACAAGCCTGCGCACAGCAAGCCTTACCGTTACTTGTATTCTTCTTATTATCTTTAAAGAGGTGCTCTATGTATCTAGTCCACGTCTTCTTCTTCTCTTCCATGTCTACAATGATGTTCCCGTTAGCGTCCACTAGCTTCCCGAAGTTTGTATTCCTTCTTTGTCCAGTGACTTCCTTCACCTTCCGGTGGACGTTAAAGTAATCATATTTCAACTGCATGTATAGCCATCTCATAATTTTTGGCGAGAGACCCCAGATATTGCAGATATTGCTGTCGCGTAGTTTCCACATGATTGTTCTGGCCTTTAAGATAGATTCTTTTACATGCCTATTCCAAAGTACTTTACTATCCAGATGTACACCAATGTACTTAACTTCATCTGTAAGCTTTAGCCTCTTATTTTTTATTGTTAACTGTGGAAGGTGGATTTTTCTTCCGTTGGTATTAGTACTAGCTGTGTCTTGTTTGAGTTCACATTAAGTGACTTTTCATGGCACCATTTGGCAATGGTGTTTAGAACCTACTGCATGATGTCTAAAATAACCGACATATCGCTTCCTCTTACACCCACGGCAACATCTTAACAGTATGCATGCACAAAGATTCTTTTAGCCGCCAGTCTTCTGAGTAGTCCGACGGGTAAACAGACTTTACCTTGAGAATATCTACGCTTGACCGTTGCATTCACTTCGCATGTACCTCTTTCGACTTTAATGCGCCTCTGTGTATATTTTATTCGAGAGCCTTGTTAATTGCCTGAGAGCTGATATTGCTAAAAGCTTCTTCAATATTCAGGAAGGTGCATAAAATCAACTCTTTACCTTCCAAACCACTCTCTACATAAGAAATACCAGATTATGAAGGGCCGTCTTTGTCGATCTTGCTGATCTGAATGCATGTTGCTCATCATAAAGTGCATTGTTTTCTTTTAGTGAGTCTTTTATGTGCCATTCTATGTCTTCAGCATGAAGGAACTGAGGCTAATCGGTTGGTAAGCTTTCGGCTGAGTGTAATCCGGCTTTACAGATCTTGGGATAAAAGCAACCACGACCTGTTCCCAACTTTCTAGAATGTAGATGAAAAAAAAAACATGCCGAGAATAGGGTAGTCAGATGGGTTGACAGCAGATCAGTTATGTGCTGCAGAAGGGCAGTGAATATTTTATCAATATCTGGTGCTTTTCAGGCCGAAAACATTTTAATTGCTTCCCTTACTTTTCCCTCGATCATAAATGATTAATATCCGGTATAAGGCTCATAGGCACCCTCATTTTCACGTGCGCTGTTTTCATCGAACTGACACTCCGGGAAGTGCGTCTTCATTATTAGTTTGCCTTTACATAACTTGTGTTGAAAGAGTTATGACTTGATAGTGGGCCAGAAATGATACGTCTGTCCTTTGACAAAGCTTTCTGTAGATGCGAAACTTGGGGCAGGTGCGTCAGTTCGTTACAAAAGACCTTCAGGTCGAACGCTTAGGACGTCTTATCTCGTCTTTGTATTCCCGTTGGGCGGCTTTTAATGCTTGTTTGTCTTCCTCACTGCCGGTCATACGCGCTATATTTTAAAGTCTTTCGCAGGCTCCCTATGTTTTGATTTCACCAGGGTGTACTTGTTTTTTTTCGCTTGGTACTACAAGTTTCAAAGCTCGTGACTATAGCTTGCAGTAGTTCTCAACAGCTCGCGTGTTTAACAACCATGTGGGCCGTTTAGAGATTTTTTACCAATCTTTATTTTTATTTATACCAGTTTGTGCAACTCGGGTTTCTAACAAATTCTTTCAATTTGCCTTTTGATGCTTGGTTTATTTTGTAAAGTATATAGTTATGGTCGGAGAGGCTTTCTTCTTCGGAGAAATGCCATCCTTCTATCACTTTCTTTATCTTCTGGCAGCTCATTGTGATACCCAGCACTTCTGCTCTGGCAGCAGCACAGAAGGTTGGTTCTGATCTCGGATTAGGCATGTCGAGATCGTGTTCTCACACCCACTCCATTAAGTCCATTCCACGTTGATTGTCATTCGTGCTTCTCGAGGAGACATTGTGCGAACTCCGAATTTTGACATATCTCCACATTTCAGTGTCTTTAGAGTCGAATACAATAGTTTTTAAGTGGACGTTTTTGTGTGCATGTACGTATGTGCGTATGTTCGTATGTGCGTTCGGAATTATTTTCGTTTCCATTATATCGAGAACGAAAAATGATATCGACGCAGGACTAATTGCAATCGACGCATAATTACGCAATTACGGTTAATCATTTTTTTATGGAAAATAAAAAAACTGAAAAAAATGGTAAACTTTTGGAATTATTTTTCGTCTCGATTATCTCGAGAACAAAAAATGATATCGTCGTGGACCAATTGCATTCGACGCATAATTACGCAACTAAGAACTGATTAGATTTTCAGAAAAATCGGTCAAGCATTTTTTTATGGAGACTTAAAAAACTGAAAAAAATGGTAAACTTTCGGAATTATTTTTCGTCTCGATTATCTCGAGAACAAAAAATGATATCGACGTGGGGCAGATTGCATTCGACGCATAATTACGCAATTTAGAACTGATTAGTGGGTAGAGGTCGACCTCGGAGAACATATCTCGATCAGATCAACATTGTTTTGAAGAAAGGCCAAGTCAAGAGTACCAACAACCGAAGAGCACTGATGAAAGTAAAGGAAGCAAAAGATGTGTGTACGAACCGTAGCAAGTGGAAGGAAGTGGTCTCTGCCTACCCCTATGGGAAAAAGGCGTGACTTTATGTATGTATGTATGTAGTGGGTCGCACCCATACCACCGATATTTTTATTTGGTATTTAAGGCATAAATAATAGAGTAATTTGTCTTAAAAAAGAGTATTAAACATTAGACGAAAATGGCTCTACTTTTAATTAAATTATATTTTAATTTAAAAACTTCATTATTGGGGTATTAATGAAATGAGTTTTATTATTACAAACACATAAAAAAAACAAAAAGAAACAATAAAATTGTGATAATTTAATTATAGGAGAGTTTTTTTGTCATAATCGCAATAAAGTGTGAACAATGGTTATATCCAACTTTAATTTAATTTTATAGTTTTTGTTCTATATAAATTTAAAATTTAAATCGAAGAGATCATTTTGGGTAATAGCGATATCCAGATTTTAAAACAATAACAGTAAAATGGCTCGTTTAACAATTTGTTTAATCTTATTGATTGTTGCTATTACTCAAGTGGTATACAGCGCCCCTAGAAACAAACAAGTAAGTCTTCTATTTTTACATGTATATTATTGGCATTTTAACTATTATTTTAGGTTAAAAATAAGAAGTTACGTTTTTTTTTTTAATTGAAATAGATTTATATTTATTATTACTAAAGCTGAAAGTTTTAAATTGTAAATTTATTTCAGGTGTTACTTTGTGATTTTGTTGACTGTCACAAAACAAAAGCTAGCGGAACAGGAAATATTCATGGAAGCGGACAAATAGTTCCTGGAGGTTTCCTGAAAGAACTAGCACCAGGTGCTGAAATTGAAGGCAACGGATCATTTGATGTCGAAGTTAACTTGAAACCTTAACTTGTAGTAGATTTGCTTATTAAATAAAAATGTTGTAGCATAACTTCCGTTTTATCTTTACAAAAATGAATCTGTTGTTATTTGTTTCTTTGGAATAGGTAATAAACAAAAATATCTATTTATCATTAAAAACAATTTTTTTTCAAGATATTCTCTAAAACAGTCAATTGACACACTTGTGTTGCCACTGTTAATATCTTTAAATATAAAACATCAGAAAGGAGCATTGTAGAATGTAGGGGGGGGCTATGCAGCCTCTCAAGCGCATCAAGTTATCCGATTTTTGTGCATAACCCTTAATTTGAGGTCCGGGATTCCGAGACTTCAAACTAAGAGCTAAGTTCCTGACATCAGAGGGCTTTAAGAAGGCTCCTTCCAGGAACTTGAGCCTCTTGCAGAAAAGTTCTGGGCATTCGCAAAGCAAATTTTCTGCAATTTCAGCGAAGTTCTCGCAGTAGCGGCAACTATCACTCTCTGTTTTGCCCATCTTTTTGAGGTAATACCTCAAGGGGCAGTATTCAGTGAGGAGTTCCGTCACCAGTTTCAAGTCTTTCTTGTCCAACTCGAGAAGCTTTCCTTGACGAGTAGCTCACTAGTCTTTTCACCTGTCTTTGTCCTGGCACTTTATTCCAGTGAGATTTCATTTCATCTGTTTCCCGTCGTCGAACCTCTTCTTTCAAGTGGGCCTTGGAGAGTCAAAAAAAGGGTTCTGGGTCAAAAAATGGAGTATTTTCACTTTCATTGGCGAGGCAGTCTGCTTCCTCGTTGCCTCTAACTCCCTTGTAACCTGGAACCCACATCAGAGTTGTTTGCTGCCAGTTATCTCAGAGATTGTTTACAATCCCAAATCAGCTTAGACTCACAAGTGTATGACTTCAGAGCTTTTAGTGCTGCTTGACAATCTTATAAAATATATATATTTTTGCCCTTCGGGTATCCCTTTCGATATACTCCTGCAAAGTCAACGTTTATATGGAAAAACACTGCAATACAGTGAGGGTACAAAATACCTCGGGGTATTTCTGGACAAGAAATTGTCATGGAATACCCACATGCAGCATATCTCAATCAAAAGCAAAATGATGCTAATGGCCACAAAAAGAGTTATTGAAAAATCTTGGGGACTGAAACCGAAAATGGTTCATTGGCTATACACGGCTGTGTTAAGACCCAAGATAACATATGGCTCTATTTGTTGGTGGACCAAAGTATGGCGATCCCAAACCATAAATACACTCAGCAGTATACAAAGGCTGGCTTGCCTGTGTAATACGGGGGCTATAAGAACAACTCCCACTGCTGCTATGGAAGCAATGCTAAACCTCCCACCCCTAAATATTTATATAAAAATATAATTAGACACCCATTTCTGGAAATGGCAACTTATTATATGAGTGCAGAAATATCCTTTGATGTTCACACAAAACTCGGGGATGACAAAGGAATTGATGATCAACCTGATGAACTCACCTGGTACACAGATGGATCAAAAACCAGCGACGGAACTGGCTCAGGCGTCTAATCTTCAAAACCCAAATATAAGCAAACAAACTCATTGGGAAGACATGCTTCGGTCTTCCAAGCTGAAGTACATGCAGTAAACGCTTGTGCTGTTAAAAATCTGAGATGAGGATATAAAAAAAAACAATCCTTATTAAATCAGATAGTCAAGTGGCACTAAAAGGTTTATTATCACGGAAAATATACTCAAAAATTGTCCGGGAAAGTGACGGAAACTTACGAACCTTGGCTAAACATAACAAGGTGATCTTGTCGTGGGTTCCAGGGCATAAAGGTATTTCTGGTAACGAAGAAGCGGACAAATTAGCTAGGCGGGGTTTTGAAACACCATTTATTGGGCCAGAATCAATAATAGGGATACCCAAGGCCAGCGTTAAAGCATCGATCAATGGCTGGATCCACTCTCAGTATCAGCTGAAGTGGGCACAGTCAGAGGGAGCTAGGCACAGCAAACTAATGCTGAAAGAACCCTCACCTAAGCAGGCAGGGAAGCTGATCTCGCTAAGTAGGAAAAAACTTAGAACAGTTGTAGAGCTCGGTACCGGACTGTTCTTTGAGGAAACATCTGCACAATATAGGCGTGTTTGACACAGAACCTACATGCAGATTATGTAATAAGGCGAGGAAACAGACATGCAAATTATTTTCGAATGTGAAGCCACCGCCCAATGGAGGTACTATCTGGGTTGTATACAAGACCAAGGGAGTGATCCACCTTGGGCAATAGCAGTACATGAGCTTAACAGAAGAATTAAAGAAATGGGACTAAATTAAGGAGCTGGAAAGGTACAAAAAGCTGACAATGCTGAAGTGCCTAGGAAAAAATTAACCTCTTCCACAACTCCTATTTACTCATTTATTCATTCAAAATAACCCAGTACTTTAATTTGTGAAGCTTCGTCGAAACTCTATGGTCATTATTTTTTTTAATTACAAACGGATCCAGTTTCTTCAAAATTCAGTACTAACTCTATGATGGTCTGGTGGCCTATATTTCTATCAGAATGCCTTTCATTAAAAACTCGAGCTGTTCCTCGAGCGCACTTGTTTTGGTGACCGTAAATAAATATTATTTCTATTTGTTTTTGCAGAGAATTCATCATTTTAAAATAACTCAAGATACTATAGCTACAAATAATTGTTAATTTAACGTTACGAATAACTAACTAAATACAGGGTGTGGCGCGAAAATTTGGATTAAAAGTAATAGCGGATACATTTATGTTAAAAATGTGAAATTACAAAGCTGTAGATTTTGGATGACGCTGAGTTCAAATATAATGTTGTCCTGAATGTGGTACTTCCGGTTATATCGGAAGTGGACGTCAACTTTGTTATTTTAAAAAGAATCTAAAATTTTCTATTTTATTTTATTTTCGAATTCTACATGAAATTTTAGATAAAATTTGTGCACAATGTCCTATACCAAAAATGAAGTATTTTTGATATATTTCGATTTTTTTCAAAATTTTGAAAAAATCCTAATCCACATTTTAAAATGAAACCAATTTTTAAGAGCCACTCTCTTACTTTAACCACATAAGTAAGGCTCCTCCGGTGCTACGTCTTCTTTGTCTTGCTGTAAGGAGTAAAATCCTGGACCTTGACCGAAGCAACCACCAAAAAACTTGCCGCCTTGTGACTTTATCGTAGAATTCTAAGAATTTTATGGACAGATGACAGACGAAGAAGTCTGTCAAAGAATGGAGAAAAGCACCGAATTAATAACCACGATAAAGACTGTTATATCTCGGTCATATAATAAGAAATGGAAAAAGATATGGTCTACTACAAAACATACTACAAGAAAAAACCCCAGAAAAACGTGGGCCAGGTCGACGAAGAAATTCCCGGCTAAAGAATCTTAGGGTGTGGTTCTCAGTTACTGCAATAAGGCTTTTCCGTGCCGTGACCAACAAAATCATAATTACCAAAATGATCGCCAACATCCGGACCGGATAGGCACTATAAGAAGAAGTTGTAAAACTTCACAGAAATATAATAGTATTTTTTTATATCTCAGTAGTTGGTACCAAGTGTAAGTGTATTGTTAATTCTAGTTTATTTTATTTTCTATTTTGTTTTTCTGAAATCTAGAACTCAGTTCTGACCTGTAATGCGGAACCCACAGAAGTTTATAATTGAAACTTAATCCTCTAGGTTTAAACCTTTAAAATTTATTAAAAACTGCTTAATCCAGTGGTCTTTTAATAAACAAATATTTGAGTTAATTGTCGCTCCAATTTTATTGCCAATATTCTCACATAGCTTAATATATTTAATCAACTCCATTTAGTTAAAATAAGGGTTAGACATTTTACCAATTTAATTTCTCTACAAATATTTTGTTTATAAACAGCCATAAAAAAATAATAAAGCCTGTATGGTCAAATGGAATACATAAAGATTAAGCGTTTTTAATCCAAACTACTTAGATCAGCTGCTTATGCTTCCTTGCATATTCCTTACTATGTTGGAAATAGGTACTTTCAGCTGTACAATTCCTCTCTGAGAAATTCCTTGATTTTTAAATCCACTCAGTACGGCCCTGACACCGACAAAAAATCATCTAAAAACAAGTGCATTCATTATCCCTTTAGAATATTCCGAAAGGGTCGTGTGCAATTTTAGAAATCAGCTATACAATCACGTGAAAAAGAAGATTTTTGACCAATAAAAACGCTGAATTCTGCGCGAGAAATGAAGCCACTTTTGACCGGGCTTTCGGTCTCTTCCCTCTTTTCATTTCAACAGCCGAGCAATGAACAACGCTAGCGTTCAGAGCACCGCTTCTCTCTTTCCCATTTCGACCGTGAAGCAATGCACAACGCCAGTCAAAGCACACAATTCTCGCCACTAAAAACACCTCTTTCCAACACCACGTGGTAAAATGTACATAAACATAATAAGATAAAATAAATTAAATTCAAAGCTAACAACCAGTGAAAATATTCTGAAGATACAGGAGGCTTGAAACTGTAAGCTCTATGTATTAAATTACACAATATATTCTCGATGACAAGTGTGTTGTTTTATTTACTGTGATAACAAGATTCACGGTGATAAAAGACAGTGAACCCTTCGACCTACTCAGGTAAAAACCCATCGAACCAGCTCAACTGAATTATCGAAGGAATCTAACATCTACGTTGGGGAAGAAATCGTCATCAGCAAGAGTGAGTTGATGCAATAGTGGTTCCGGTGAAGCTACCCAAAATTTTTTGCTTCGATTCGCCATTGCTCGCTCCTCGTCGTCGTCGCCTGGCGTCACTATGTACTTTACAAAGACCTTTAAGTTCTATCATTGCAGAATGTGCCAAATTAGCCGAGAGCTATCAAAACCGGTTAAATGTTCACCCAAATAAACTATAGTTAAAGCCCACAATTGTAAAGAGTGACTCATATTGTACAGTGATTTTATAGGCCAATCAAATTAGACGTTTACGCTGTACCAAAAAGTTGTTGTTAATAGTTGTTGAGTTTTTAAATACAACAAAAAGACAAAGATTCAGTATTAGTTAATAAAAAGTGGGTTCTAACAAAAACTGTTTAATCTTTTACAAATTTACAAAAACCTTCTTCTTTTTTTACTCACCCTCGAAAGACTATACGTTCAGGTAGTTTCATAAAAATTAAGAAAATCGCTATCTTTATATGTTTTTTAAATATTTATTTGTTCATTATTTACTTTCGGAACAGGTCTCATTTTGTTGAAATGAAACGTTTGCCACGTCTTTTTTTTGGTTCTCTAAAGAGTACTCTGCTAGTGGTCTCTCTACTGGCAAATTATGCCCGAGCTCAGCCGTAGAGGGTAGAAGAAAAAAATCTAAAAGTGAGCCGCGCCACCGACTTAAGACGGTACAAGCCGGAAACCACTAGGTCTTGTAGGCACCAGCAGAGCCACGCAAAAACAACAAACAATTATGGTGAACTAGATAAATAAAACTATATTTACAATTACTGCAATATATTAATTAAGTAAAAATGATGTTCTGATTTTTTTTTACAATAAATTCTGTATTTTCGTAAAGTGGTTTAAACGAATTTAATACACTTTCTTAAAATAATATTTAAATTAATTATAACAATCTTCCAGACAGTAATAAAAGCCTAATAAGGTACAAAAGAGAATTAAAATAAAAAAAAACAACAAAAAAAAATAACAAAAAGAAAATGTTCACAATATTTAAAATTTCGAAAATAATTGGTTTTATATAGAATTCCTGATAGCAAGAGATTAACACAAAAACAAGGAATGTAAAATAAATGGTCTGTCAACAAGAATAATATTTTAAAACCCTCACAATAACCACATAAATTATATTCGGTAATATATAACTGCAGATTCAACTTGGGGCCGGTACAAATTTAACGAAAAATAATTTGGTTACTTTTAAACTATTGAAAACTTCATTGGGACGTCACTGGGAGCAGGTACAAATTTAATGAAAATAACTTGTTACTTTTAAATTATTAAAAAAATTTAGATCAAGCACATAATAACTGATAAGTTGATAAAATTAAATTCAATACCATGTAACCAATTGAAAACTTCACTGAGACGTCACGGTAACATCGATGATCCAAGAACCGAAACACCAAGTAGTATTATCATAATAATTTCCGCTAAAATTACCAGGCAAGTCTTTATAACACTGAAATTTATCGTCGATGTGGATGGAACGGCACGTGGTACTTCACGATGGCTTCACTTCATCAAATCCCACACGTGGTGATCTTAACTCGACCCCAATAACCCAAAAATATTCACCACATAGGCACGACAGAATGGTCAAGTTAAGAATTAAATGGTTTATCTTCCTAATCCAATAAAGATGGCCCCAAATACAGCCAGATATGAAAGAAAAAACCGTAGAAGTTCCGCTCACGTGTTAATATCAAATCGTTCCAAAAACTCTCAACCGACTTCCACCACTGACACCAAACGACTGCTGATCACTCCTCGCTCCCAGACCGGATATCAGAAAATGTCCCGGGACACGCGTCAGCCAACCTTTGTATGTATAAGTTCCTAGCTCATAATCGCGTTCGTCCGCATTAATTGCCAGCCCAAGCAAACCAACAATAATATATCTTACAACACACGACAATCGAGGCCAATAATCAAGGCGAAGTCTAATAACACCTAATCTCCATCGATTAGCAAAAATGTCACAGCTATTAATAATCGAATTCTATTACTACTAGGTAGGCAACATTATATACAACGGACCAAATACAGTATGCAAAGCTAATTACGAACGCCAGACTATCATAATAATGAAACGGCAGATGGAAAAAAAATAGGCACGTGACACGTTGTCAGCGTGTATAATTCAACTTGAAGGTATCTGTATGGTTGTAGTTATATCTTTTTCTAACAGTAGATAATAGACGAGATCAACAATGATGTCGCAAATTAAAGTTACGTTATTGGCAATAGCGCCATTTAACAGGTAGGTTTTGTCTTGGATTTTACCGCTAAAATAGTTTCATAGACGTGCTGCAAACCTTTCGTAAAGCAGAGACCGGAATTTTTTTTGTATTATTAGGAGAAGGCGATTTTACGTTTACTTTTGATTGTATATTTTTACGTGCAGTACTTATCGTCGAGACTCATAGTTTTGAAGTTTTTAATAAACATTGTGTCTATATCTTCGTTGATCTTTGAAGTGTGAATTGTAGTAAGTAAGCTTTAAACAAATTTGGCGACAAATAATAAATATAAGTGAGAATAGTAAAAGTAAACCAGATATCAAAAGGAAACGTCACAATTTAACATCCGAAGAAAAAATCATGATTAGAAATGTGTTTAAAGGTCAGAGAACAAAATATAAATGTTAGTTAGATAGTTACATTATGTAGTATTTTGAAAAAAGTTTCCGAAGCAGATTGGCTTCTAAGAAAAATATTAAATTCAATGAACCAAATTTTAAAATCGAATAACTAAACTTAGAACGATGTCATAAAGATAAATATATCAAATATGTAGTAGATGAAATGGCGCGAGAACGAGGCGTAATGGCCACTCTACCACTTCGAGTTAAATCCAATAGAACTTGTATGGGCTCAAACAAAACATGAAGTAGCAAGGAACAATGTTACTTTCAAATTAAATTACGTAAAAATCTGCTTAGTAGTGCTGTCAACAAAGTAACCTCACAGTCGTGGATAAAATGTATGGAACATGTAGTGAAAGAAGAGCAGAATATGTGGAATCTTGATAATTGCATTGAAATTACATTCGAACCCGTAGATGTGGAATTAGGCGAAGATACTACTAATAAATCTAAAGATGACATAGACGACTCAGATTGGAATAAAGTTAACTTTTATCTGCTCATTTTTTTATATTTAATAAAAAGAAGTATTAAATTATGTTTAACTATTTATTACTATTACTATCATCTCAAAAAACTATTACAGTTTATAACAGAGATATACAAAAAATATATTATACATTTGAATGTACCTAACTTAAAACTAACATTATAGGCGTGAAGCCGGTGACACTAAAAGTGCACTTATATGGATTCAGAAATTTAGCACGGTAATTAATAGTATTTAATTATATATACAACATAGGCCCGGTGTGCCATAGTTTATCCTGGCAGAAATATTTTTTATTTTTCTAATAATCATAAGTTATTTGCACTTTTATGGAAAATAATTTCTTGTATACCATTTTGTAGCAAATTGTATGTTTTTTCAAAAAAAATTTGGTGTGACAACTCTCATTATGGCAGAAAAGTATGTCACACTGACTTTTAATATTTAAAGTTCATAAAATGTTTCCCTTATCGCGGAATTACTTTTTTTTTATCTCTTTCTTTTCAGTTCTTCTTTTAAAATATCTCGGTGTGACAGTTTAAAACTTGACCAAAATATCTGTCACACCACTTTATATTATAGCTTCAATACTTCAAAATCATGAAAATGGAGCATGTTGAAATTCTTTTCTGCCCTGTTTTTAATTTTCGACACAAAATACAGTCTATGTAATTTAAGATTCTTTCTCATTTTACTTTTAACTTTTGAATTAAGCTATCCTTACTATGTATAATATATTATACCTGAGTTACCCTAAAAGCCTAGAAAATGTTTAGCTCATCTTTGTCCCTTCAGTCAGTTTCTTTGAAGCCCTTTTGAACGTTACAAAATTTCGATCAGTGTGCTTGTTCATTAATTATTTCAAAAATATCTGTTGTTTGAACGATCCAAATCGTTGTTGCATTTTTTATCATTATTTTAAGATTATAATTATTACAACGTTATTGTAATCATTATTTCAACATTTCTATCACTAAATCTCGTATATTTATTATTTTGAAAATATCTGTTGTTTGAACGATTTTTATCATTATTTCAAGAAGTGCTTCGTTTGTGATAAATCTTGTTCAGTGAATGAAAAAATTATTTCATTTGAAAATGAAGATAAACTAAAAAAAATCTCAACGTGTTTTGAGCTTCAGAAAAATGAAACAATTTAAATATAGTGATGTGAATTCGGATGTTAATCATTTTAATGAAAGTGGTTATAATTTATCGTGCTACAGAAAATGTATGGTCATACCAGCCAATAAATAAACAAGCACACTGATCGAAATGTAACGTTCAACAGGGCCTCAAAGCAATTGACATTATCATATTAATATGGTATCAGTGGAAGCCACTTCTTTATGTCATCTAACATATAGCCATATCAAATTCTTATTTTCTTGAAAAAGACAGATTGTAAAAAAATAAACAGCCAAATTAATCTAATTAATCAGCTACAAATATATTATTTAAGTGTAGAATAACAAACTGGTAATACGTGTAGTAGAATTAAATTACACCAACTTTACCCATCTTTAGGATAAATTTAGTAAAAATTAAAAACCAATGACAATCTTAATTTTTATCCGTAGACTAGAATTAAATTAATTTAAAAAAAAATAACTAGTAATATTACCGTAAGCTTTACAAAAATTGATTATGAATTGTATTTTGGGGCAAATTTAATTAAAAAAATAAATGTTTTATTTTGACAAAAAAATTAACAAAAAATATAACAATACTAATTAACGTTGTGGCAAATATTAATTAAAATAAAAAAGATATCGTTGCGGTGGATTAAAACATTTATTTTATTTTTAATTCTTTTGTTATCGATTGTTTTATAATACCCGCATTATGTATAAAATAAAGGGTGAAAAATATAGTTAAGGATTCGAAACAAAACATGTTTTTTTTGCAGCAAAGCAATGAAATGCATCCAATCGCAATGTCTAGGGATATTTTAAAAATATGCCTGTAATTTGTTTAAATCTCTGACTTTTTTTTTTAATATGGATAAACGAATTTGACTTGCATAGCAAAAAAATAAAAAGAAAAAAAACAGTTTAATTCTTTCAAGAAAATTAAAAATTAAAAAATTTACGAAAACTAAAAAAATACTTTCCTATTGGTAACTCAACAAAATAAACTAGCATAATCCGTATGCAAAAACGTGAAAAATCGACTTTTTTTATGAATGGCATTGTCAGAACTGGACCAAATTAAAATGGGACCACACAAAAAAGCACCAGCTTTTAAATTAAAAAAGAATCATCAAAATCGATTCACCCAGTCGAAAGTTCTGAGGTAACAAACATAAAAAAAATACAGTCTAATTGAGAAGCTCTCCCTTTTATGAAGTCGGATAAAAAAAAGAATCATCGAAACTGGTTGGTGTGATATTAAGTTATTCGTCCATTTGTCGCGCACATACTTAATGCAAATTTAAGACTATATGGTTTTCTCGTGGATGCCATTGTCAGAACTGTACTAAATTAAAATGGGACCACTCGGGAAGCACCAACTGATGGAAATCAGTACTTCCAACTGTATAATTCCTCGTTGAAAAATTTCTTGATTTTTAAAACTACTCAGTACGGCCCTGACACAAACAAAAAATCATCTTTTTTTTTTTATGAAAATAGTCGCAAAAAGGGTAGACCTATCGTGTGGGCCGCGGACGGCCCGCACTGCGACTATTAGAAAGGGAAGGGATTATAAAAAGGAAATGATTGTGGACACGCTTTTTGAAAAGTTGCAGGTCATAGTTCTCTGGAAAAACTGATTTTGGAAGCTTATTCCATTCTGTAGCAGCCCTGTAAAAGAAGGATTCTTGATGAAGATTGGTCCAAGTAGTGTCAATCTTGAGAGTAAATGGGTGAGACTGATCAGAGTGCCGAGTTCTTCGGCCGAATGTGGCCAATGGTGGTACAAGAGTTTTTATTTCTCTGGAGCATCTGCCATGGAAATATCTGTAGAGCAATGACTGGTCTGCAACTCTTCTTCTATGTTCTAGAGGGTGAAGGGTATCTGTGAGAGTTGAGCTGTTTATCAAGTGAATGGCTCTTTTCTAAATGGAATATAGAAGACGAAGAGAATGCCTTGGTGCTGAACCCCAAATGTGCAAGCAATACTCCAGTAGAGGTCGGATTTGAGCCTTGTACCTCGTCAACAGTTGATCAGGAGTAAAAAACTTTCTGGATTTCCACAAAAAACCTAGCCTCTGGCTTGCCGACTTTGCGATGTCAGCAACATGGTCATGCCAAGAGATATTATTGGACACCGTGTTTCCCAAAATCGAGATGGAGGGACTTGGTTCAAGAGTATTTCCGGACATTGTGATGGGATGATTTGAGAAATTCACTTTCTTGGAAAACGTGGCACTTTGTGTTTTTTGGGCGTTGAACTGAACAAGATTGTTGGTTCCCCACTCGACGATTGCTTTAAGATCTCTATTGATGGAATCAACCTGTTCCTGTCTGAGTTTATTTATTCGTATCATTCACCGAAATTGATCGATAGGATGTGAAAGTTGAGACAAGTGTGCTATCGTCTGCGAAACTGTAAATGGGGTTCGTGGTGGTTTTCAAGAGGTCGTTTATGTGTAAAAGAAATAAGGTGGGGGACAGGATGGAACCCTGGGGGACCCCGGCTTTAGTTTTAAACGCATCAGAAGAAATATCGTCAACTGCCACATGTAAGGAGCGATCTTGCATGAAGCTCAAGAGCCATTGGCGCAGTTTGGTTGGGAGACCGTAGGCAGATAATTTACTAAACAATGCCTGGTGCCAAACGCGGTCAAAGGCTTTAGATATATCCAAGGCTATTGCACGGGATTCACCAAACTTTTCAATAGTGTTTGTCCAGAGCTGAGTGACATAAGCCAGCATATCTCCAGTAGACCGAAGTTGTCGAAATCCATATTGTCTGTCATGGATTATCTCAAACTTCTCCAGATATTTGATAAGTTCTGTGTTAATCGCTTTTTCCATAACTTTGAATATGACTGAGAGCAATGCAATAGGGCGATAATTTGCAGGAATAGTCTTCTTTCCTTTTTTCGGAATCGGTTGGACTTTAGCGTTTTTCCACATGGACGGAAATACTCCTTTGCTGTACGATAACAAAACACGTGCAGTTTTGTGATCTACCATGTTAAAAAAACACGTGCAGTTATTTATTCCAGAACACTCCGAAATCGTCGCGTGCAATTTTAGCAACCAGTTATACGGTCACGTGACCATACAGTGACCAATTAAAAACGCTGAATTTATTGCGAGAAGAAGCCACGTTCAAAGCGGTTTCCGGCTGCTCGCCCTTTTTCGCATTCCGAACGTCAAGCAATGCAGAGCACCGCTTTGCTCCCTTCTTGCACATCAATATAATCAAATAAAATACATCAAATTCAAAGCTAACAATCAGTGAAATTATTCCGAAGATACAGGAGGCTTTAAACTGGAAGCTCCATGTATTAAAGTTATACAATATATTCTCGATTACAAGTGTGTTGTTTCATTTACTGTGATAACAAAATTTACGGTAATAAAAGGCAGTAAACCCTTTGGCCTATAGTAGTAAAAAACGGATCGAGCCAGCTTTACTGAGTTATCGAAGGATTCTACATCTACGCAGCGAAAGACGTCGTCGAAGAGCAAGTGAGTAGGCAGGCAACAGAGGTCCTGGTGGTGACACACTTCACACCTCAGAGCATTTCTACAGCTTACCACGCCCCGTTTACTTCTCGTCATTGGCGCCGGCGCGCACCAATTTTCAAATAAAAAAAAAGAATCATTAAAATCGGTTTACCCAGTCAAAAGTTCTGAAGTAACAAACATAAAAAAAATACAGTCTAATTGAGAAGCTCCCCCTTTTTTGAAAAAAATAATCATTGAAATCAGTTAGCATGATATTGAGTTGTTTGTTTATTTGTCGCGCACATACTTAATGTAAATTTAAGACTTATATGGTTTTCTCATGGATGCCATAGTCAGAACTGGACCAAATTTAAATGGGATCACATAGGAAGCATCAGCTTTTAAATAAAAAAAGAATCATCAATATCGGTTCACCCAGTAGAAGCAGTTGGAACAGTTAGACACAAAGGCCGAGTTCTCAAGGAAAATAAAACTTCATGGTTCTGCAAGGAAGTTAAGAACCAATTCAAAAGGAAGAGACAAGCGTATATCAAGTATCTAACAACGCAAACAGATGAGGTTTACAATGAATCCAAAAAGATTCGGAATGAAACTGGCGTATTGGTAAGTCAAATTAAAGATAGGTACTGTGAGAACATTTCAAAGAGATTAGAGAAACAGTTCTAAGGATTTCAGAAGCAAATGTGGCGATTTATAAGGAGCCAAAAGAAAGAAACAACTGAACTAATACCCGTTAGTCAGATCGGTAAGGAAACATGTACCAGCTACTTACAAGATCTATATAAAGGTGTGGAAGCAGCAACACCACAAGCCCTGCTCAGTATCTTAATTGAAAATTCTATTACGATATTCTATTAGTCCGACATAAAAAGCTCAAAAATAGGAAAAGTCCGGGTCAAGATAATGTTACTAAGGAACTCCTCCAGTATGGCAGAGAAAGATTGGTTCGTAAATTGACATTTCAAATGCAAAAAATATTTGAACATCAAAAAATTCCCGATTAATGGAGAACAAGTACCACAATCCTGCGTATTAAAAAGGGCGATAAAAAGGTGCCTGGAAACTACAGAGGAATAAATTTACTGTCGTCCACTCTAAAACTAGTCACTAAAGTGATAACGAATGTAATAAACGAACGAATTACATTATGTATGTGATTAACAACAAGGGTTTACACGTGAGTCAAAGCCAAAAAAAACAAACAAAAAACAAGGGTTTAGAACTGAACGATTATGTATGGACGCGGTGTTTGTTATTAAACAGATAACCGAAAAGTCTATAGAGTATAATAAACCAGCATTCTTCTGTTTTATGGATCTAGAAAAGGTGTTTAACCGGATACGTTTGAAAGATATAGTGCATCTCCTTTATGACAGACAAATACCAAGTAATATCAATAAAACTATTGAAGATATTTAACGAAATAACCGAATACAGGCAAAGATAGACAACGAACTCACAGAACCAATAATCGTAGAAAGGGGTATACGACAAGGAGACTCACTGAGCCCATTACTATTTAATATTATTATGGACGAAATAATAAGACAAGTACGCAGGAAAAGAGAATATCGAATGGGAGGTCGAAAGGTAAAAATCCTATGCTACGCTGATGATGCAGTTTTGATAGCGGAAAATGAAGATGATCTGCAGAGGCTTCTTTATACATTTAACACAATTGCTAAAACGCTCGGGATGACAATATTAATATCCAAGACAATATCCACATCTAAAACACCTCTGAGATGTAAATTAGTGTTTGATGACAAGACAGTACATCAAGAGGTGAAATTCAGATACTTGGGTAAAGAAATTGCAAGCTTCGGCGACATAGAACCAGAAGTAATAGCACAAGCTATCAAAGCAACAAGAACGGCTGCACAAATCAACGACACAATATTTCGTAACAAGCACCTGAAAACAGAAGTAAAAGCCCGTATTTACAAAACTGCTATTAGACCCATACTGACATATGCGGCAGAAACAAGAACCGAAATATCAAAAACAAGCTAAATTATGAAAACAACAGAGATGAAGAACAGCTTTTATGCCTAATTAGAAAAAGAAGAAGAAGAAATAACTCTCCATTCCCGTCCTAATTTTATATGTAGTGGCAGCAAAATTATTTTTTATCCTTCTTAAGGGCCAATTTTGTTTAAGATAATGACTTGCTTTTGCCCCACTGTCCCACTCACAAAAAAAAAACAACAAAAATTTGTATTTGCACCCTACAATTCTGCTAGCATTGCCACCACTTTTAAATCAGCACGCAAATTCCATAAATAGCAATCGTACTAAATTTTATTAAGTAATAGCTTTATATTTTCGTAAGTTTCTTTCATATTTACTGCATGAGCTAATGGGACTGACGAATATTGATTTTCATTATGAAGCAACACTGCTTTTAGGCTCAGTTTGGATGACTCGTGCGCAGAGTCTCCATTCCTTTGGTTCCTCTCGCAGCTGTAGTTCTTCAAGAAGTTTTTGAGGGTCAATGCAATAAACTAAATGTTGATCTGTGCAAAAAAATAAAAAAACTGAGAATGCCTCTTTTTGAAAACTGAAATCTTGGTCCCTTTTTCTAATAGCTTCTACTGCTGTAATCTGTAACCTAAAAGTTGGGCTTTTGATTTCGAAAGTTTCAAAACACTAACGAGATCATTAATTTCAGATTGGTTGACTACATGTGGTTCCCCTGTTAGACTATATGAGCTGCTAAGTACAAATTCATCTGAAGTTGATTTTACAGTCGGTAATATGGTTATATCGGATACATCCATTATTTTTATTTTTCTTTGAGAATCCTTTTGTCATACATAAAAGCAATCATTTATATAGTGTGTCTGTAAATTATGGAATAAATTCGATATTTCCTAAATGAAAAGCCTTTTTAAAAAAATGATGGATTATAATGACGTCCTCGGTATTGTTTTTAAATGTAACACCCTGTATTTTGTGACATTTTTAGATCAATAAAAATTAGCTGATTCCAAAGAGGTATGAAAGTAATCCAGAAATTGATACATGACTTTATCCTAAAGTTTAAACTGAAGCCCTTGCTGTATTCTACATTCTAAACGAATTGTTTTCATAGCTGTCATTAACAACTTTAAAATTGGACGAGAGAAAAAGATTATTTAATTTTTTTTAATAAAACACCCTGTATTTACCTTAAAATTTAAATCCGCTTTAACTCCTCACTAAAACAATATTAGATTATAGTATGTTATAAAGGGTATTTAAAAAGTTATAAAACGAAAACAGTGTAGGTTAGGTTAGGTAACATGTGATGCGACCGTTAGTAGGTCTATTGTGACTCACCCCTAGAGAATACAGTTCACCGCACAATCCAGCCCTTATTGATATAAAATAGAAGAATATATTATGTTACGCGTTGCCATTTTCATGCAACTACAATGAGTAAAAATTTCAGAATTATCGCAGGCTTGTAACCCATACCTAGAGTATGGTATCGAAACTTCGACGCAATGTAAATTTGTTATATTTGCCTAGCTAGGTTTCTAGCAAACATAAAAAAATAGATGAGTTTTTAGTTTTTTATTCTATACGAATGGTTACAAGTAATAATAAATCTAATTATTTATATTATTTTGACTATTGTAATTATTGTTTATATGGAAAACGCAATTATTATAAACTATGACAGGTTGATTGAAAGAAGTTGCTTGTTCTTGATTCAGAGATTCTCGAATCGTCTTTGCCGAAGTTGAAGCAGACCTCATTGCGTCAATTATTTCCTGATGAGGATTCGAGTCTATTTGCAGATATGGTTTTATTGAGAGGCATGCCGGTTATTTTAATCAATTGCTGTTCTCCAATTCCCGTTTTGGTCAAAGTTGAAACAGCAGTGGCCCTTGCAGAATGATTTGTTATTTTGATCTTTTTGACATCAATTCCAATCAATGATGCAGCGGATTTGAACCAGGAAGATATTGTATTCTTTTCAACTGGACTGTTCTTGTACCAGCCATTGGAACTAGGATTCTTCCAGTTTGGATTTGGCGTCAAAAATAAATGCTTTATTTTGATGGGTCTTCGCTTGCTTGTTAGTTTTTTGAACAGTCTCACTGGGCATATTTCTTCGTTGAGTGTATTCGGTACTAGTTAGCCATTTTATTTGAACCGCCTTGGGTGGCCTTGGAAATAACTAGGTTATACTCAATGCGGCCTGTCGGTTTCCCTCTATTGTCAATTTCCTCCACAAAAAATTCAAGTTGAGCTGCTGATCCTTTATTTCCTCTCCAGGCCAATTCATGACCAGCAACGTGGAAAAACTTTTTCCGCAGTCCTTACGGAGTGTTTTCATCCCAAAACTCAATAATTTTTTTCAGCTCGTCTGCTGATAGTGCAGATGAACTTTCCTTTCTTTCTTTTAATTTTTTTTTTTTTAAGAATATAGTCGCAAAAAAGGGTAGACCTATCGTGTGGGCCGCGGACGGCCCGCACTGCGACTATTAGAAGGGGAAGGGATTATAGAAAGAAAATTTTTAAAAAGTTGCAGGTCATAGTTCTCTGGAAAAACTGATTTTGGAAGCTTATTCCATTCCGTAGCAGCCCTGTAAAAGAAGGATTCTTGATGAAGATTGGTCCTTTTAGTGTCAATCTTGAGAGTAAATGGGTGAGACTGATCAACGTGCCGAGTTCTTCGGCCGAATGTGGCAAATGGTGGTACAAGACTATGAACAATACTTTTTCAACTTTTTTTGCCACAAAATAAGTTTACCAATAAAAATATCACTTCGAATGTAAAGCCGTGTGGAAGGATAATCAATTTATGATATTTCGTAAAGATTTTTATAAACAAAAAACAAGTTTTTAGACAAAATAAAATTAAGTTGAGTTACAATAATCTCTTGTATCAGGATAAAATAACAAATTTAAAAAAAAATATACCACGTTCATTATAAAAAATGTTTAATAAAATGGTGCGTTTTTGCACCATTGGCGCTTAATGGGTTAACATAACCCAAAAAAATGAGTCCATGGGGATCAATAGGAATCCAATAACTTGGAAGAATTTAATGCAAATAAAACACAAGCATGTCTTTTCCCTAGAAAAGCCGATCTGACTGCGCCCAACATAATATTGTCAGGAGTAACCATACCACTGAAGTCATCCATATCGATGCTTGGTATTTATATCAGCAATAACCTTTCTTGGAAAAATCACGTGAGGTCCATTGCCAAATATGCATCCCAAAAACTTGGCTTTCTGTTTCCGTCCAAAAAAAGGCAATTCGTCTGGTTGGTGATGCCTCGCTTGCAACTCGCTCACTTCTCTGGAACACCGTAGAAAAGTTAGCGATTTGTCTCTATTTCATAGATATTTTCATGGGCGATGCTCTTCTGAAATATCAACAATCGTTTCTCCTTTAGCTGTTTCTTCGAGATTAACCCGTCAAGTTTAGACTTCACACCCATTCGTGGTCACTTTGTTGGAGACCTGCAGAACATCTCTTTCCAAAGACTCGTTCATTCAACAAACAGCGAGGCTTTGGAACACATTGCCTAAGGAGGTGTTTCCCGAGGCATATAACCTCCCGAAATTTAAGAAGAACACCAATTCCTATCGTTTTTCCTTAGTTCTCTGAGTATTACAGGATATCCCTATTCGTGGGAACCAGAACATAAAAAAATCCATCTTTCAGGTAACTGATCAATAAGTCCTCCTTGAACTAATGTATTATGGTGAATCGAAGAACCGTCATACAAGAATCACATTTGTTCACACATTTAGCGACCATCTAGTTTGACTGTGTGTAAATTTTTTTTTTATGAAAATAGTTGCAAAAAGGGTAGACCTATCGTGTGGGCCGCGGACGGCCCACACTGCGACTATTAGAAGGGGAAGGGATTATAGAAAGGAAATGATTGTGTACACGCTTTTTAAATAGTTGTAGGTCATAGTTCTCTGGAAAAACTGATTTTGGAAGCTTATTCCATTCCGTAGCAGCCCTGTAAAAGAAGGATTCTTGATGAAGATTGGTCCTAGTAGGGTCAATCTTGAGAGTAAATGGGTGAGACTGATCAGCGTGCCGAGTTCTTCGGTCGAATGTGGCCAATGGTGGTACAAGAGTTTTTATTTCTCTGGAGCATCTGCCATGGAAATATCTGTAGAGCAATGACTGGTCTGCAACTCTTCTTCTATGTTTTAGTGGGTGAAGGGTATCTGTGAGAGTTGAGCTGTTTATCAATCGAATGGCTCTTTTCTGAATGGAATCTAGAAGACGAAGAAAATGCCTTGGTGCTGAACCCCAAATGTGCGAGCAATACTCCAGTAGAGGTCGGATTCGAGCCTTGTACGTCGTCAACAGTTAATCAGGAGTAAAAAACTTTCTGGCTTTCCACAGAAAACCTAGCCTTTGGCTTGCCGACTTTGCGATGTTAGCAACATGGTCATGCCAAGACATATTATTGGACACCGTGACTTCCAAAATCGAGATGGAGGGACTTGGTTCAAGGGTATTTCCGGACATTGTGATGGGATGATTTGAGAAATTCACTTTCTTGGAAAACGTGGCACTTTGTGTTTTTTGGGCGTTAAACTGAACAAGATTGTTGGTTTCCCACTCGACGATTGCTTCAAGATCTCTATTGATGGAATCAACCTGTTCCTGCCTGAGTCTATTTGTATCATTCACCGAAAGTGATCGATAGGATGTGAAAGTTAAGACAAGTGTGCTATCGTCTGCGAAACTGTAAATGGGGTTCGTGGTGGTTTTCAAGAGGTCGTTGATGTGTAAAAGAAATAAGGTGGGGGGCAGGATGGAACACTGGGGGATCCCGGCTTTAGTTTTAAACGCATCAGAAGAAATACCGTCAACTGCCACATGTAAGGAGCGATCTTGCATGAAGCTCAAGAGCCATTGGCGCAGTTTGGTTGGAATACCGTAGGCAGATAATTTACTTAACAATGCCTGGTGCCAAACGCGGTCAAAGGCTTTAGATATTTTCAAGGCTATTGCACGGGATTCACCAAACTTTTCAATAGTGTTTGTGGTATGGATTAGTTGTCGAATAGTAGTGAAAGTTATGCCTGTTAACAACACCATTTTTTTTTAAATAAAGCTTCATCTTCGAATAGTACAAAGTCAATAAAATCTCTTTGTTGATTAACTTTATCTAAAGCTCATTCGCAATATACTATATACTATACTTTTCTAAAAATCATTATCCGTTAATTCTTGGTGCAATTGAATGTGGCAAGCGTGCATTTTGTTTTTAGAAAGAATTTTTTAAACACGGTAGTAACTAAGTTCTTGTTCTTTTAAAATATGTCTTATACTTGTATGTGGATTTTCTCTAACGGCCACAAGTTCATTCATTTTGTTTTCCTCTGTCACAGTAGTTTTTGTCCTTTCTTGTTTTTCAAGTAATTAAACCGGTGCGGTAAAACTAATCCTTCAATCTTTCGAAACTTGCTGTTATCCCCAATATCCAGATCATATCTACCATTTCGTTACGACAAAATTCATATTTGGTAGTTTAGCGTATTATACACCAATGGATTAACAAACAGTAATGGTGAATTGTCAGTTTCTGACAAATCAATCATGGCTAACTAACAGTTAAAACGTTTAGATACCCAATTAACACTTTGCATAGAAAAATGGAAATATCTCAAAAACTAATAACTTTAGGTATACGAAATGGTTAATAAAAATAGAAGTATAGTAACAGTAGTCTTCGACAGTGATATACAATCCAGTGTGATAATTTTGAAATTACTAAGAAAATAATGTATTTAAGTTTCGACTTACACTGTATATATATTTAGATGGAGGCCAGGGTAGTCTCCTACATATTCCTGTCTTCGGTTTCACTCCGGGATACTGAGTGACACAAAAAACCACCAAATTCTCGGGATGGTTCCTTACTTGCTAGTCACAAAAATACACCAAGAAAAGTCTTTCAAAGTCCTCTTTTCGAAGAGAGACGAATGGGTGAGGGGAGAAATCGTCTTCCCAGAGACTGAATACGTAATGTACACAGATGGCTCAAAAACCCCAGATGGAGTTGAGGCCGGTGTTTTCAGCAGGAAACCAAAGATTGAAATATCTACCAGTCTTTGCAGGTATGCTACAATCTTTCAGGCTGAAGTATTCGCTATCGAATTGTGTGCAAGAGAGTTGACCGACAGACCTCTAGAAAACAAAAATATAAGTATAATATTAGACAGCCAGGCTGCTTTAAAAGCACTGAGCTCCAACAAGATAAATTCTAAACTTGTATGGAATTGCGTCGAATCTTTAGAGTACCTTGGTGCGAACAACAGGGTGACCCTACTGTGGGTACCTGGGCACCAGGGGGTGGAGAGAAACGAAAAAGCCGACACCATTGCAAAACTGGGGGCTGAATCTGCGTTTACTGGACCAGAACTGGTTTTTAGAGTCACCACAAGTGCCGCCAAAACAATGATTTCGGACTGGGCGGAGAGGAAAATACTCACGTACTGGTCCAACATACCAGTGCTAACCCACTCGAAGGCGTTTTTACCGTTACAACCCTCGAGAAACACAACTAAGCAGATCCTAGAATGGAGCAGAAATGACCTGCGTATTCTAACAGGACTGCTTACGGGACACTGTCGTCTAAGATACCACCTCAGAAAGATAGATCTGAACCAACAAACGGACTGTCGGTTCTGCTGCGTGGAAGACGAAACTGCTGAACATATACTATGTTCATGCCCCGGCCTGGGAAGAATAAGGTTCAACATATTTGGTTACACTAACCTAGAACCTACCGATTTTAAAAAAATCTCACCCTATACAACCATGAACTTCGTAAGAAGGGCTGGATTGTGTGGTGAACTGTAGCCTTTAGGGGTGAGCCACAATATATCTACTAAGGGTCGCGGTGGAGGGGCGACCACGACCCACTCACATGAAACCTAACCTAACCTTGTTGACCTATATTTATAGCAACTTTGTCAGAGTCTCGATATAGGTTAAAGGATATATTTTGTAATGGGGGAGGAAAGCGAATTTTAATTATAAGGTAAAATATAGGGTGTGTCATTTAAAAAAACATAACTTTGATCTGGAACCGCGTTATGGAACACCGTGTAAGATTGTAATTTAATTTGAAATGTAAAGCTTAAAGCTGCCTACAATTTTTATTCACAATTTTTTTTGGTATCTCTTATGCTAACAGAGCTACTGAGCTTTATTACACTAATTAATAACCCTGTATGTTATTTAAAAATCTACATAGCTTTTTGGTGTTTATTAGTTTCAGCACTTTGGCGTGTACATTATCCTTGCCGGGTGTTTTTCTGTTTCTGAGTGTTGAAAGTGCATTCGATTCTAATATGGTGTTATATCTTAAGTTTTTACTGGATTTACTAACTCAGAGATACACATTAATAGACAACACTATTATTTATTCATTTATTCCATAAAGGCATCAGCCTCTGTTAAATAGCGCCAATAAAATGACCCTTGATTGTCGTTTACCGCTTACGGTTGACACCTGACAACTTATAGGGTGTGTCATTTAAAAAAACATAACTTTGATCTGGCATCGCGTTATAAAACACCCTGTAACATTGTAAACTAATTTTAAAATGTAAAGCATACAGCCGCCTACAATTTACCCAATTTACCATAATTTTAAAGAAACCATCGTTGGCAATGATATAAAGTAACATAAGAATTGTGTTTGTAAGAGCACCACACTAAGGATATAGTGACCTACAACAAACCATTCACATGTTCATCGTGTTTTTTTAAAACAGTTTGTTAAAAAAATTAATTGGTATGCACTAAATAATTATTTAATTTGTTTATTATAACGAAATATTGGGTTAAAATAAAAGAATGTTTTATACATTTAAATTGATACAACAATTAAAAATTTTGCATCAATGATGAACATTTCAGGTGTTTTTAAAGATAACAAATGCAATTATTCTAATTTATTTTTATTTTAAAAATTGTAAATAATCTTTAAATAAACATAACTATAAAAAAACCACCGTTGGCATCGATAGAAAGTAGGTAACTAATAAGAATTGTATTTCTAAGAATATAGTTACCTACATCAGATCGTTCACATGCTGATTATATTTTTTGGAGCAGTTTATTTTAAAAATTAATTGCAATATACTAAATAATAATTAAATTTGTTTAATACAACAAAAAACAAGAAAAGATACAGTTGAAACAGAAGAATTTCACGTGTTTTTAAACAAGACAAATGCAAATATTCTTATTAATTTTTATTTTAAAAATTGTAAATAAATATAACTAAAAAAAACCCACCGTTGGCATTGATAGAAAGTAACTAATAAGAATTGTGTGTCTAAGAATATAGTGACCTACAACAGACCATTTACATGCTGATTATATTTCTTTAAAACAGTTTATTGTATTTATATTGATACAACAAATAAAAATTGTGCATCAATTACGAACATTTCAAGATGACAAATGCAAATATAATTTATTTTAAAAATTATAAATGAATACTTGCCCGCGACTTCGTCCGCGTAGAAGTCCAAAATGGTTCTAATAAGATTTTCAAGTGGTTTTTTACATTATTAATTTTGTAATATCATATAAATTATTATGTTTAAATGTTTGAATACTTATAAAATATAACAATCTTTATTATAATGTAGAGATTTAAAGGTCAAATAAACATGAAAATAAAATAAAATTTTGTTATATTTTATGAACACCAAGCTCGGCATTTGATCTGGTAAAAGTGACACGGGGGTATTATCTTTTTACAACGAAATCGAAATATTACACCTACCGCAGTATATTTTTGTAAACAATATTTTTTGTTTTTCCTTCGGGTGCTAGAATCACCAGGCTACTCTGTGCGCTTACTCTGGAGCATGCCACATACAACTGGCCAAGGGAGAAGCAGCTTTCTCTCAAAGCCTACTCCTGCTACCTTAAGAGCTTGACCTTTAGCTTTGCCTATGGTTATGGCAAAGCAGACTTTAATGGGAAATCACCATTTCCTATTTTAAGCAACAGGTCTGAGAACTGTCCTGCAGTAACATCTCCCCTAAGATGAACTCTCATATTTTTGGTAAGGCTCAGTTTTGTCACTAAAGGCCACAAATGAGACCGCTTCACGCACGCTTTAACTTCGTACGCTCGCGTTCCTCTAGGTACTACTAGTAAAGTCTCCCAGAAATCACCTGCTAACAATACAGTAACTCCTTAAATTTGACTTTTATTATTCCTAATATCTTGTAAAGATCTATTTAGGGCTTTAAAACCCCTTTTATGAGCCATAGTACCCTCATCCCAAACAATTAATCTCGTTTTGTGGAGTACTTTTGCCATATTACTTTGTTTGGGTATATTGCAGAATGGGGTTTCGGTTTGTATCAAATCGAGAGGAATTTTAAACGCAAAGTGTACAGTCAAGGTATAAGGTAAGTTTTTAATTCAAATATACAAGAACAAATAAAATTGAAATTTCGAATTTTAATCCGATTTAAATATTCTTTTATATTTGACATTCCAATTTTAAAGAGTAATGCGTTGCACCAAGCTTTTATGTGAGTTCAACGTTTTTTGAATAAAATCGTATTGAGTTTTCAAACATGCGTCAAAATAAAATGTAATTTAAATCAAAAGCACTAAGGAATATTGATATTAACTTCGATTCAAATCACTTTCAAAAATAACTTTCTACCCTTCTTTAAATCCGTTAGGCGATGAGTTTTAATGAAATACGAAACACATCTTTCATTAATTCTGTTAAAGAATGTTTATGCAAAATTTGAAGTAGATTAGACCAAGAAATCACGTTGTCCCTTACAAACTTTGCCCTCGTTTTTTACCCCCTTTGGTTAGTGGCAAAATTTCGGAAAATCCTTTCTTATCGAATGCCTATAAAGAGCACACCCTCCAAGTTTCAGGTCTCTACGATCAGCGGTTTAGGTTGTGCGTTGATCCGTCAGTTAGTCAGTCATTCAGGACAAAGCATTTTATATTTATAGATTACTTTAAAAAAACCACCGTTGGCATTGATAGAAAGTTACTAATAAGAATTGTGATTCTAAGAATATAGTGACCTACAACAGACCATTCACGTGATAATTATATTTCTTTAAAACAGTTTATTTGGAAAATTAATTGGAATGTACTAAATAATAATTTATTTGTTGATTATAACAAAAAACAAGAAAAGATTAAGTTAAAACACAAGAATTTTTAATGAATTTATATTGATACAACAAATAAAAATTTCAGGTGTTTTAAAAGATGACAAATGCAAATATTCTAATTTATTTTAAAAATTGTAAATAAATATAACTATAAAAAAACCACCTTTGGCATTGATAGAAAGTAACTAATAATAATTGTGTTACTAGGAATATAGTGACCTACAACAAACCATTCACATGCTGATTATTTTTTTAAAACAGTTTATTTTGAAAATAAATTGCAATGTACTAAATAATAATTAAATTTTTTTGATGTACCAAAAAACAATAAAAGATCATGTTAAAACAGAAGAATTTTTAATGAATTTATATTGATACAACAAATAAAAATTGTGCATCAATGACGAACATTACAGGTATTTTTAAAAATGACAAATGCAAATATTCTAATTTTTTTTTATTTAAAAATTGTAAATAAATATAACTATAAAAAACCACCTTTGGCATTGATAAAAAGTAACTAATAATAATTGTGTTACTAGGAATATAGTGACCTACAACAGACCATTCACAGGCTGATTATTTTTTTGAAACAGTTAATTTTGAAAATTAATTGCAATGTACTAAATAATAGTTAAATTTTTTGATGTAACAAAAAACAAGAAAAGATCAAGTCAAAACGGAAGAATTTTTAATAAATTTAAATTGATACCACAAATACAAATTGTGCATCAATGACGAACATTACAGGTGTTTTAAAAATGACAAATGCAAATATTAATTTTGGATACACTGTAGTTTAATATTATAACAATTCTTACACATGTTTTTGTAAAACTTATGCCCACAATACCTCTTGTTCAGTTAAATTCCTTGCTCGATTTATTGTTCTAATTTCTCGAGCTTAAAAATTAAACATTCCTTCAAAAGAAACGTCTCAAAAAAAAAAAATTATGGGCCTACTCCTAACGAAAATCTATTGCACAAAATTGTTTATCTTTTAACAAACTCTGAAAAACTGTAAATCTAAACGAATTGTTTTATAGTTTCAAATACTCAATAAACTTTAAAAACGGACATAAGAAAAAGGTACACCCCACGCTTCGGTGGCGAAATTTTTAATATCGGTTTTGCATAGATGTGGCGGTATTTTGTTGATACAACATTTAATTTTAAGCTTCAACGTTTGGGTGGTCGTGGTTTTGTGGACATAAACCAAAGACTTAAAAAAAAACAGATGGAAAAAATTTCATCTGTATAAAATTAAGAGCCAATTATGGTCACCAAAACGGGAAATGACACGACCAAGTCAGTCAATGTTTTACAACGGTATGCAAAATGACACCATCGTGCTAAAACCACATTTATTCAAAAGCAATGTCTTTTAATTGAGGCACAAATAACTGGGTTATCATGTCGCATTTAATGCATTACCTACCTCGTTTTTTTAAAAAATATTGTCCAAAAATTCCTCCAGATCACAATGCATGCCAAAACGATGAGAATGTTTGGCATTTGTAGATTTTCCGAGGTCAAAATCCCTATTTACTAGGTGAAAATGCACCTGAAGATGATTTAGTCCACAAAATTAGTATTCACTTCTTGTTGTTTAATAACTCAACTGGCGAACATTGTAAGCTTGCAGGTGCAATTTTTTAGTGAAATTACGATAAAACGTAGTTCGATAAGAATAATTATCTGCCAGTCACGACTTTCATTTATTTTTATTAATTTTTAATGTTTCCATTAATGTCAGGCTATTAATAAAATTAATACCCTATATTATTGTTTCGTTGATAATAATTTTAGTACTTTTGTTACAAATAAAATACTTTGTATGGTTAAAAGTTTAAAATTACAATTACCAGCGCGAACAATACAAATAAGAACGTATCTACGTAAAGACATCAACAAGTGTACTAGGCAAGGGAAAAATAACACATAAAAATCAATAATAAATCGTGAGCTTGTAGAGAAGCATAATAGAAACACAGTAAATGATGTTAGAGTAAGACGAGGACCAGAAATATACACTGACCATTATAAGGTGATCGCAAAAATAAAAAAAGAAGCAAAAAATACTTTAAAAATGACATGAATAAACTGAGACAAACAAATTATGAAACAATAAGGTTCTACAAACTAAGAGAAGTAAAAGTTGCTATAAAATATAAAGATAATTATAAAGAATAATAGAATCAATGACAATGACAAGAAATATAGAAGATTGGAAGGAATCTGGAAGTACTTTAATCCTAGAATTAGCAAAGCAGGCATGTGGAGTACTAAAGGTAAATAAGAACAAGAAGCAAACTTCGTGGTTGAACCAAGAGATCAGTGAGGAAATAAAACTGATAAAAGAGAAATGAAAATGGAAATCACATAGTACAGAAGAAAATTATAAAGCATATAAGAAATAAAGACTAATATAGTTAAAAATAAAGTGATAGGAGGAAAGAGAAAAGTTGGAAAAAATTTGGTAAAGAATAAGAAGATATATAGCAAGGACGATCAAAAACTATTTTACAAACCAATAAAAAATCTTAGAGGGTGAAAAACAATAGACACGCTAAAAAAAAGGTACATTAGAAATGATGAAAAATATGGGACAAAAGGCAACAGAATTACTGCTGAAAGTATACAATAGAGCCTAAAAAGAAGACAAAATACTAAAACACAAATCAGGAAATATAAGAAAATAAAGTAATTATTTTCTTTCAACGTGTTAACTTTAAGATGCTTGGACGTTAATCAAGACCTTTATATCTGTTTTATAGACTATAATAAAGCCTTCGATAAGGTAAAGCATAGCTAACTTATAGACCTTAAAAACAAAAACCTTCCCAAATCTTTATTACTATCAACGAGCCACAGTAAAAGTTGGACTGGAAAAATCTGAAGAAATGGAAATAAAGAGAGGAGTCAGGCAAGGCTGCATATTATCGCCATTATTATTTAATACGTAATCGGAGCAAATTATATTAGAAGCCTTAAAAAATGACACCGACGGTATAAAGGTGAATGGAGTCCTGATTAACAACATTAGATATGTCAACGACACGGTAATAATAGCCAATAGTTTGGAGAATTTAGAAAGAGTTATGAATAATATAGTAAGGTTTAGTGAGATTTACGGACTCTCTCTCAATATCAAAAAAACCAAGTATATGAAAATATGTTAGAACAACAACGCAAATGAAATCTTATTGGTTAGAGGTCAACAGATTGAAAAATTAAAAAGATACAATTAATTAGGAACGCTTATTACTGAAAACAATGACTATACCGCAGAAATAAAAAACCAGAATTTAAAAGGCTCGTATCAACTTTATTAAAATGAAAAAAGTACTATGTAGCAGAGATTTGATGTTAGGCCTGAGACTGCGATTGGCAAAATGTTATGTACTCAGTGAGCTCTACTATGGTGCAGATTCATGGACGCTAAATGCAGATGCATTGAGACGGCTTAACTCTTTCAAAATGTGGATATATAGAAAAATCTTAAGAATTTCGTGGGTAGATCGAATAACTAACATCGAAGTGCTTAGAAGAATCGGTAAACAAAAAGAAGTTGAACGTACAATTAAGGAGAGAAAGCTACAGTATTTGGGACACATAATGCGTGGCGAAAGGTACAGCCTCTTACGACTAATATTGCAAGAGAAAATAGAAGGCAAAAGAAGCATAGGAAAAAGACGAAATTCATGGCTAAAAAATCTGAAAGAATGATTTGGTTGCAGCTCCAAACAACTTTTTAGAGCAACTGCCTCAAAAGTGGTAATAACGATGATAATTGCCAACCTCTGCCGCAGAGATGGCACTTGAAGAAAAAGAAGGGGCATTTATTTGCACCTATTTAAAAATATCGTGGAGCACAGTTGAAGTTAATTAGAAAGTAATATAGTTATGAAAAGATTGTAATAAAAAGTTTTAGTTTCGTGAAATATCCAAGTGATTTATTAAGTGAGATTTTATTGTATTATTATAGAATAATTAAAAACGTCAAATATAACGTTTTTTTTAGAGTTTTAAGTTAAATTAGTGAAGTGCTTTGTGTTACAGAAGAGTAAGTGTATTTTAAACAAAAGATTAACTGGATTATCCCGTAGAGTAAGTGTGTTTTTATCAGAATATTTGATGAAATTTCTCGTAAGTACATTTAACACATTTCTCTAGATTTTTAAAAAATTTTATATTGTTTGTCAACTTGATTTTTTCGACGTTTTATTTATTTCTGGCTTGGTTAAATCTACTATACATTTATTTTTTGTATACATTTTATTTGCTAAAGTTTCCCGTAAGTGCGCTTAATATATTTCCTGGAAGATTTTAAAATTTTATATTTCCTGTCAGATTGAGATTTTTTTGACATTTATTTAAGTTTAATTTTAATTTGTTATGTATTTATTTTAGTATAAATTGTATTTATCTCATGGGAAGCTATGAGTGATAGTTGTATATACTATGGCTGAATCGACAGCGATGGGGCTCGTCACCTGTCATGTCTTGCTCCCCGTGAGGGCGAAACGGATAGTCGCTTTGCTACTTTGAATGTGAGGGGAGGATTGAATGGTAAAATTGATAAAATGTACACGATGATAGAATAAAGACGGATTAATGTTCTTTGTGCAAATAAAACCAAGAGAAAATGATGTGAAACCACAACACATGAATCTTATACAGCCTACTGGTCAGGAGTTCCGGAAATCAGCAGAGGTTTTCAAGACGTTGGTGTGATACTTTCTGCTAGAAATATACATTATTAATCTGAATAATTCCCGAGAGCTTTTGGCTCGAGGGAGTTATTCTTTGATTATTAATGTTCATATGGTCGAATTGAATTGTCTCGAAATACAAGTTGGTCGAGATAAAATTATGACGAAAATAATAGACGGCTATTTGTTATATTCAAAAAGATTATTTCATGAACACCGCAAAATCATTCGCTAAGATTCCGGTCATATTCGTAACTTTCGCTAAAGTGAAAGCAAGCCAAATATTCATAAACGTTTATCAACATTTAATTCCACCTACTTTTTACAACTACGAAATTTATCATTCTTCTGCTGACAAAAAGACATAAATTGGCTCCAGACAGACTCCTTACTCTTTTTGATATTTTCTGGGATGGATTTGATTATAATTTTGCTGATTTTCCTTGTAGGACATAAACCAAATCGAGGCATTTTTAATTGAGTGAATAATCACGAATATTCTTGCCGCCCGCGGCTATAAATGTCGGGCTTTTGATGTTACCAAAAAAACCATGAATCACACATCTTTTTATAGACGATACATCGCATCGAGCCCTCAGGCCACATAATGGGCACGGGGTCGTACTCGTTGACCACAATCCGTAACAATACATTCAGTCATCATGAAAATTAACTAAGGATTTATTTACTGGTAAAAAAAAAATAACAGATTTAAGTAGCGTAGAAAATAAAAAAACCCTTTTACTGAAAATTTTAAAACTTCAGTTGAATGAATCTTAATAGAATTCCTCAGTACAGTAATAGGCCTTCGCAACTAAATAATTTTCTACTTATTTTCTGAATTTGAGCACACTGTGCGTTTCTTTAATTGCACTAGGAAGGTGATTGTTTAATTTTCTGCTCTTAAAATCAGTGAGCTCTGAGTTAGAGTTGACGTAGCGGTAGGAAGTGGAGGTTGGTGTGATAAACGTGTTATGTGTAATGACGGGGTATTTATATCATTTTTAAATTTATTATGTATTAGACACACTGTTTTCAAAATGAAAAGGCATGCGAGTGTTAAGTGTTAAATAAATTCGCTGTTCTTGCACACTTTCCGTTTTTTTAAAAATATGAAAATAATCAAACTCGTTCTGCAATTGAATATACCATTTTAAAAGTATTCAAAAAATACCCAAATTAATTTCTCTTTCTTCTTAGGGTGCCGATCCGTTACAAATGTTGGCGATCATCATAGCGATCCGGACTTTGTCTGCAGCAATCAGGAACAGTTGTGTAGATGTTTTATTGAACCAGGTCCTGGGGTTCTTGAGCCACGATGTCCTGCGTCTTTCTGGTCCTTCCTTGTAAGATTGTCTGCAGGAGACCGTATCTTTCTTTGTTTCGCATGATATTACCCAGGTATTCTAATTTACGTGCTTTAATTATGTTCATCAGTTCCAGGTCTTTTTTCATTGTCCTTAGAACTTCGACGTTTGTCACTTTTCAGCATTCTCCTGTATAGCCACATCTCGAAAGCGAGTTTTTTGGCTGTGGTTTCATTAAGCGTCCAGCATTCTGCACCATAAAGGAGAACGGAGAAGACAAAGCATCGCAAGAGTCTCACTTTAGTGTCCAGGGTGATGTTATAACTTTTAAAGAATGCGCTCATGCAGTAAGTTAAAATTTGCTCTGTCTTTTCCTATGCATGCTATTATTTCCTGTACGTGGCTCCAGTCCTCATTTATAATGGCTCCCAGATAGTTGTAATGATCAACTCTCTCGATAGTCGCTTTGTTTACGAATAGTTGGCTTCCTGTGATGTTCTGTTTGCTGATTATCATAAGTTTGGTCTTATTTACATTGAGTAAAAGCCCGTACTAACTTCTGTAATGGGTAATTTTGTCCACCAGGGCTTGTAGGTCTTCGAGATTGTCAGCAAAGACGATGGTATCATCGGCGTACCTGATGTTGTTCAGTCTGAGTCTGTTTATCAGAATTTCCTTGTTAATGGCGTCTAGAGCTTCATTGAAGATGCGCTCCGAGTATAGCTTAAAGATATAAAATATCCCCGACAAAATATCCTCGGACAAAATATCCCCGTGATATAAAATCCCCGACAGAAAACACCTCGACCAAAAATACGCGACAAAAATATTGATAATTTAATAATAACATAATATTATGTATATTATAAAATAACCTCACCGTCGTTAACATACGAGGGTGGTTTGATAAGTCAGTGACTTTTTGAATAAAACAAATTTTTTTCCGCAAATAAACATTTTATTTTTCTACATAATCACCTTTTAGCTCGATACCTTTAGTCCAGCGTTTTTCTAATTTTTTTATTCCCTCCAAATAATAGGTTTTTTTAAAGCTCTCAAAATACGCGTTTGTTTCGGTAATGACTTCTTCATTCGACTCAAATCTCTTACCGCCCAGCCATTTCTTTAGGTTTGGAAACAGAAAATAGTCGCAGGGGGCTAAATATGGAGAATATGCTGGATGGGGTAGCAGTTCGTATCCCAATTCGTGGATTTTGGCCATCGTGACTAGACAAGTGTGCACACGTGCATTGTCTTGATGAAATAGCACTTTCTTCTTCGCTAAATGCGGCCGTTTTTCCTTCAAATCAACGTCAAATCTGATCAAAAGCTTTGAATAATATTCGCCGGTGATCGTTTTACCTTTCTTGAGGTAATCGATGAGAATGACACTGCCTACATCCCAAAAAACTGTGGCCATGACCTTGTTGGATGACAGACTCTGTTTCGCCTTCTTTGGTCCACGTTCACCCTGAGCAACCCACTGTTTCAATTGTTCCTTGGTCTCTGGCATGTTGTGATGGATCCATGTTTCATCCACAGTAACAAAACGGCGCAAAAATTCGTCCGGATTACGGCTAAACGTCGCTAAACACTCTTTTAAAGTGGTCACACGATTGCGCTTATGGTCGAGTGTGAGCAATCGCGGCACCCATCTCGCAGAGAGTTTTTTCACGTCTAAATATTCGTGTAAAATGTGATGTACCCGTTCAGTTGAGATACACCTACAGCATGAGCCAACCCACGCACTTTCATTCTCCGATCAACCAATATCATTTCATGGATTTTATCGACGATTTCCGGTGTGATCACTTCTTTTGGGCGACCTGGACGTTCGGCGTCACTAGTGCTGGTACGACCACAACGGAACTCTGTAAACCACTTTTTAACCATTGAAATTGATAGTGCCGAGTCCCCGTAGTATTTATCAAGTCTTTCCTTAGTTTCAGTGATTTTTTACGTAAAAAGTAATGCTTAATCAGCACACGAAATTCACTTTTTTCCATTTTCGTAAAAATTCACGAGGTTGTCTGCTTTGAACGGCTATCAAACACCAACTGCACGACGTAGCTTGCTCAAAATTAGAAAGTTGTCCACTGATAGATTATAGTTGACGGCAGCACTGTTGCATTTGAAGTAACTGCGCGGGAAATTCAAAAAGTCACTGACTTATCAAACTGCCCTCGTAATAAACAATTATTTGACGAAATAAATTACGCAACAAAATTAATAAAAAAAGACACATTTTTATTACCAAAACAACTTTTCTTTTCAAACTGTTAGTTAGGATTTATCGATTATTGATATCGATAATCTATGTATTTGTACATGCGTAGTATTATTTTTGTAATTTCACCTATTTCTCTGGCACAAGTCTGTATTTTTGAGGTTATTTATGTTATTTGTGTTATTGCTATTAACTAAATTAGTAAAAATGCCTTTTTATTTTATACGATCACAAGAGGATCGTGATCTATTATTATTTGAATGGATGGATGACGTATTGTTACAACCCGGACCTGATTATCGGCATTCGAGCATCGAGGGTCCATATTAATGACCCCTTTGTCGGCATCCGCCTTCGCCTGGTAAATTCTCGCAGTTTACAGTAGGTTCTGTCGTTCGCGAAAAAGGTCGAAGTATGATTTACAGGTATAAAAGGGACAGCGGTCGTGAGGAAAGACAGTTAAGTTTTAAAAAGTGTTTATGATTTATGAAATGTAAATAGTTATAAAAAGTTGTAAAAGTTGTTGAATATCTAAGTGATTTATAAGAGTAAAATTTATTGCGTAAAAGTAGTGGAATAAACATTGTTTTATTTCTGTATCAAGAGTTTAAATCGCCGAAACCAAGAAAGAACTAAAATTCGTAACAGTATTGTAAAATCGTAACAACAAAAATGATATTTCCTGGCGGTGCAATGTTGATCCAAAGTATCATGCTATCATACATACAGATACTGAGAGCTAATATGGTTTGGGGATATTTTGTCCAAGGATATTTTGTCCGGAGATCAAAACGCGTGTCTTAGTGTCAAATAACTAATTTTTCATAAAATTCGTTTTAATTTACTTTTGATGGAAAAAAAAATTTGACACATTATCAAAACATTGAAGGTTTAAATATCAAATAAGATCATGGATGATCATATTCCTAAATACTTCATCTAAATTCCTTTCTAATGATGTGCCACACATGATACATTCCCTATTTTAAATTAAGGGATTGTGGAAATGGAAGGGAGGGAGTTGACAAATGACAGATATCTGTTTTGTAAAAATGTGTCCCACTTGGAACAAAAATAGACGTGTTTCAGCATTTCCTTACATTCTAATGAATACTGCCAAATATCGGGGTGGACTGTTTTCTGTGGCCCACTCGTATAAGAAAACAACTAATTAAACCTGGAAAGATTTAAAACAAAAGTTTTTCAATTTTACAATACTATTTATTAAGAATATGCACAACATTCATCTGAACCCCAGGAGATGATGTTCCTACACATATGGGCAAGTCAAGGGACTCAACAATGGGCTCAATATTAAAGATTTGTCAACATTTCCATATATGATATTATATATATAATTAACTTTTGAAACATTCCAGTCTAGCTGTATTATGTTAGCAGAAAATAAATTCAATAAAATGACAACGCAGTTATGCATGTATAAAACGAAATTTTAACCTAATTCACACAACGAGAATAAAAAGACAAGATAGTACAGCAAAAGCAACCACTGTCTCTCTCTCTCTTTTGTCCTTATACTCTCGAGAGAGTATGGTGACATCATGTCTGAATTGCTCGGATCGTATTTCTCCATCCTTTTTTGTCTTGAGCTGCAAGAGAAGCTTCTTGCGGACCGTGACCAATGATTTCTTTGGTTTGGTCCACCCAGCGCGTCGGACACCTTCCTATTGGTCGTTTACCATTTATTTTTCCTTCTACAATAAGTGTTTCTAGCCCATTCGTTCTACTTGAAATGTGTCCAAAATACCGTAGGTATGATTGGTTTATCCAGGTTGATAGCCTCGTGGTGATTTTTAGTTTTTTAAGAATTGACACGTTAGTACGGTGTTCTGTGATGATAGTAGATGATTCTGTAGGCCCACATTTCAAAAGCATGTATTATTCTTCGATTGGCCATTTTTAAAATCCAGGTCTCAGAGGCATATGTGACAATAGGAAAGATCAAGGATTTTAATAAAATCAGTTTGTTTCGTTAAGATATTGCAGAGTCTTTCCATATTCGAGTTAGTTTTATTGTTGAGTTACGTGCTATGGCCAGTCTGCGTTTAATTTCTCCATCACAGCCGCCTTTGTTTGTGATAAGTGATCCTAAATAGTTAAATTTCTCAATCACTTTAAAACCATTAATCTGTCTAACATTGACAGGGTTGCGGTCTATTATCATAATTTTCGTCTATTTTTTGTTCAACGTAAGACCATGTTCTCTGCTGATCCTGTCCAACTTTCTCGTGAATTCCGTTAGTTCTTTTTCCGAACGAGCTAGTATTAAGGTGTAATCTGCATATCTAAGGTTAGTAATTATTTTTCCTCCTATGGTTAATCCCCCTCGCCAGCCTTGCAGAACGTTTCTCATTATATACTCTCTGTATGTATTGAATAGTATCGGACACAATACAGCCCTGTCTTACACCGCACTTTGGACTAAAAGACTTAGCGTGTTGTTGACTTTCACCTTCCTGCAGCTGTTGTCGTAGAGATTTTTAAGCAAAATAATCATATGTAGATTATATCAAATTTTAATACCAATAAAAAAATTCACAGAACAACAACACCCTAACCAGCTATAATTATTATAGATAGAGCATATCTCATGTTACAATTTAACATGATCTACCTTAAAAAAATTTATAAATGTGAATAGCCACTTGAAATAAACTCTAATCACCTCAAACGGTCCATGGTATAATGAACGTTTTTTTTAAGTCCCTGCCTCACTTTCTATTAGTATCAAGTCTCATGATGCTTAATTAATATGAGTTGTGATCTTAGTATTAACTCTTGGATTTTTTTTTTTTTTTTTTTTTTTATGTTCTGGTTCCCACGAAAAGGGATATCCTGTAATTTTCAGAGAACATCGTGGGAACCAAGGGAAAGAAGGTAGGAGTTGGTGTTCTTCTTAAATTTCTGGAGGTTGTATGCCTCGGGGAACACCTCCCTAGGCAATGAGTTCCAAAGCCTCGCAATTCGTAGGATGAATGAGTCTTTGGAAAGTGATGTTCTGCAGGTCTCCAAAGTGACCACGAAGGGGTGTAAAGACTGAACTTGACGGGTTAATCTCGAAGAGACTGCCAAAGGAGGAACGATTGTTGATATTTCAGAGCATCGCCCATGAAAATATCTATAAAATAGAGACAAATCGCCAACTTTTCTACGGTGTTCCAGACAAGTGAGCGAGTTTGTAAGCGAGGCATCACCGACGAGACGAATTGCCCTTTTTTGGACAGAATCCAGTAGCTTCAGGATATGTTTAGGTGCTGCACTCCAAATATGGGAACAGTACTCCAGTACAGGTCGGATCTGTGCCTTATAGATCATAAGCAGCTGACTGGAGGTGAAATAGCTCTTGGCACCAAACAAAAAACCAAGTTTTTGGGATGCACTTTTGGCAATGGACCTCACGTGATTTTCTCAGGAAAGGTTATTGCTGATAGTAATACCAAGCATCGATATGGATGACTTCAGTGGTATGGTTACTCCTGACAAAGTTATGTTAGGCACAGTGAGATAGGCTTTTCTAGAGAAAAGACATGCTTGTGTTTTGTTTGCATTGAATTCTACCAAGTTATTGGATCCCCATTCGAGAATTGTTGCTAAGTCCATATTTATATTGTTAACATTTCTTCCTCGTTCATTTCTGGTTTCACGGGCTGATATAGGGGCCCTGGAAGAGAAAGTGGTATGGAGGGTACTATCATCGGCAAAGCTGTGTACGGGACATGAAGTTGCTTTCAATAGGTCGTTGATGTGAAGTCAAAATAGTGTTGGTGCTAGAATGGATCCTTGCGGAACACCAGCATTTATGAGTAGAGTGTCAGATGAAACTCCATCGACCGGATATTCTTTGATGATATTTATGTGAATGGTACCCCATTAGAACGTGTCACGAAGTTTAAATATCTCAGAAGCATCATAACGGAAACACTGAACCCTGATACAGAAACAAAAAGCAGCATAGAGATGACGCACGCAGCGTTCAATAAAACGAGACCGCTTCTTTGCAATGATGATTTAAACCTTAAGCTAAGACAACGAATGACTGAATGTTATATATGGTCAATACTGTTGTATGGTACGGTGACGTGTGGATTTTAGATGTGGCTGTACAGTAGGATGCTGCGCATACCTTGGGCGTACCATGTAACAAATGAGGAAGTCCTCAGAATGGCTAAAACTAACAGGCAATTAATGACCACCATAAAATGCCGCAAAATTGCATACCTCGGTCACATACTAAGAGGAGATAAATATCACCTATTCCAAAAAATAATAAAGGGTAAAATAGAGGGGCGCCGTGGACCTGGAAGAAGGCAACAGTCATGGTTGAAGAACATTCGTGAATGGACAACTACAGGGAGATTCATTAAGAATGGGCAATCTCTGAACTGGAGATACTACACACCAAAATATGGCGATTGAGCTTAACATGTCTTATACAAATGTTGCAGGTTTAAGAGATACAGGGTATTTAAAGTTGGAATTTTAATTTGAAATTTCTTAATAATTAAGCAGCATCGTCTTAAAAATTGGCAACTTTATGTTTTTTGGCATGAAAATTACGAATTTTATGCTGAATTTAGCACTATTCATACAGGGCGTTAGTTACACCCTGTTACTTAGGTAAATTACAACATACCTTTTTGTGCCTGATGAGTTTATGACTAAAATGACTAGAAAATCTAAAAGGCAGTTCAATTTTGAATAAAAAAGGTACTTTCGTTTATTTCATGTTCCTTGAACAACAGTTAAACACACTACTAGAAGATGTACCACTAGCCATAAGGCGGAACATGTGGTTTATGCAAGACGGGGCGCCGCCACATTTTTCTCTGCCAGTACGGCAATACCTGAATGAACATTTTCCTCACCGATGGATTGGGCGTGGCAGTGAATTTGTTTGGCCACCTAGAAGTCCAAATTCAAACCCTCTAGACTTCTCAATATGGTCACAAATGAAGGACATGGTTTACAAAGATACAATTAATTATATCGAAGAATTACGACAAAAAATTCAAGAAGCTGCTAATATTATTAAAAATAATCGACAAATGTTATTTAATATTCAAAGATCTTTAAGAAGACGCCTTACAAAGTGTATTGAAGTGGAAGGCGGGAATTTTAAGCATTTACTTTTAATTTTTCTTTTATTACTGTTACTGATTGTTATTTGTTGTCTTTACTGTTGTTACCCCGCATAGTATGAATTTAAAGGAATAAATTCATTTCACAACAAACAAAATTCATTGAAAACATACAATGCAAATAACTCAAAAACTGATAGAGTTACATGAAATAAATAAAAGTATCTTTTTTATTCAAAATTGAACTGCTTTTTAGATTTTCTAGTCATTTTAGCCATAACTCATTAGGCAAAAAAGATATGTTGTAATTTACCTAAGTAACAGGGTGTAACTAACGCCCTGTATAAATAGTGCTAAATTCAGCATAAAATTCATAATTTTCATGCCAAAAAATATAAAGTTACTAATTTTCAAGACGATTAAAATTAAATTAAAATTCCAACTTTAAATACCCTGTATTTCGTAAACCTGCAACGTTTGTATAAGACATGTTAATTAAGCTCAATCACTCAATCATCAGTTCAGAGATTGCCCATTCTTAATGAATCACCCTGTATACGTTCAGTAGGAGAACTCATACGCTTAGCAGAAGATCGAAATGCTCTATCCAGAGTGATAGCCAACGTTCGGGAGACCGGATAGGGCACATGAAAAAAGAATTCATGCGAGAATAAATGTTTTAGAGAACACCGCCTGTATTTGATGTTATGTCTCTCCAGACGGTTCCAGACAGGGCGAGGGGGTGGTTTTAGTCGGTAAGAGTCCGACACTACTGATTCGAGATAGACATTCAAGCGATCAGTGCCCATAAGGGTTTCCACCTCACCGAAAAAAAAAAAGATTATATCAATTTACAACGAAGTCACCTAATTCAACGGATTGGTAGATAGATACTTAATGTGTTAACACATGTTTTGAAAGTTTTAAAGAATTAAAAAAGTTGTAGTTATTTTCTTGTCAATAGTGGAGATGACATTGAATAATATATCGTCGGTGAGACTTCAAAGCCGCGTGACAGCAATACCGCGTATCTATATTTTCGCATATTTACAGGAGGAAGAAAAAACTGATTATCTTGGCTATTATTAAACATTGTTTTAACTAAACGTATTTGTGATTTTTATGACTATTATTTTATACAAATGTGACTTAAATTTACCAATATCTTTATGAGATTTTGAGAAATATTCACAAATAAATAACAATAAATCAAGACTTTTTCTAGCATTCGGTAATTACGCGACTTTGCTGCCAAACACTCGCCAACCGTAACGCTAACTACTGATACCCGGAAGTATTTTAACAGTTAAATGGACGTTTCTTATTGGCTAATTTCATTCGCGTGAGTTCTACTAGGAGACAATAAACACTCTGAACTCACTGGCGCCAAATCTCAATTTTGCAACTTTTGTAGATACGCGGTATTGCAGAGTGCTGTTACGCGGTCACACCGACGATATGGTACTTAACCTATATTTCAAAGAATCTCTTCTCTATTCTGGCTGCCCATGATGTAGATCAAAATAGTTATTTTGGGTTCAAATAATGACTGACATTGCTGCCAGCGGTAGAAAAGGTTTACATCAAACTCGAGAGGTTCGTAGATTTCTGTATGAAGAATCAGCTTTCAAACTAATAGAACAAGAGTATAAAATTTAAGCTAATGCAGTTAAGGTGAATATCGTTCATTTCTTCTTCTTCTTAGTCTAACGTCGAGAACGACGTGTAGTGATCACAAGTTAATGTCAGGAGTTATTACTCAGAACTCTTCTTACAGTCTCTTGCCATCTTCCACGGTCAGCAGCAGTTCTAATGGCTTCCACTAGTGGACGCTCGGTTACTTCTGATACAATGTCTGTCCATCTAGATGAGAAACGTCCGCGTTTCCTTTTGCAAAAGGGGTTTGCCTTGGACAATCAGTCTCTCAATGTTGTCGTGACGATTTATATGTCCGAAGAAGTTCAGTATTCGCACTGATGTCTAACTACTGAGACGGTTTGATGGTCCAATTTCGTTCAACACTGACACATTGGTGCGATGTGCCGTCCACGGTATTCTTAGCATTCTTCGCTATACCCACATTTCACAGGCGTCGGCTGCCTTCATAACCCATGTCTCGGAAGCGTACCAGAAAATGGAGAAAACTAGGGCATGGACCAGTGATTTTTTGGTATTGATGGATATATATGGATCTTTCCAAATTTTATGTAATTGGCTCATTGCTGTTCGGCCAAGTTGAATACGACGGTGAATCTCCATCTCACAGCTGCCGGCGAAGTGAATAAGGGCACCCAAATAAACAAACTGATCTACCACTTCATAGTTGGCAATGTGATGTGGTCTGTTTGCTGTGCTATTCGATCTATCAACTATCAATACTTTAGATTTGGCATAGTTGATTTTAAGTTCATACTCTTTTGATATTCTCTCGAGTCGTTGTATCAATTCTGTAAGTTCTGCTGAGTTAGCGCTCAGAAGAGTGTCGTCAGCATGTCTAAGATTTGAATTTTTTTTTCCCATTTATGGCAAAGCCTCCTTCCCACTCATCAAGTATCTCTCATTAAACATTCCGTATATATATTAAACAAGGGAGATGGTAAAATAACTTCCTTTTTGATATCTGCCATTTGTTCATATAATTTTTTTTATAGGATTTACCAGATGAGTAGGTACTCCCGCACCGCACAAGATCTCCCACAACTTTGACCATTTTACATTTACATCGTTCATTAGTTCAGCATAATTATGAGATCAAATCAAATCAAATTTTATTGCTTTCGATAAAGTACATTACAGGTGTTATAAATTGTATCTAAAATAAGATCCCAGTTAGAACATAATGAGCCTAGGCAAATTTTGCCTGTCTTGCTCTATGCTAGATCTGAGGACTTTATAAGTTTAACGTACATTTTGTATTTATCATGTTAAGTCTGTGAGTAGATTATAGATTTAAAATATATTTGTTGAAGTTTTCATAATTCGAAAAATACTTTTTGTAGAGGTTTTACAGAGTCAAGCAGATTTTTTTTTTTTTTTTTTGTCAAGTAGATGTTGATTTCAATATATTGTAGAATATCTTTGGGGTTTTTAAAATATACTGTTTTGTTTCAATATTATATTTTTTCTGGTTTGAAATTTTTCTTAGAGCGGTTGGGATGGCATTGAAAAATTTAGGTCCGAAGAAGAAATAAGATCTTTTTAGGATTGTGTTTTGTGTTGTTTGTAAGATATTAAGAGTGGTATTGAAAGCCCCGCCCCATATTGTGATGCAGTAGGATAAGATTGATTCGGCTAAAGAGGTGTATAACATCAGGAGGTTTTTAGTTGTCAAAATGTCTCTCAGGGTATAGAAATTATGAATCAGGGCTCTTAGGCGTTTGTTGACATGCATTATGTGGTCTGTCCATCTTATATGTTGGTCTATGATAACTCCGAGGTATTTTATTGATGTTACTTTCTCTATCATAGGGCATAAGCATGGGTTATTGTTTTTGCAGTGCATAGAGTGTAATTTCAAAGAAAAGTTTTCTGGTTGTTTTACAATATTTGGCGTAAACACCACGAATTTTGTCTTCTCAATATTCAATGTAAGCTTATTCAAGTTCAACCATATGTGAATCTTTTGTAGATCTGTTTCAGCACTACTTTTAACGTCTTCCCATTTTTTTCCTGTGAAAATGAGGGCTGTGTCATCAGCATAACTTATAAGGTGTCCCTCTAAGCCCGCTATTCTTGCAATACTGTTTATGTATACAAGAAACAGTATTGGACCCAATACTGTTCCTTGTGGCACCCCTATTTTTACTTTTGAGTCTGAACTTATTTCGTTTGCAATTTTCACTCTCTGAACCCTATCAGTTAGGTAGTTTGACATAACATCAAGTGGTGAACCACGAATGCCGTAATTGCTTAGTTTATTGAGTAATATTTCATGTGAAACTGTATCAAAGGCTTTGGCGAGGTCTAAAAATACTGCTACACATTTTGATGATTCGTCCAAAGCCCTGACTGCTTGTTCCAGAAAGTCCGTCACTGCATTTTCGGTGTTTGAATTCTGAATGAAACCATATTGTCTGTCTGTAATAATATCGTATTTGCGGAAAAAATCCATTAATCTTTTTTTAAGCACTTGTTCAAATATTTTTGCTAGATTATTAATAACGGATTTAGGCCTATAGTTATTTAGTTGGTCACGTTTACCTGACTTGAAAATAGGAGTGATGATTGATTCTTTCCATTGCTGTGGAATTTTTCCGCTTGATAAACATAAATTGATGATATGAACCAAAGGGGGTGTAATGTATTCATGAATGTTTTTTATAGTTTTTACATTTAGGTTATCTGGACCAGCCGAGCACTTGTTTTTGAGATTCGAAATGTGGATGGTGATTTCGTTCTGTGATACTGGTGTGAGAAAGATGGTGGAGTCGATTGTATCAATATCTGGATTTTTTTGTTGTCGGTTCATCTTTGGTAGTTTATTTGACATGTTTATACCTAAGTTAGTGAAAAAGTTATTGAAAATATCTGCTTTCTCTTTATTATTTTTTATTATACTCCCATTTTCATCCTTTATCGGTATGTTTTCTAGTTGTGTATTCGATTTTGTGTTATAACCTGTTAAATCATTTATGACATTCCATATTTTTTTACATTGATTTCCCGCTTCTGTAATTTTGTGCTGATAATATTCATTTTTGGTTTTTTTAATTAATGTATTGAGTTTGTTTCTGTATTCTTTGTATTTCCTTTCTGCGTTATTGGAGTAATGTTTATTTAAATTCTTTTTTAGGTGATCTCTGTGCTCGATAGATTTGATAAGGCCTATTGTGATCCAAGGTTTAATTTTTCTTAATTTTCTGTATTTGATATTTTTAAATTCAGTTGATTTTTTTATGTATGTTTTCAGTTTATCGATGAATATTTGGTATGATATTAGCGAATTATTTGAGTGATAAACATCTTCCCATTTTTCTTCCTTTAAAAGATTGTTCAATTTTTCATAATTTGTGTTTGTTACTCTGATTTCGTTAACTATTTTTCCTGTTGGCTTTTCAGGTAAGGATATGTATACAAAAGGCGCGTAGTTGTCTGTCATGTCGGTTTGAATTATTATAGGTTCGATTTCTAGTTCACTTTTTAGGTTATTTTGCAATTTAATAAAAATATGATCTATTGTCGATTTTGTATTTAACGTTACTCTTGTAGGTTTGTTTATGTATGACTGGAAACCATTTGAATTCAATATATACAGGTAATTGTTGGTGTCATATGATTCCTTTTTTGAGATATCGATATTAATATCTCCTATATAAACCTCAATATTTTGTTTCTCTATGTTATTTAAGTACGTCTCTAAATTCTCCATATATTTTTTTGAATCTGTTGAGGGAGGTCTGTAATATGCTGTCAAACCTATTGTGGTTTTTTTCGGTAAATTCTCTGTTGAGTAGGTTAATCTAAGAAAGTTGTTCTCATTCGAACGTACAATTTTTATTTCTGCTGTTATAGTATTTTTGCTGTAGATTATAACACCATCACATTTATTTATTATGGATTCATTATAATATGTATTATAATTGGGAATCAAGAAATCACCAATGTTTGTAATATTACCGGTTTCTGATAAAACAATTATGTCTAAGTAATCCTTTGCCATTTCAACGTAAACTAATAATTCGTCATAATGTTTTTTTAAACTTCTAATATTCAGGTGAATGATTCCTATACCATACCTGTTACCATCTGTTCTCCCCTGTGTTAAAACTTTAAGGTTATCGTATATTTTTGTATCGATTTCAACATTACTATCTAATACATCCAAGAAATCTATCATAGTTTGAAATTTGAAAACTCCTGTAGTTTAAGTAAAAAGTAAAAATTGAAACAAAATAAAAAACAAAAATATGGGAACATCATGAAATTACTTGAGAGCGAGTTAGACAACAATGTCAAGATTGATTTTACCTATGAGAGCCGTGTATTTATGGCAAAGCACATCAACAAACATTCAACACAAGAACATCATTAACAAGACTATGTGAGCTTATATTTACAGATGCATGTAGGCTTTTCGAGAAATTATCACAAAACATACTACATACTACAAAGATTCTTGAAGTTTTGTTTTTACTGTCAGGGATTTTGACGGCTATCAAATTTCTCTTTATCCTCTATGTGATCAACTATTATCTTGTAAAGCTCCTCGCGCCTGCAAGCACCAGCCAACCCAAAAATGGTGGCGACTTTTGTCAGAAGGTAAATTTGAATAGGTGCTTCATCCATGAATCTGAAATTTGTCAATTATTTAGGCTTCTTCGGGCGGTATCCTACATTTTGCTTTTTTAAAAACGATGTTAGCTTAAAATATTGACACAAATCCAAGTTTATTTTGACACTTTTTAAAATAGAGTACTTACTCCATAAAGTATTTAGCTAAACCGTTTTTATTGCTACAGTTAAAAATATCACATTGATCCTGAATAAAATTAGATATATGTGTTGCATTTTTTGCGCAGTGAGGAAAATATATTAATGTTAGTGTTAGGTCGTGATAAATAAAATGTTTGTGGGTTTCTGGCTGATATGCGAGGCAGGTTAAAATTAAGCTGTCCCAACAACTCAGGCAAGTCAATTAAGTTGTATACCAGTTCATATAAAAATTGCAAATCAGCAGATTTCCTCTGAAGTAAAAAACGAGAATCTTTTCAGCAGTTGTATGTGTGTGTGTGTGTGTGTGTGTGTGTGTGTGTGTGTGTGTGTGTGTGTGTGTGTGTGTGTGTGTGTGTGTGTGTGTGTGTGTGTGTGTGTGTGTGTGTGTGTGTGTGTGTGTGTGTGTGTGTGTGTGTGTGTGTGTGTGTGTGTGTGTGTGTGTGTGTGTGTGTGTGTGTGTGTGTGTGTGTGTGTGTGTGTGTGTGTGTGTGTGTGTGTGTGTGTGTGTGTGTGTGTGTGTGTGTGTGTGTGTGTGTGTGTGTGTGTGTGTGTGTGTGTGTGTGTGTGTGTGTGTGTGTGTGTGTGTGTGTGTGTGTGTGTGTGTGTGTGTGTGTGTGTGTGTGTGTGTGTGTGTGTGTGTGTGTGTGTGTGTGTGTGTGTGTGTGTGTGTGTGTGTGTGTGTGTGTGTGTGTGTGTGTGTGTGTGTGTGTGTGTGTGTGTGTGTGTGTGTGTGTGTGTGTGTGTGTGTGTGTGTGTGTGTGTGTGTGTGTGTGTGTGTGTGTGTGTGTGTGTGTGTGTGTGTGTGTGTGTGTGTGTGTGTGTGTGTGTGTGTGTGTGTGTGTGTGTGTGTGTGTGTGTGTGTGTGTGTGTGTGTGTGTGTGTGTGTGTGTGTGTGTGTGTGTGTGTGTGTGTGTGTGTGTGTGTGTGTGTGTGTGTGTGTGTGTGTGTGTGTGTGTGTGTGTGTGTGTGTGTGTGTGTGTGTGTGTGTGTGTGTGTGTGTGTGTGTGTGTGTGTGTGTGTGTGTGTGTGTGTGTGTGTGTGTGTGTGTGTGTGTGTGTGTGTGTGTGTGTGTGTGTGTGTGTGTGTGTGTGTGTGTGTGTGTGTGTGTGTGTGTGTGTGTGTGTGTGTGTGTGTGTGTGTGTGTGTGTGTGTGTGTGTGTGTGTGTGTGTGTGTGTGTGTGTGTGTGTGTGTGTGTGTGTGTGTGTGTGTGTGTGTGTGTGTGTGTGTGTGTGTGTGTGTGTGTGTGTGTGTGTGTGTGTGTGTGTGTGTGTGTGTGTGTGTGTGTGTGTGTGTGTGTGTGTGTGTGTGTGTGTGTGTGTGTGTGTGTGTGTGTGTGTGTGTGTGTGTGTGTGTGTGTGTGTGTGTGTGTGTGTGTGTGTGTGTGTGTGTGTGTGTGTGTGTGTGTGTGTGTGTGTGTGTGTGTGTGTGTGTGTGTGTGTGTGTGTGTGTGTGTGTGTGTGTGTGTGTGTGTGTGTGTGTGTGTGTGTGTGTGTGTGTGTGTGTGTGTGTGTGTGTGTGTGTGTGTGTGTGTGTGTGTGTGTGTGTGTGTGTGTGTGTGTGTGTGTGTGTGTGTGTGTGTGTGTGTGTGTGTGTGTGTGTGTGTGTGTGTGTGTGTGTGTGTGTGTGTGTGTGTGTGTGTGTGTGTGTGTGTGTGTGTGTGTGTGTGTGTGTGTGTGTGTGTGTGTGTGTGTGTGTGTGTGTGTGTGTGTGTGTGTGTGTGTGTGTGTGTGTGTGTGTGTGTGTGTGTGTGTGTGTGTGTGTGTGTGTGTGTGTGTGTGTGTGTGTGTGTGTGTGTACTTCTATGTACACTTCGTTGTACTTAAACCAAAGAAGTTTTAAAAATTTTCTTGTAACCTTTCAATTTTATTGATATGATAATGGTACGAGAAATATAAAAATTTTAAACTTGAATATTATCGAAACTATAAGATTTCTGGCCAAATCGAGCAAAAAAGCGGCACGGCCGTACTTCCTTTTGTTAAAGCAGTTGAGGCCATTTTCGACACCCCTATAACTTCGTTGTGGATGAAACTAGAAGTCTGAATTTTCAGTAACCAAGCAGGCGTTGTATAAACACGGTATATTTTAAATTTTATTTAATTTGAACTAGTAGTTTAAGATTTATAACTAGTCAAAGTTTCTTAATTTTGTCACTCACTTACTGACTGATTTACCGATCATCAAAACTTCTAGTAGAAATAGAAGCTTCAAATTTAGAATACAATTAGTGTTTAGTGTATAAATCAAGGAAAAACTAAAATATTTTAAAATTTCGGTCCAGTTTTCTAGAAACACCAACTGCATAAATATCTTTGTAATCCCATATAAATATATAGGATTACAAAGTTACATTTGCAGTGAATGAATCAGTGTACCTGTATATATATGATAGAAAGGAAAAAAAGTAGGACTATCTACAAAAAGAAATGAGATTCCATCAAAAACATAACTTGTAAAAAACACCAAGTCTCGCAACTCAGTTCTTCTACTGTAAAAAGTTGTGAGATCCATGTAATACCAAGTCGGTTAATTTATTTAGTACCTACTTAAGGGTCCTTCTGTGTTAAGTTATTAATATAATATGTATTACTTGTGAGATACATTGTGTTTTTATGCGATGGCCAAGTCAATCTATTTGTTTAAAACATAAAATATTTTTAATATTGTTATGGTCACTATAAGATGTTGTTAGGTTAGCTAATTACGTAATAACTTAAGACAGAAGGATCCTTAAGTAGGGACTGAATACATTGACCGACTTGATATTACATGGATCTCACAACTTTTTACGGTAGAAGAACTGAGTTGCGAGACTTGGTGTTTTTTACAAGTTTTTGATAGCATACGTATTACAAAACCTGAAACCGTTGATCTGGGTACGTTGACATCATTAATGGTGTAGTCATAGACAATTAATTTTTTTTTAAGCTAAAGGAGACATTACACTTGGCTGCGTCTGGGGGCAAGTTAATGTTTTTGCACCAAGTATTTTTAGGTCATTTTGAAGTAGAATACAATCCATACTGCTGTTTTTAATATTTTTTTGTCATCTGCATACAACAGACCTTTTACAGTAAGTTAATCAGATATTTTATTAATAAATGAATTAAAGAAAAGCGGACCCAAAATTGAACCTTGCGGAACTCCTGAATGGCAACGATCTTTGCCGAACCACGACCATGGTATTCTACATGTAGAGGGCGGTGAGTTAGGTAGGATCTAAAAATATTAATTCTTCTTCTTTTCGTCCCATGTGCATACCTGCACGTAGGGGACCCTTCTCCATTATAAAATGGCAAGTGTGTTGCTTTCAGCGTGGTGAAATATAGACCCTGCATCTGCACCAATCTCTAATATTCCGAAGCCAAGAATGCTGCTTACGTCCCTGTCCGCGTTTCCCTTTAATTTTGTGCTGAAGAATGAGTTTTGGGATAGATTATCGGTCACCCCTACGTATGTGGCCCAGATAAGACGTTTTTCGTTGTTTTACGATATCTAGGAATTCTCTCTCCACTCCAGCTCTCAACAAAACATCGTTGTGTGACATATGCTCGGTCCAGAAGATCCGAAGCATTCTTCGTAGAATCCACATTTAAAAAGATTCTATTCGGTTCAGTGTTCTGACCTTAAGCGACCACGTTTCTACACCGTACAACAAGATGGGCCATACATAGCACTTGATTACTCATAGTCGAAGATCAACCGGTAGGGTTCTCTAGAGGAGTTGTTCACAGGTTTTTGAATTTGGATTTTTTTTCAATTGCTTCGCTATTGATTGTAAGGTTAATGTTACCAAATTCCTGCCTGCTGATAATCATTATTTTAGTTTTGGCGATGTTAATGAGCAATCCAAACTGTACGCCTACTTCGACAATTCTGTCTACCATGTTTTGCAAATCTTCTAGATTATTAGCTAGAATGGCGGTATCATCTGCGTATCTAATGTTTTTGATGAGTTTGCCGTTTACTTTTATTCCAGTAGCCACACTGTCCAGAGCTAGTTGGAAGATCTTCTAAACGTAGATATTAAACAGCATGGTAGAAAGAATGCATCCTTATCGAACCCCTTTAGCGATGTTAAATTCCTGTATCAGGAGATCTTTTCTGATTCGAATTTCAGCAGACTGTCCCCAATAAAGTTGTTTTATTATTCTAATATCATTTTCTACGACTGTCACAAAATAACTTAAATGTATCTTCAATGATGATTTCTAAATGTAGTACATTGTAATACTCCTTTTCAATATGCACTAGTTGCTGGGCAACTAGTGCACAATGTCTGAAAAACGCACGGGTAAATTTTCGCAATCTTCGTCACGACAAAAGAGGAGTGGAGTAAATGAAACAAAAGACGTCGTAACCAGGTAACATTGCCGTAACCATACAGACAATTTAATCACAAACATAAGTGACAATTCAATATTTCTTTGACAGAACCATATTATAAAGGTATTTCGAAATTAGTTCAGCATGGAAAGTAGTGATAGCGAAAGAAGTTTAACACCGCCAAGTGATATGGAGGCAGCAAATAACGCTTCATTAAATTTAGTGCCTGAAAAATCTAAATAAAAATACGCAGTTTCGTATACCCTATTCATGGACTGGTGCAAAGAACAGAAAACTAGTTCTCGTTCAGAGAATGTTCTGATGGCTTACTTTGGAAATACATCAAATAAATTTAAATCTTTCACTTTATGGGCACACTATAGCATGTTAAAAACGATGCTTGGTATCAATATTGGCGTGGATATCAGTAAATATTCCAAATTGAGAGCATTTTTGAAGCAGAAATCAGATGGATACAAAGAAAAAAAATCTAAAGTTTTTACAACGAAGGCGGTCGATACGATCATGAAAGAAGCCCCAGACAACGAATACCTTGTAGCAAAAGTAAGTTCCACAACTATCAGTTAATTAATTATAATTTGTTTATATTTTTTTATTGCAGGTTGTACTTATGGGAATTATGGGTGCTTGTAGGAGAGATGAGATGTACAAAATGAAAATTCACGATTTTGAAGATTTATGTGCCGTAGTTTTGGTCCACGTTCCGAACACTAAAACAAAAACTTCTCGGAAATTTACTGTAACGGGAGAATATGCTAACATTGTGAAAAAATATTGGAATCTGCGACCAAGTAATGTCAACGATGCTTATTTTTTTTTAAATTATCAGAAAGGAAAATGCACTGTTCAAAAAATTGGAAAAAATAAAATAGAAAATATGGGAAAACTGCTTCACACTTAAAACTTCCGAATCCTGAGTTATACACCGAACACTGTTTCCGCCGATCTTCAGCTACAATATTGATAGATAGTGGCGAAGATATAACGACATTAAAACGGCATGGTGGCTGGCTTTCTACAATAGTAGCTAAGGGTTACATCGAAGAGTCCCTGACTAGTCGAAATAATACCCAATAAAATATTAGGGTCGATCAATAAGTTGTCAGAACTTCCATCGACATCAGTTACAGAAAATGTTAATAATGTCAACTTTTCCCTTAAAAAAACGGATTCTATTTCTCCAAAATTTTTTTTTAATAATTGTACCAATGTAACATTAAATATTGTTGATAACAAATGAGAAGATATTTTTTCGTGATTATTGTAGTAGGTGCTTAACACATTTATCTAGTACGTTATTTTTTTCAATTAATTAATAAAAGTTCATTTCTCATGTTTGTTGTTTTTTACTTTTACTCCTACTACTGTATATTATAACAGTCGTAGAAAAAGTATAGAGTAAAACTCGCACGGAATGACCATTTCCGTGCTCGTTGTACAATATACTATTATCATCAATTCCTATTTCACGCAGTCTGCTTATATTAGTTAGGCCTGAAGAAAAGACGTAAAATTGATCAAGAGTGTTAATGAGAATGCCATGATCGAGTCGATCAAAGGCTTTAAAAGAGTCAGTATGGATGACATCAACTTGTGAATTGGCGTTTAATAATTCGAATATAAATTCTGTCAGTGAAAGTGGAAATTCTTTACCAGAAACTCTCTTTTAAGTGTTCGTCAGATAAATAAATATTTAAATTTTAAATACTCAATAAAATAATAAGTTTTAAGATCACTGGTAATGGGTAAATTTTTTTTTATTAAATTATAAAGTAAAAGCAAATAAAAAATTTAAATGTTATAGTACACGCAACTCCATAAATTGTTTTTAGAGTTTTTTAAATGAGCGTTAATTTTTAATTACAACACGTAAAATCTTATTTTCATTGTTCGTAAATTTTACTGACATTGCAACAATAAAATGAAATATTATTACCGGACAATGTTCAATTTTTATTTGTTTTTATTAAAATATTTAATTCAGTTAAAATTTAAATTGAATTTTACACCGATATAAATAAAACGTCCTAGCCAGTTCAATCATTCAGTGCTAGCAGTAGTAGTAACAACTTTCAAAAATTAAAAAAATGTTCCGCTCATCACTTCTTCTTTTCTTCATCGGCTTCGTTGCTGTTGCTTACAGTGCACCAAAAGTAAGTTTTTAATACTAAATGTCACCAAAATTATTTACGTACATCTGGGTGAAATATTTGATTATAATTTTTTTTATTCTGTATATATAAAAATGAATATAAATATGTATGTACTAGCGGACCCAGCAGACGTTGTCCTGCCTGAACGTTGGCTTGCCTGCTTTGAGAATATCAAACTCAGCGACCCCGAAAACTATGAATTCGACACTAATATCGGCCTTTTAAATAATTTTTATATTCTATCCTTTTTTCACCCCGATAGATAGCCCTCTTCGGCAAGTTCGCGGAATATTGTAGATGAAGCCTCCATTATCTCTCTTCGTCCTTGCACAGTTTATATGAACAGTAAAAAAAAATACATAATTTATATTTGTAATTGCGCATTTGCATGTTAGTTAAATTAAAATAATATGAATTTATCGTAGTTGAAACAAAGTTCCTAAAATTATCATTAGAATTAAACCTTAATATTATTTATTTTAGGGAGACGTTCTGCTCTGCAAATTTGTTGATTGCGAAAATACCAATGCTGAACTTAATGGTGATTTAAGTGGAACAGCAGAATTTGTCCCTGGAAAATATTTAGGAGAACTTATACCTGGAGTGGAAGCCGAAGGAAAAGCTGATTGGGATCTTAAGGTTCAATTGAAGCAATAGTTTTGTATAATGTTAAAATGTTAACGAACGAAATAAATGTATGAATTTACAAATAAACATTTTTTTTTCTGCCTTTAAAAACAAAATTTAGTACCTAACAAAAATACTTGAAATCAAATCTTAGATACAAGGTATCGTAAACGGATAGTACCACCCATTAATTTTATATTAGTCGAAGTAATTAGCTCGAACCTCATTAAAGTGAAAATCTTATAAAATTCAGGTCTTCTCTGTTTAAGGTTCGATTTTTTGCAAAGCTTCCAGTCTTTTTAATGCCTTTTTATTAAAGTATTTTGAGGTAATTTAACAGTTTTAATCCTTACTTTGAGGTGCTAATTCTAATAAGCAGTTCCTAACGAATATCATATTGTTAAATTGAATAAAATGTTTCCAGTGGTGGATCCAGCGGAGGATAATAAGGGGTATTGCCAGGACTAAGAATATAATAACTTAATTTTTAAATTTTCAAAAATATTTACAAAATAATTAATTAATTAATATTCATTTATACAGCATAAATATTACATCATGTATTTGCTTTATGCTAACTTTAAAAAGGTTTTAAAAAGCTAGCAATATATTATTGAGTACGCTCACGCAAATTCGGATTTGGATTCGTCCGCTGACCACTGCAGCATAGACTTACGGAGTGGAGATCGACTACAAAACACACTGAGCGCCATCAAGTAAGAGAGTGGAAGTATATTTTTCTCGCACCATAAATAAACCGCGCACGCATCTTTGCAGTTTTTCGGTTTTTCATTTGTACTATTAAATAATCTAATTGTGCGAAAAGTTGATCAGTTTTATAACGTACGCGTTATCTTTGACACACTCATTCTAGTATTATTACAAGTTTATATTTTTATAAACACTTGTTTCAGAGGTTAGTATAATATAATATAATATAATATAATATAATATAATATAATATAATATAATATAATATAATATAATATAATATAATATAATATAATATAATATAATATAATATAATATAATATAATATAATATAATATAATATAATATAATATAATATAATATAATATAATATAATCTTATATATAAAATTCTCGTGTCACAATGTTAGTTACCATACTCCTCCGAAACGGCTTGACCGATTTTTATCAAATTTTATATGCATATTCAGTACGTCTGAGAATCGGCTACTATCTATTTTTCATACCCCCAAGTGATAAGAGTTGTCCACCCCTAACATTTTATTTTTATTTTTTGGACGAAATTTTAAATTTTTATTTTTTTTATAATGTGCCATTAAAAAATACATACAACCCTAAATTTTAACCCCTCTATCTCCAACCCTTATTTTTTAAGTCATTTTAGTAATTTAATCATTATTCATCCCGTTCGATAACTGATCAATTATCACTTGGTAAGTTATCCCCACCAGTTGAGCCTAACATTTAATTGAAACTTATTACATGGTAACATTAGTATCAAGACAGTTTATTCCTGCTATAATTAGTGTTACCAGTGCTAGATTTTTTAAATTTTCCGCGCTTTTTCTGGATCAACACTCATTTGCCAGACTATACCGGTGTCACTTTCCAGTAAACAGCACGGAGTAGAGAAGAGACCGAAACCGGTCTCCTGTTTCTATAAGCCTTCTCTCACTCCCTCCAGAGTTTTCAGCCATTATTATTGTTCATGCATCAAGCGTAGTAGTAACGTTTACAATTATCATTTTACTATCTCAGTGTAACTCTCATATTAACTATATTCTCAATTAAATTTATTATTAATTTGCTGGACTATAATTATTTATTCCTATTTTATCAATAATTATTAATGTTGAGTGTAGTTCATACGTTTAGTCAATTAAGTGATTAACATAACCTAAAAAGTACTCAACACGTGTTACGAGCTCCTGCCAACAACGGCTATTGTGTTGTAAGTATAAATTATTCTTATACATTTATTATAAAATCAATAATTTTTTTTTTATTTTTATTTATCCATATTTTTTTTTATTTAATTTATATCGAAAATGTTGTTGGAAATGGTTAAAACAAAATTCGGTGAAAGATTTTTATTACAATTGGGAAATTTTTTTTTGTGTTCACTTATAAGAGCTCTAACTTCCACAGAAGTTTTTTTTCACCATTTCTAACATTATATTTAATATAATTGACAAAAATAAAATTTTTCGCTTTCGTAAAACTGTCTAATATTTACATGTATATGTATATGTATGTGTGTACAATCAAAGATTAAATACATTATTACTATAATGTTTTTTATCATTAAGTAATTTAATTAATTATATTTATGTATGTTTTGTACAGTGAACAATGCCAACAAAACGCAAAGGGGCTAACTTGAGCCGTAATACAAGTAGATCTAGAAGCATGCGAAATAGAAGAGCCCAAAGATCCGAAGAACAAATCCAGCAACAAAATACTGATGCGCGTGTGAGCATGGCGCAATTGCGTCAAGAACAATCAGAAAATACACGAGCTGAACGCAATGAAGTAATAAGATTAGAACAACGACAATCACGCCGTTTCACAGTCAATAGACGCAGAATAAATGACCAACAACGCCAACAGGTACATCGAGCATTTACATCTGATTCATTCCTGCGTCGAGCATTCCAGTATGAGCCCGATATTGAATATTATGCTCATTCAAAAGTAGTAATTAGTGCTATGGACAAGGAATGCCCGCATTGTCATGCTCTCAAATTCAAAAATGAGCCAGCCAGGATGTGTTGTGCGTCAGGAAACGTGCAATTACCTGAAATTGAAACACCACCTGAACCACTGAATGGTTTACTTATCGGCACGGATCCAGATTCGAATGTGTTCCTGAAGTCAATTCGATCATTCAATTCATGCTTTCAAATGACATCGTTCGGAGCAACAGAAATAGTTCCAAATACTAATGCAAATGGTCAACAATACAATTCTACATTCAAAATCAGAAGCCAAGTTTATCATAAAATGGGCTCATTGCTGCCCATGCCAAACGAACCACATAAATTTTTAGATGGGCTAACAAAAAATATTGTTCACGCTATAGCATTAAGAGATTGATAATGTTTGTTAGTGTTACTGTCGTAATTAATTATTAATGATATATATATATATATATATATATATATATATATATATATATATATATATATATATCATTTTAAGGAATAAATCATAATAAATAGAATAAATGTTTGGTGTTTTGTGATTTTTATATAAGCTCATTGCTCACAGCGCTTCATGCCTCTTTCACTCATATACCACATCCTTACACACTTACAATAAGTTAGTTATTTTTTTTCTACACTAGAAATTCCCTAGAAATAATTCATATGGCAAAACAACGTTTGCCGGGTCAGCTAGTCTAATATATAAAATTCTCGTGCCACAGTTTTCGTTGCCATACTCCTCCGAAACGGCTTGACCGATTTTGATGAAATTTTTTGTGCTTATCCGGTATCTATGAGAATCGGCCAACATCTATTTTTCATCCCCCTAAATGTTAGGGGTAGTCCACCCCTAAATTTTTTTTTTATTTTTTAAACAAAATTTTTAATTTCTATTTTTTTATGATACAACATACAAAAATACATACAATCCTCAATTTTCACCCTTCTACGATCAACCCTTATTTTTTAATAGCCATTTTAGTAATTTAATCATTTTTCCTCTCCGGTCGAAAACTGATCAATCGTCATTTAATTAGTTATCCCCGCCAGATGTCTACAGGTGTCACTTCTGACCCAGTAAACAGCACGGAGTAGGGATGAGAACGAAGCCGGTCTCCTTTCTTTCTCACTCCCTACACAGTTGTCGGCCATCATTATTGTTTATGCATCAAGTGTAGTAGTAACGTTGACAATTATTATTTTGCTATCTCAGTGTAACTCTCATATTAACTTTTAATCATTCCTATTTTATCAATAATTAAATTATCAATTTTGAGTGTATTTTGCACGATTAGTTAATCAAGTGATTTTATAACCTCAAAAGTACTCAACACGTGAGACGAGCTTCCAATAACAACGGATTTTGTGTTGTAAGTATACTTTTTTTTATTTATATCGAAAATGTTGTTGATCTTATAAAAATGTAATTTTAATTTAATTTTATTAAAAAAATGTAATTGAACAATTAAGATTTTCATAGTTTCCAAAAAATCAATCATTATGAATCTTTATTTTGAAATGTCAATGGAAATATTGGTTGCATGAAAAAATTATAAGAGACAATGTTTTCATAAAATTTAATTTTTTACTTTTGTTTGAAAATTTTTTCCATAAAACTTATATTTTTGTTATAATTTCATAAATTAAAACTAATCATTTCAAAACTGCGGCAAAAGTCCTGGCCCTAATTATACATTTAACATTTTTCATCATTAAATAATTTCATTAATTCTATTTATGTATGTTTTGTACGGTGAGCAATGCCAAGAAAACGCAAAGGGGTTGATTTGAGCCGCAGTACAAGTAAAGCTCGAAACTTGCGAAATAGCAGATCCGAAAGAACAGAAGAACAAATCCAGCAACAAAATACTGATGCACGTGTCAAAATGGCGCAATTGCATCAAGAAGAGCCAGAAGATACACGAGCTGAACGCAATGAAGTCAGAAAATTAGAACAACGACAATCACATTCTTACATACATACAATATACACATTCTAACATACATACATACTTTCAATAAGTAAGCTATTTTTTGTCTACACTAGAAATTACTAGGAAATTATTTGTATGGCAAAATAACGTTTGCCGGGTCAGCTAGTATAATATAATATAATATATATATATATATATATATATATATATATATATATATATATATATATATATATATATATATATATATATATATATTTATATATATATATATATTTATATATATATATATATAAACTCTTTTTTTACTTTTTTTGAAATTATTTTTATTTCTTCATCAGTTACACTACAAAAAACATGGAATAATAATGGACAAATTTTTTTAAAAATACTTACAGTACCTATATGAGTAAAATATAAATTAACATTCATAAAATAAAATAATTTTTAGACAGTACTTTATTTTGAAAAATCAATATAAAGTTATTTAATGGAAGATGTAGATATAAAGGATGTAGTAGAATAGTTAATAGAAATTATTTTTGTAAAAGGTTGAATCAAGTTATTGCTGAAATATTAAGTACTCGTATATGGTTTTTTTTACCCAATTTCATTTTAATATCCAAAATATTAAAATAAATTATGTTTAAATTTTGAAAATCAGTTTTTTTATTCAATGATTTTTTTTTCATTTTTTATGTTAACCATTTCTAAAAAACGTCTTTTATACAAAGTTTTTTCTTTAGTTGAAATTGAAATGTTAGTAAAATCAATTGAATGTCCTGTACTAACACACATTGTTTAAAAGATTTAAAAGAGAGTGCGTATGGATTAAAAATGAATGATTTGATCGTCAAATGCCTTCTCTACGGCGATGATCTAGTCATATTAGCGTCATCCGAAAAGGAGTTGCAGGCGATGGTTAATGTTATGCATGATGCCCTAAAAATCAAAGGGATAAAAATAAATGCAAGCAAAACAAAGGTAATGGTTTTTTAAAGAGAAGAAAGCATGATAAACTGTGAAGTTTCGATTGAGGGAGAAAGAGTGAAAAAAGTAAATGAATTTGTGTACTTGGGTTCAAAGTTTACGAGAAATGGAAAGTATGACAGTGACATTGAGTGAAGGGTGTTTGCAGGAAAACAGATGAATGGGGCACTGCATAGCTTTATGATCAGCCAGAAAGTGTCAAAAAAGGCACTTCTGGCTGTGCTTAGAGGTGTGTTGGTTCCTACACTTAGTATGGTAGTGAATGTTGGGTTTGGCAGAAGAAGCATGAAAATAGGATTAATGCTGCAGATATGAGTAGTTTGAGAAGTATAGCTGGAGTGACACGGTTGGATAAAGTAAAAAATAGTGATATAAGAGAACGCTGTGTTGTAAAAGATGTGGTTGCAAAGATGGATAAAGGAATGCTTAGATGGTTTGGACTTGTAGAAAGGATGGATGAAGGAAGATTGACGAAACAAATTTATAAGGCGAGTGAACATAAACAAGTCGGTAGAGGTCGAACCTCGGCGAACATATCTCGATCAGATCAACATTGTTTTGAAGAAAGGCCAGGTCAAGAGTACCAACAACCAACGAGCATTTATGAGAGCCCTGATGAAAGTAGAGTAAGCAAAAGATGTGTGTAAGAACCGTAGCAAGTGGAAGGAAGTGGTCTCTGCCTACCCCTACGTGAAAAAGGCGTGACTATATGAATGTACGTTTAACACGTGACCTTGCCATTTTGAAACTATTTTGGGCTCGCTACGCTCGCAATCGGCATCTTGCCTAAACGTATGTTTTTCTTAGTTACAACACTGATTGCCCTTACTGAAAATCGAGTCTAGAACTGCCTCTGATTGTTTCCAAAGACATGCTTACACTTATAGTTTTGTTCGTTTTTATTAAACACTGTGTAAATTCCAAATTTTTGTTAACTCGTGATCATTAAAATTAAAAAACAAAAATAAATATTTTTGTTGTCTGTCCATTTCCCTGACCCTGTCCCTTTCCCTCCCCTCTCACCTAGCAAAGAATACTCACACCTCCCCGTTGGTCTTTGCTGGACAATGAAATTTCATGAAACTTAATGAAAATTCCGTATTTTTCAACTGTAGAATGTCCTTCAATCCATTCCTTGATTTAAAAACCTCATTATAGATGCGTGTTTTAGGCAACCAATTATTCACTCGGTTTTCTGACATTAGGCGCTTTGCTATAGGCAACCAATCATACAAAGTCACAAGCAAAACCAATTAAAAAGCAAACAGCGCTGCCATTACTAAACTATTTTGACCACTTCTGTTTGGTGACTTTGTCCATCGTCTTCGTAGAGAGAACAAGCAAGTTAGCTTTAAAACACCACGTGGTAAAAAATTTACAAGCAATATAATAAGATAGAATTGATTAAGTTAAAAAGCCATCAACCAGTGAACATTTTTTAAAGAGACAAGAGGTTCTTAACTGCAAGCTCATTGTACACATTTTAAAATATAGTATCAAACAAGAAGTGTACTGTTTAATTTACTTTTTCCAAAAGGTTCACGGCGGCAAGGCCGGAAAAACTGACAGCAAAAAGAATTACGAACCAGCCAACCCAAGCTATCGAAGATTTAACATCGAATCGAGGCACGGCGAAATTCAACAGAGGCAGAAATCGACATCATCATACATCCTTCAACAACCCTCTTCTAGAATTCTCCCTGGACCTTGCCGGTGCGTCGAGAAAACTGATTATTATATACTTAACCAAAATAACAATTGTTTTATAGAATTTCATTTACTGAGTAAATAATTTTTGAAAAAACTTTAAACTGAATCTGGAAGACATAAATAATTTCTGAAAATATATCTGATTTAAAAATAAAATTGATACACTACTGGTCGGTTTCTTTTGAAGATTTTATGGCTTTTAATGAGATATTTTTAGTATATTTTTAAACCAACATTGGAAGAACGTTACGCTGCTGCCACCACCAACACAACCACCACCACCGTCAACATCTCCATGATATTAAATCACCGGATTTTGTTCCTTGCAATAGCTAAATCTTTTACCAAATTTTCGATTATAAGTCGGACATCAATCCTTTTTAGGGAAGTTTGATTTGATATATTCATATAACTTTAGATTTTGGATAGGTTGATGATTATCTTTCACAACAACTCAGATCACATTAAATATTAATCATTTTTCAGAATTCTGCAGGTAATTTATTTGCATTATACTGTGTCTTTTCCGGAATTGAATATTTTGGAAACAAGGAGAATACCGAAACCGAGTAATTCCAAAACTTACTTGTTTTATGACAAGACTCAGTATATTAAATTTAACGATGGTTTTCAACAAGTCATAAACAGAGGGTTTAAGGATTAATTTGAGCTTCCGAAACGTATCACTTCCGCTTTTAGACACCCGGATGGTCATATAATCTCTTTGGCATGCTATTTCCCAATATAAGTTTGAAGGAACAGCTTAAAATACTTCTTACACGTGTACTTTTTATTTATGAATAATAATACAATATGTAAATTATTCGTATTGATAAAATTAGATTTAATTTTTTAATATTATACTGTTGAAACCAAACAAAATATTTTATTTATCAGGTTCTTCTTCCGATGATCTAAGATAGCCAAACAAAACATCTATACAGAAGTTTGTGTATAGGAATCGCTTTTTTATTAAAGACATTCCATATATTTTCAGTAGTAATATCCCTAGGACATTGATAATATAAGAACAAATTTTACGACAATCGAAGGCTGAGGGCTGTTACCAAGCAATGAGCTTGAGAAATTTGTCATAAAATTATGAGGCATTTGTCAATGTCCGAGGGAAATTCGGCGGAATATTTTTTGACAAAAAAATTCACCACAACAAAACATTTATTTATTAAAAGTACAGCTAGTGAAAGTACAATTATTAAAATTTAACTTAATATTAATTCGTTGCTGTTCTCTACTATAGAAGATCTATTACCGCGCATAATATTTATGATCTTGTTGTGGTGTTCTTGATCGAGATTTAAGTATGGTTTTATAGAATTTTGATTGCTATGACCAAAAATTTTCAGCAATTGTTATCCTTTTTGCCAATTCGCTAACAGCAGTTGATCTATTCGATTTATCTTTTTGTCCTTTACATTCAAGACAATTGCCACAGCAGCAGATTTAGTCCATCCATTTATTGTATTTCTTCCAACAGGTACATTATCGTACCATTTGTCAGTTTCATTTTTCCAGTGTCGATTTGGTTTTAAGAACAGCCATGGTGAGGTAATATTGTCGCCTCGTTTTGATATCAGTTTATGAAAAAGACGTACAGGGCAGCTTTGTCTCTCACTATTGGAAACCAACCATTTACTACTTGTACAGCTTTTAGAACCACCTTGGCACATTTTACTAGACACCGGATTGTATTCAATGCGATTTGTTGGAGTCATCATTATTTTTCTCGATATGAAAAAATCCACCAGACAAGCAACTGCCTCTCCTCGCCACGCTAATATGGTAAAATTTACGAATAAGACCTTCAGGAGTATTTTTATTCCATAGCAATATTATTTTTTTAACTTCAGACAAATTTAACAAAACTGAACTGGACTTAAGTTCACATGGATCTGCTTGTAGTTTCTTCCTGATTGTATCGCGGGCATCTCGGGCTGGTTTAAATACTATATTGTTAAACGGGTCAATCATATTATAGTCATAGTACTTTTCTTGCAAAAGTTTGCAGGAAACCTTCCACACTGTCTTCACAGTTGCTTCTTTAAATTCGGTCGAGTCTTTCTTTCTCATATTGACCGCCCAACCTTTTAGTATCAACGCCAATTCTTCTAAGCTTCTATGTTTATTTAATTTATATTCTCGTTCGCAGCAAAATTCCATAAATAATCTCCAAATATATTTGTGACTGTAGGTTGTATTTCTGGGAATTTTTTCTTTGATTAGCGCATTTATACTTTGAACATTCGCATTGCCAAAACGTGATATTTTTAAATTTATTTGGAATGAAGTTGTCAAACTCAATCGTGTTGTCATAGTGATTGATAATTGCACCGAATGCAATTATCAGTACTAATAACCCAAGGACATTGATAATTGTCAAAACAATTTTATAACAGATTTCGAAAGCTTGTTGCCTATAAGCAACAAGCTTGAGATAGATGTTATAAAATTTTTGAGCGTTCATCAATGTTCGAGGGTTATTCAGATAGAAATTTTTTTGCTGATCGTGACATATTGAAATATTTGAATTGTCAAAATCGAATTGAAAGGAAATGTAGGTATGTATCCATAGCAACATGACATGATTTAGTGAAAAGAACCCATGGGCTCTTTTCAGTATAATTTTGTTTTGATTGGTTGTGTTCGATCAGATGACCACAAATTGACTGATTTTATTGGATATCAACTTAAGCAAAAAAATTTCAGTGTAATGTTGACATGATTGGGTGAAATTGTTGCATATGACACAAAATGACAACATTTGAATGGTTGTTAGAACTGTGTTAAAATTTTCAGCGTAATGTTTGATTATTTTTAATAATTAATTATGTGATAAATGAACTTCAATTATAAAAGTGAGAGTTGAAGTTAGGTTTTCGCAAATGTTTTTAATGCAAATGTCTTCTAGTGTAGCCATTCCTAAAACAAAAAATTAATCTGAAACACTATAATGTTTTCAAGGATGCGTATCAAATGAATCAGGAAGTAATTTTTCTTTATCATCATAAGGACTTAACGCGATTTTGGTTTGTTGATGCTATAAACATCATGAGCGAAGAAACTTATCGTATTTTAAGTTGTATATTGTAGGGGGGGGGGCCGTAAAGGCTATGCAGCCTCTCAAGAACCTCGGCCTATCAGATATTTTGTACAAAACCCTTAATTTATGCAGCGACTAGCTGCAGCTTGACTTGTGCCGAAATTTGTTGCATTTTTAGCCACCATATCAATGAAGCCTAGGTGAACATGGGTTTGATGATCGTTTGGTATGACCAGTAGAACATTTTTGGTTTCAGACCCCATGTCTTGCCAAAGACTCTGCGGCATGTCCAGCTTGCCGCTATAGCTCTGGAAAGAATGTAGTTGAGTTGGCTGTTCCATGTCAGTTTTTGGTCGATTATTACGCCCAAATATTTAACTTTTTTGAAAAATGTGAACTGGATTCCATTCAGAGTTTGTACTTTCGCCTCCTGTTTAATGGAACCAGCACTGTTTTGCTAGGATTGATATTGAGTCCTTCCTTTGCGCACTACTTCTGATTGTGTTCAGGGCTACTTGCATGCGATTGGAAATTACTTCATTATGTCTGCCCCTGATGGTGAGGACCAGATCATTGTCGTAACCTTAGGTCGTGATACCAGAATCTTGTAGCTTAACTATCAGGTTGACGACATCCAGTAACCACAGCAAAGGCGATAGAACTCCCCCTTTGGGACAACCTTTTTCTACTGTCATCCTGACTGTCGCTCACTCAAGAGTAGCCACAATTATTCTGCTTTTCAGCATTGATTGTATTCATCTAATAAATGATACGTTTATACTACTTTTCTCGAGTGATCTAGTTATGGAAGCATGTGAGGTGTTATCAAAAGCACCCTCTATGTCGGTAAAGGCGCAAAGAGCCATTTCTTTTTTCACGTATTATTTTCTCTATTGCTTTTAGGAGAAAGCCATCATTATTTGAATGCCATGTTGCAGTAAGGCGAGAAATATTCCGTCCTTTTCTGGCGACTTAAATGGTTTGAAGTTTTTGATAGCCCATTTGATTCTTTGAGTCGTAAAGAATTTCCCAGCTAGGCCTCTGCTGGATCTATTGGGGTTGTGGACAACCCCTTCCAGGTGAGCACTTTGCTGTTCGTTCTTTACAACCGTTTCGGAACCAAGAAATTGTGTCTGCAGGAGAGAAGCTTTTCTTAGTGTTATCAGTGTATCCCCCGTTTGGCTTTTTAATCATACGGATGCCGCTGGAGTGTTCTTTTGAGAAAACTTTTTGAAGGAATTGTGCTGGGGCTAATTCGGTGATCCGCTCGCAAATTTTCCTCCATGTTCTTTTCGATTTTCTGAGTTCTTTATGTTACTCTGAAAGAGCTGTTTTGTAGTATTCCCTGTATCTCAGACTCTTAGCTCTATTGAAAAGTCTTCTGACTTTTCTTCGAAGTTTTGCTAGTTTCTTATTCCACCAAGCCACATCTCTGGTAATAGCTTTTTGTTTTTCAGGAAAATTAAGTTCATGTACTTTTATTATAGCATTTTGAAGTTGTCTGGAGGCTGTGTCGAGTCCTCGATTGATTCGATGGATGATTATTGGTCCTCTGTCTACCTTCCGAGATGCTCTTTGTAAGCATCCCAGTGGGTTATGTTTGGTACCCTGAATTCCCAAAGACAAGCGAAAAGGCCAAAGGAAAGCTAAATATCTTCTCGAGTTGGACAAGTAAGACTTGAAACTGGTGACGGGACTCCTCACTAGGACTGCCCTCTGAGGTATTACCATAGATATAGAAGGAGGGGAAAATAAGTGACAAGCTACGCGGAAGGGAATACGCTGGGCGCCACCATGTTCAGGCCAGTTCTATAGGGGGCAATCGTATAGTTTGATTCTTGTTACGAAGGGCAATTCAAAGTTTATGGCCAAATATGATCCAGAAATTACTAGTAATGTTCGATAGGCGACATTTAAAATAACAATAACTTAATATTTATATGTAGGCGATAATGCCAGGTCAACAAAAAATTATCTGAAAATGGAGTAAACTTAACAGAATACTTGTTTGATCTTTTAGCATGATTCTACTGTATTGTAATATTTCGAAAATGTGTATTTGTAAGCTAGATTCATGTTCTCACTAGAAAAAATGTGCCCATAATTCATTAAACAATTTACTAAGCCAAAGAAAAAAGGGTAATCAATATGCCAGATAAATATGCATTAATACAGTTTAGGTATCTTTATGCATACCAACTTTTTTATTACTTAGTATGATTGCATTTTGAGGAATCTGAATTCGGAATTGAAGACTATTAGAGATGTTCAGTAATATATTTTCAATAAATGTATGAAATCACATTGAGTACTTAAACAATAATACTATATTATACAATTTTGTTTACCCTAACAACAGACAGCTAGAGCAAAGCTTGCTGGCCTTCAGCGGCTGGCATGCCTGGCCATAACTGGAGCTATGTCCAGCACACCAATGGCAGCGATGGAACACCTCCTACATCTTCCTCCCCTAGATATTCTTTTAGAGAGGGAGGCCAGGATGATAGTCTCCTACAGATTCCTGTCTTTGGAAAGGCAAATCAATGGAGAGCAACTCAGGGATTACTCCAGGATACTGAATGAAACAAAAAACCACCAAATTCTCGGGATGATTCCTGACTTGCTAGCCACAAAAATACAGGTAGAAAAGTCGTTCAAAGTCCTCTTTCCGAAGAGAGACGAATGGGTGAGGAAAGAAATCCTTTTCCCAGAGACTGAATATGTAATGTACACAGATGGCTCAAGAACCCCTGATGGAGTTGGGGCCGGTTTTTTTAGCAGGAAACCAAAGATTGAAATCTACTAGTCTTGACAGAGTTGACCAACAGACCTCTAGCAAACAAAAACATAAGTATAATATCAGACAGCCAGGCTGCTTTAAAAGCACTGAGCTCCAACAAGATAAATTCTAAACTTGTATGGAATTGCATCGAATCCCTAGAGTACCTTGGTGCGAACAACAGGGTGACCCTACTATGGGTACCTAGGCACCAGGGGTGGAGGGAAACAAAAAATCCGGAACCCTTGCAAAACAGGGGGCCGAATCTGCGTTCACTGGACCAGAACCGGTTTTTGGAGTCACCACAAGTGCCGCCAAAACAATTATTTCTGACTGGGCGGAGAGAAAAATACTCACGTACTGGTCCGATATACCAGGGTTAACTCACTCGAAGGCGTTTCTACCTAAACCCTCGAGAAACACAACTAAGCAGATCCTAGAATGGAGCAGAAATGACCTGCGTATTCTAACGGGACTGCTTACAGGACACTGTCGTCTAAGATACCACCTCAGAAAGAGAGGTCTGAACCAACAAACGGAATGTCGGTTTTGCTGCGTGGAAGACGAAACTGCTGAACATATACTATGTTCATGCCCCGGCCTGGGAAGAATAAAGTTCAACATATTTGGTTACACTAACCTAGAACCTACCGATTTTAAAAAATCTCATCCCATACAACCATGAACTTCGTAAGAAGGGCTGGATTGTGCGGTGAACTGTAGCCTCTAGGGGTGAGCCACAATAGACCTACTAAGGGTCGCGGTGGAGGGGCGACCACGCCCCACTCACATGATACCTAACCTAACCTTACCCTAACAAATAATTCATATAAAAGAACAAATTATATATGTACGAATCTACATGATTACATTACTGAGCAAAATCTTGTTTTTTTATTAGCATTTTCCAATATTAAATGATTAAAAACCTAATACAAATTAAAAGAATGATTTGAATGCATGAAGGTTAATGAAAATATAAAAACAAATATATAAAAATGAATTTGATAAAAGGTTATCTGACGATTTCCAAAACAATATTAAACTCTTCCGTAAGTCCATAAGAACAACCAGAGGTAAAAATACTACCTCGCAACTGGAAAGAATCAGAACCCAAGATGGTATTATGGTAAAAGGAGAGGAATGCGTATTAAAGAGATGAAAGGAATATTTCGAAAGTTTATTTGAGAAAGAGGATACACAAGTACAGGCCCCATTCGGAGACATGGGTGAAAGTTGCAATAATAGCGAAATTACTACAACAGAAATTGTATGTACCGCCTTTTTAACTTTTGTTGGAGGAGTGGTAGCTTACCAGATGACAGGTGCAAGGCCGTTATAGTACCACTTTACAAGGGAAAAGGTTCGCAGCAGGACTGTAAGAACTACCGAGGTATTAGTTTACTCAGCATAGTCGGCAAACTGTATGCTGAGATATTGATTAAAAGAGTAACGAATGAAACTGAGAAAATTATATGGAATATGCAAGCAGGATTTAGAAGAGGAAGTAGATGTATGGATCACGTCTTTTCATTACGAGGTGTAGTCGAAAAATTCTTGGCTAGAAGTCAAAAGGTCTATTGCGCATTTATAGACTTAGAAAAGGCCTATGACAGAGTAGTGAGGAGTGAATTGTGGTCGACATTATCTAAGTATGGGGTGAGCGGTAGTTTAATACAAGCACTGTAATCACTATACGAGAATTCCACTGCTTATTTCAGGATAAACGGAGCTTACACGGACTGGTTTAACACTGAAAAAGGGATGTGTCTGTTTAACTTATACATAGACGAATGTTTAAACGATTTGAAAGAGAGTGCGTATGGATTGAAAATGAATAATTTGATCGTCAAATGCCTTCTTTACGCCGATGATCAAGTCATATTAGCGTCATCTGAAAAGGAGTTGCAGGCGATGGTTAATGTTATGCATGATGTCCTGAAAATCAAAGGGATGAAAATAAATGTTAGGAAAACGAAAGTAATGGTTTTTCAAAGAAAAAAAAGCATGGAAAGAGTGGAACAAGTAAATGAGTACCTGGGTTCAAAGTTTACGAGAGATGGAAAGTATGACAGTGACATCGAGCGAAGGGTGTTGGCAGGAAAACAAATGAATGGGGCACTGCATAGCTTTATGAACAACCAGAAAGTATCAAAAAAGAAACGTCTAGCTGTGCTTAGAGGTGTGTTGGTTCCTACACTTATGTATGGTAGTGAATGTTGGGTTTGGCAGAAAAAGCATAAAAATTGGACTAATGCTGCGGAGATGAGTAGTTTGAGAAGTATAGCTGGAGTGACTCGGTTGGGTAAAGTAAAAAATAGTGAGATAAGAGAATACTGTGGTGTAAAAGATGTGGTTGCAAAGATGGATAAAGGAATGCTTAGATGGTTTGGACTTGTAGAAAGGATGGATGAAGGAAGATTGACGAAACAAATTTATAAGGCGAGTGTGAATGGACAAGTCGGTAGAGGTCGACCTCGGCGAACATATCTCGTTCAGATCAACATTGTTTTGAAGAAAGGCCAGGTCAAGAGTACCAACAACCGACGAGCATGCATGAGAGCCCTGATGAAAGTAGAGTAAGCAAAAGATGTGTGTAAGAACTGTAGCAAGTGGAAGGAAGTGGTCTCTGCCTACCCCTACGGGAAAAAGGCGTGACTATATGTATGTATGTATAGCCAATGAATTTAAATTTACATTCAACTATTGGTGGTTGAACAGTATAAGTTTATTTAACTCTCTTCGTATGGGTGTACCCTGAATGATTGCTGAATATTTTTTTGATAAATTATAGAGCCGAATTTTCAAATAACCTCTAGTGATTGATTAGCTGGAGTACATGATTTTGATCTATTGATGATGATTCAAACAAAAAGTGGTTAACCAAATTAGGAAACATATTGTAGACATCACTGTAAAAATTTTAGCTAACTGCAGATACAAACATATATGCAAAAGTTTCACCTCTTGGTAGATTATTATTAGTGGAATATAATATCTTTCTGATTGATATTTCAGCACTCTCACAAATCCTAACCACCCCATAGAAGGAACACGTAAACCACCTGAAATTCATAAGTGAAGTAAATATAGAAAACAGGTTCAAATCATGAGGAAAAACTCCAATTTATTTACCTTTGTTTCTATGATTTATCAATTTGAATTATTGATCTTCACGAACACCTACATCTGAACTTTGGCATGCAAAAAAACAATCAGAACATTTCAGGGTTCTTTCCAACATTTTATTTTTTCGCTTGTTGGGACACCCTTTGACCATACAAGACCTTTTCTCACGGTAGCGAACAGCACAACGGAATTAATGTAAAAATAGTTCACTCAACAGATACTTCCAGAAACAAAATACAATATACACACGAATGTGAAACCTCCTATGGGAAACAGATAAAATAAAATCTCACTGGCATAAGTGCCAGGACAAGGACAAGCAAAAAGGCTAGTAAGCCTTTCGCTAAGGAAAGCTGAACAGCTTCTCGAATGGACAAAAAAGACTTGAAACTGGTGACGGGACTCCTAACTGGACACTGCCGTCTCAGGTATTACCTGAAAAAGATGGGCAAAACAGAGAGTGATAGTTGCTGCTACTGCGAGAACTACGCTGAAACTGCAGAACATTTGCTTTGCGAATGCCCAGCGCTTTTCTGCAAGAGGCTCAAGTTTCTAAAAGGGGCCAACCTAAACCCCTTCGATGCCAGGAACTTAGCCTCGAAGCGTGTCTCTGACGTCTCCAGGTCGAACCCTCTTGGCTGATGGTCTGACATTGAAAAATCATCGTAGACATGCCAGTTGTGGATATAGTTTGTTACAAATGGATCCGCGAGAGTCAAACCAAGAACCTCTTTCCTAATCGCATTTATAAAGGTGGGTTTATTTACTATATAATGTCGATGTTGTTGGCCGAAAAATATTCCAGAAGATACTTACACCGTACATTTGTGTCTGTTCTTTCCTATATTAGTGGTTGGCGTTAGCATCGCAGCACAGAATGAAGTGCCTGTTACCTTTTTTGCACCATCTGATGAGGATTTGGACTTCCTCTGGTGAAGGGTGCGTTGTGGAGTCCACTGGGAAGTAGACCGAGACAATAACCACCTGCCTAGTTGGCACTTTCACTATAGCGGTTACCAAATCTCCAGTAATGAACTCTGGAACAGGAAAAAATTTAATATTAGGTGCAATCAATATGGCTGCTCGTGGTTTTTAGTGAGAAGTACAATAGAGTAACTTACACGATTTAATGTTGAATCCTCTGTTTATCCAGGGCTCTTAGAATAGCCCTACCTGAATGTTGTCTTCAATAAAAGTTCTTCTAAGCACACTCATGGCTGCTTTTGAATGTTGGAGGATATTTGTAGGTAATTGAGTTTTTGACTCACGCTGGAGGTATAAGTGGGGCATTTAGCTTCCCCTTCTCCTCAACTCCACCGGCATGGGATCTGCCCAGTATCCGAGGCACATTCTTGCCTTTGGTCACCTTCTTCCCTTTATTTGCAGATTTCTCAGCACATTGGCAGCCTTTTCGGTCTGCTTTTTGGTGCTGTCTGCACTTTATTTGGTACCTGAGGTACCGGGTTCTGAGGGGTCAAGTGTGGCCGATTTGGGTTTGCCACCCCTTGCCCTAAGGGTTGTGCGACCAAACTTATAGTTTATCACAAAACCGTTTTTTTTAGCTTTTCGGTCGATTGAAAGTCAACCGAAACGGTAAGAACTTCTAGATGGCCTCTAGATGTTCTCCTTAGTACCCTCCAGATAGTTGCGTTGAGGCTGTCGTTCTAAACCTCTATTAATCCAAGGATTTTCTCCGTGGAATATCCCTGGCTGCCTGGTAGGTATGCCACCAAGATTTCGTTGTGAGGCATTGCTGCCTCTTCAACGACCCTCAGCCGCGCACCCTCCCAGGGTATTATATCCCCAATGGTTTCTTTTAGCCACTGCACGGTGGCGTTATCGGCACACATTAGGGCTAACCGGCCAGGTCTATTTTGGGAGCTGTGGAAGTATGGCTTTGTGGCAGCCTTTTTTCTTAGCTCGACAATCTTATCCAGAATTGCCTCCTTTACGGCTTCAATTTCTTCCGTTGTCAGGAGAACCTCTGGATAGTTCATCGGCAGAACGCTCACTTTCACGCCTTCCGTCATTTGACTGAAGGTTGGTTTGGTGGGCACTGAGGCACTGATACCTCTGTCTGCCGCTTTCGCTCGTTTGATCAGTTGACCGTCGGAAGTCTTTTCCTCTGACCGGACCCTTTTCAGCCCTTTGTCAAAATTTGACCACTCGAACGGTTCAACCGCTTTCATCCTGGCCTCTTCTAATGGGAGACCTTGTTTAATGAGATATTTAAACCTCTTTCTGGCAGCTCCGCTGAGCCTGAGCTCTCTTCGTCACTACTAGATTTGGACAGGTCAGCTACGAGTCCAGGACGTTCGACGTCCTGTGTGATACTGCCCATTTCTATGAGGATTTCGTCCTCTGTGTTTTTTTGGGAGTTTTCCTCACCCTGTTTTCTTTTTTTTTGGTATCCATTTGGTATCCCACGAGAAGCTAGGGAAAGACGGTCGCCTGCGACAGAGCCCCGCTTGCCGCAGGAAGGCAAATTAAACGGGGGGGCGCCAGGTACCCCGGAGTTCGCATAATCGCAACTAGTCCACCCACTAGCCATGCAGTCTTCGGCTTATGCTGTTCCACCTTGTACTTGGGGAGATTTTTATTGTAGTTCTCTTCTACTCGGCCAGCTGGTTAAGTCAAGCCCCCACGCATCACCAGCTATTGATGGTTGTCAGCGCGGTCTCTACCAGGCAGGTTTCCACAGAGAGTCCCAGCTCTCCGGCGCGTCAGGAATGCTTTTGACATGACATCCAGTCGCCCCCCTGACCTTCCGGAGAACAGGTTCCCTCCTCCACGCTGTGGTTCCTGGTATCTCCGTTGGGGTGATATTTGGTTGGAAAATAGCAGAGCCACAAGTGATCCTGCTATTTCCGTATCCAGCGGTGCTACGTGGAAGCAATCACCCGATGGCTGAGTTTACCCATCATTTTACAGTCCGAACCTATATGCATGCAATGAATAACAAACAACAAGCTAAGCAGTGAAACAATGGCCAAAAGCAACCAACCCCGCCCGTATTTAAAGTTATTATCATTTGCTTCAAATTTTTTAAAGTCTACATAATTATCAAAAATTAGTTTATTTTTTACAATATATGTTTTAACCCTCGTATGTCGCCGTAGGAGCGGCAAGATGAGTTTTACCGTTGCGCTCCTATGCCGCCGTATAGTCGCCACAATACGTATACACTTTGCACTCGTATGTCGCCGTATAGGTGGCACACCATGTCTTATCATTACCCCTAAGCCCATTTCTAATATTTCTAAATTCCTTTCTCAAACCTTCTTTGAGTATATGTTTATGTAAAAATAAAAGATAACATGATATTTATTTTAGACTTGCTATCGTAGGCTGTTTATTTTATATCTGCTAATGTATATATTACAACCACTTCAGTATCCACATGTGCACCATTTTTGCGTTTTGAATATTACTCATTATTATAACCAACACGATTGGGTAAAGTTCGGTGTGTTTTTTCGTTATGTTTTGTAATAAAATATTTGAAATACCCAAGAGATGTTTACTAGATGAAATTGAAAATGAGTTGCAACGTAGTGATGATGAATTTTATATTGACTCGCCTGAAAATGATAGATTGGATAGTGGTTATATCAGTGAAAAAAGTGACTCCAGCAGTGGTAGTGATGTTATAATTACTAAAGGACAGAGAACCATACCTATACTATAAATTTGACACTTACATCGTCGTTTTTTAGATTTTATATTTCATCCCCTTTCGTAGGGGTGCTTACAACATTGGAGATATCACAATCAAACTCAGCAACCTTAAAAACTACGACTTCGACGCTAATATCGGCGTTTTGAATATTTTTTATATTTCATTCCCTACCCACCCCTTCTGTAGGGGTGCTTACAAAATTAGGAATGTTACTATCAAATTCAGCGACCTTAAAAACTATGAATTTGAAAATATCAACCGTATTTAATAGTTTTTAAATTCCATCCCCTTCTCACCACTATCGTAGGGATGCTAACAAAATTGGGAATGTTACCATCAAACTCAGTTACCACAAAAACAATGAGTTTGACTCTAATATCAGCGTTTTTAATAGTTTTTATATTTCATCCCTCTTCCACCCCTTTTGTATGGGAATGTCACTATTACACTTAGAGTTCCCGAAGACTATGAATTCGACACTAATATCAGCCGTTTTTGATAGCTTTTACATATCCCTTTCTCATCCCCCATCGTAGGGGTGCTAACAACACTAAAACCACCACTGGTATGATAAAACAATTTTTGAAAATTTCATTCCAATCGGTCCAACCATTTGGGAATTTTTGAAAAACATACAAACATTTTTTCACTTTTATATATATATATATAGAAGATAATGGTAATGATTATGATAATGTTAGGTTTAATTTGTGTTTCTCCCTCCTCAAGATTTATTATTTTTGTATACTTTTATTTTTTTATTCAGTGTTTTTCAAGTTTTTTTTACTTAGTTATTTTTCATGTTATAATGGTAATAAATGACTGTTTAATTTGAATTAACTTCTGTGCAAAAAATATTATTTTTTAAAAACCATCCCATAATTTTTGACATTGAGCGATTTTTGCTTTTTTTTCTAAAACATTAAAAAAATGTCCACATTTTTATTTTGTTTTACACTAAGTGTATCTAATACACAATCTTAGAGCATTTTTAAAAAATTCCTAGTAGATGGATAAGTAAATAAAATAATAGTCCGAGTACAGTGTAATCACATAAGAACATATACACAAGTGCAAAGGGTTAATACTCTTTGATTTTTTGGTAACTTTACCCCCTTAAGCCAACGAAATGAGTAATGATTTTACCATTAGCCTTCTCTTTCATCAAACCGAGCACTTTTTTATTTACATGAGGCATATTGTGGGGATTATTAGCGGGATAGTCCGATGTGTCAAATTTATCAATGTTTGCACCAACTACCTGCCCGTATAGGTACATCGTCACAAGTAAATTCGTAAAAAAACATGTACATTAGCTTAAAATTGTCTACTCCCATCGTTGAAAGCAAAAAATTGTAATGAAAGTTATACATAACGTAAGTCATACCCACGTACATTGGTTTATTAAAAATAAATTCCGATTTTTTCAGTTTAATTGCCATTAAAGGTGATATTGGATCATCATCGAAAACTGTTTTATTATGTTAATACGGACTATCAATAAGATTTTTGGCTCCATAACGACATATGAAGACACCAATTTACAAATTCTATGTTTACGTATGCACTCCATACATTCCAAACACCACATTATTCATGAATTTCCTCAAATCTTTCTTTAAGTCCTTAATCGATTGTTCAATTCGATTGTTTAAATTTCAAAACTTTGTGTTTTTTAATACTAGTCCATATTCTAAAGCCTGCTTTAAATTTCCATAATGCAATTGAAAGAGTATCCAAATTCAAATACCTGGGAACAACTCTCAACGAGAAATGGGATTATGATGAAGAGGTAAAAATGCGTATTGGAATTGCAAAATCCACGTATTTAAGGATGAAAAACATACTCCTCCAGAGAATCCTACCGGTTGATCTTCAACTATGAGTAATCAAGTGCTATGTTCCTAGATATCGTTAAACAATGAAAAACATCTCACCTGGGCCACATACTTAGAGGTGACCGATATTCTATCCCAAAACTCATTCTTCAGTGCAAACGCGGACAGAGACGTAAGCAGCATTCTTGGCTTCAGAATATTAGAGATTGGTGCAGAATACAAGATGCAGGGACTATATTTCGCCACCCTGAAAACAACACACTTGTCATTTTATAACGGATAAGGGTCTCCTGCTTGCAGGTATGCACATGGGACGAGAAGATGAATGTGTAATGTTTTTTATCATATAAAGTAGTCATTAACTTTGGTAATTTTGAAAAGGGTAGCTTGAGCTGTTCGAGCACAAAGGAAAGTCTTTGTGTAGTTTATGCAAACCGTCAGGATACGTCAGATCAACTTGGAGAATGTAACCTTCGGGAGAATCGTATGCAAAGGATTTTATGAACTCGACATCAAATTTATCGATATTATATTCGATCCATTCGAAGCCTCCGTAACATTGCTTTTCCGTAAAAATTATTCACATCTGTATAGTGTGTACTGTAACGATTTTGCGATACGCCACTGGAATGTACGTAAGCAGGGTGGGCGGTATAGTGACGTCACAACCAATGACAAGGACGTTCCAGTACCTTCTGGACCAATCTCGAATTTTCGATAGAACAGTTCTCAATTCAAGGTTAAAATATATAAATTGGCCTTCGCGAGAGTTAGTCAATTTTCTAAAGTTAATGATTGTGTTCGCTAGATGACATAAATTGTAAAGTTATAAATAAATTATAAGTAAAAACGTTACAGTACTGTTACGATATTTACTTCTTGGGTTCGGTAATTCTAAACTCTCAGTACAATAACTAACAACTTTTATTCTAGTAGGCCAGGTCAAGAGTACCAACAACCGACGAGCATGAATGAGAACACTGATGAAAGTAGAGAAAGCAAAAGATGTGTGTAAGAACCGTAGCAAGTGGAAGGAAGTGGTCTCTGCCTACCCCTCTCTGAAAATTCCTCTGCATGACTGTCTAAAATCCCTCTTATATATGATTCGGAGTACCTTTTTTTAAATATTAAAAATATTCTCTACAGTTGAAACTATTCCCCAAAATATTAATCTATATCGCATGACAGATTCAAAATTGGCATGGTATAGCGTTCTTAATGTTGGTTCATTTACGTATTTTGCAGTTATTCTAATTGCATAGCAAACCTTATTTAGCTTACTAGCAACATATTCTATATGTTGTTTCCAGTCCAGAAAGCGGTCTAGTATGATTCCTAACAACTTAGTATTATGATTTACTTCCAAGTTTTGTTCTTCCAATCTAATAAATTCTGGTTTGTTTTTCCTACTGTGACTTGTACTAAAAATCACTGTTTTTGTTTTTTCCTCATTTGGAATAAGTTTATTTTGTTGAAACCAGTTTTTTGCCTTTGTGTAGGTGTTTGTTGCTTCAATTGAAAGCTTTTGTTCATCTTCCGCTCCCACAGCCAAATTTGTATCATCTGCATCATACATTGAGATCACCCGCAGACAAACCTGGCAATATAGTAAGAAATAAAATTGACTTTATACTGATTAGTGAACGATTTCATAATAGTATGACTTCAGTCAAAACCTACCCAGGAGCCGATGTCCCCTCTGACCACAAGCCATTGGTATGTCAACTGAAGATAAAACTAAAAAAGACACTGCCACAGAGAAAGTCCAAAAAATATAACATTGAAAAACTCGTTGCCTCGTTCTCTTTGCACAACTTAATTGAACAATGAAATGCTTTGAAATGAAGTTCATTCAATTATCTGTGTATTACACAAGATGTGTGTTTAATTTCTAAAACTTTTCTAACTATGCATCATATTGGATAACTCCGGAAATTCCATTCTATCATTAACGCATTGTTGTACTATACATTTTTTTTCTAAAATCATTAATTCTTGTTGTACTACAAATTTTTTTTCTAAAATCATTAATTCACATGCATTTCTAGCACCAATGATTTCAAAATCTATAAAAAAATCCAATATTTTGACCCTTTAAAAAAAAAATCCTATTTTTTGGGTAAAGCTGTAGGTCAAATATATTACCTGAAGTCTTTAAGCAAGATGTAAACATGATTTTCAATTCTTAAAACTAATAAATGTTACCTATACGAGTCTACAGTGGCCATCTTCCAAAGAGCTAGCATTAGCTGTGTTTGAGAAGGAATACAAAGACAACCCTTTACTTTTCCTAATAAATCTTTTTATATCATTCCATGGAGATATTGAAACGTAGCTCTTGACATTCTATAAATAATAGTTAATTAGTAATTTAGAGATTTAGAGAAACTAAAAATAAAGATATATGTTAAACCAGCAGTAAAAGTTGACAACACATTGCAATACTCTTAACTACTTTATTAATTATTCTGCTTGCAGCGGACTTATCAATGTAAAAAATATATATTTAATACATACAAAGCAAAATTAGAACAGCTGTTTTAATAGTAGGAGTAAGTACCTGTGAAATCTTCAACCGTTTATAATGTTGATCCTCTTGCTAGATATCTTGAAGTAAGTAATACTTTTTCTTCATTTGCTATGGTATTAACTCTAAAAAATGACTATGATAAATTAATGTATAAGTACATGTTAAATATTATATATTCATATCTAACGCATGAAATGGCTTCTCGTATTTCTTCAATTATTAGTTCCACTGTGCCTTTAGATAACCAAAACTTAGCTCTAAATTCCTGGTCACTCCATTTCAATAAATGATTATCTCTTCTAAAATTTCGTGAAGCTCTTGGAAACAATTCTAATTTAACAAATTCTAAAAAGTTTTCGTCGTCCTGTTAAATGAAATTTATACAGATTCTCTCAATTTTTTTCAACTTTTTTTTTCACAATATTCGCAAATTTATAGTTTAATAGACAGGCACTGAAATATCTGATATTTGAAACATGGAACAAGAATTTTTTCTAGTTTTATGGTCCTAAACTTTGGTTAAACCGTCAAAATCGGATGGTAAGAACAGTGATGCCAACTTGGGGGGTTTTCTCCCTAAATTTAGGGGGGAAAAATTTATACGGGGAGTTTTTAGGGAGAATTTTTTGGGGGTATTTTTGGGATAAAATTTTAATTGTTTATTTTTTTTAATTGCACTATTCTTCATACTCCATACTTGCATTCAATAAAAGTTTATAAACAGTCTGTCAAAGACAACTAAACTGTTTTCGTATTTTAAAATAATTTATTGCTTAAATTAGTTAAATTAAAATTAATATTTAAATATAATTTAAATAATATCAATAAATGTGTTCATTATTAACTTATTTTTAAAATATTGTATTGTTTTTATTCATTTCTGAAAAAAACAAAGAGCTTACGCTGGTAAATTGATGAAATAAAATATAAAATAATTGAATTTACATTTCATTGTTTGTACGATTTAAATCAAATATTTATTTAATTATAACACAATTGTATCATTTAATATTACTAAATAAGTAGGTATTATAATTTGTTTTATTGTATTGAAAATGATATGTTTGTATCACAGTTGGGGAGTTTTATTTTAAATTTAGTGGGTTTTGAAATTGCTTTAGGGGGAAAGTTTTTAAACAGTTGGTGACACTGGGTAAAAAGTCAGTTAACCAAGTGGTTAACTTCAGTAATTGTTAAAAAAAATTATTAAAAAGAAAAATAATGAATACTGTCAAATATCAGGGTGGACTGTTTTCTGTGTCCCACTGCGTATATACATAACCATAACTCATATACATAACTAAAACACAAAATATACACTTTCATAATGCATACATTGATGAAAGTAGAGGAAGCAAAAGATGTGTGTAAGAACCGTAGCAAGTGGTAGGAATTTTTTGGAATATTTTATATTTTATGCTTTCTAATATTATACATTTTATTTATTTCACACACTAAATTTCTTGAATATTGAATTCTGTAAGCATTATTAATAAAAATTGTGATGAAGGAATTTTTCATTTTATTTTGAATTCAACTGGTCTAATTCAAATTTTAGAACCTATTGGGAAATAAAATGTGTATCATCTGTTTATTTCAAACCTCTAGGTGATGATCTATAATTTCATTTTGAATCAAACTTTACATAAAGAAATATTTATTGCAATAATCTATCTCGTTCATGTAATCGTATTTCATCAGATATAACATTCTCACAGTCTAAGCATCTAAGATCGTAAGCTATACCTTAAAGAACGATTAGACTGTATACAACGAAATAAAAGCATCTCCCGCGAAACCCAAAGTTCCCCGAGAGTGACGTCACATCGTGTGAGAGAGAAGGAAGTGACCTGCGCATCGGCACACCATGTTTCCTTACACCATGATTACTCATAGTAACTTCAACAACACAGAGATAGCGTTTGAAAGATGGATCTGTTCCCAGCCAGAACCTTTCATTGTTGAAGTATCAAACTTCCATAACTCAGAAAGATAGAAATGACCGAAGTTAATTGGATATATAATCCTTAATTGGTCGAACAGGTTCATCTACATAATACAATATGTCCGAAATTGATATTTCCGTAGGCATTGCAACCAGAATTCCAGGGACGACAAAACTGAAAACTTCGAAAATAAACCAAAATTTATATCTAGACACACCTGGTCTTTCCTGGCATTTAACAAGAATCCAGTGACAATAAAACTAAAACGTCGAAAACAAATCTTAAATCTAGCTTCAATCCAATAGTTTAACACAAAAAACCAACTCAAATCTTTGAGATAACTAAAAATTCCCTTCAATAAAAACTTTGGTTTTACAAGTGATCAAATGACAGAATATTTGTTGTTCACACCTCGACCCGACATTTTGTCATTGACAGCGCCATCTCGCGTTACGTGATTTTTCCCAATTTGGTTATTTTTGATACATTGACAAATACCCAGACACCAGACTTTTGTCAAAGATTAGTGGTTAGTTTACTAACCTATTCTCTGTGCTTTTGTTAGGGAATGAAACTTCGGCAGTGTCAAAAATAAGTAACCGGTTGATATGAATTATCAAAATTGTTTTTCCTATTTATAAGAGGTATTTGGAAGGCGTAAAAATAATAAAATTAAAATATAACAAATGATATAATTTTAAGAATTTTAATATGTCCGGAAAACTTGAAATTCAATGGTCACCTATACATAATAAATTTATTACATGGGGCTCAGACATATGTTTATACCAAGTACAACCCACAACCAGTGAGCCAATAGCTTCAGGTAACATTTTAATTTTTTTACTTGAAATATTACAAAAACTAGATACCAAAACAATGTATTATAAAGGCAACATTATAAAGATATACTAATTTAATGTAAATTAAGTAAAATTGATTAAGAGTTAGTAAATATAGGAAACAAAATATTTAGTAATCTGATAAATAAGTGTTATAATTTTATTTACAAATTTAATATATATTTTTTGTTTTTGTTTTAGCTTTCAAATTATCTGATACTACCTGTGCCCAAGTTTTGACTACTAATACAAATCATCATTATGTTAGAAGTCTTGACATATATCCAAAATGTGAAAATGATTTATTGCTTGCTATAGGTTTAGTAAATGGGAGAGTCATTTTAACATCCTTTGGTCCATCTGAGCATGATGTTTATGGGTTTCCAGGAAAGGAACTTGGTAAGAAACTTTTACTTTATAAAAAATTCAAATTAAAAAGTTTATTTTGGGATATTTTAGTTAACATAATACCTATGAAGGTTAATATTGGGAATTTGAAAAACTTTGTTAAAGTTAAGTTGCAAAAGTGATCTAGAACTTATCTGAATAAAACAGCTCTAAGCATAATTCATTTCTATAAATGGAAAATACTAAATTTAAATCTGTAGCGTTTGTATAAAAATTTACATACATATAGTCTCTCCTTTTTCTCATAGGGGTAGGTAAAGACCATTTCCTTCAACTTGCTACAGTTTTTTTGACACATCTTTTGCTACTTTTTACTTTTATCAGTGCTCTTATACATGCTCGTCAGTTGTTGGTACTCTTAACCTGGTCTTTTTTTATAACTATTGTTCTAATCAAAATATGTTTGCCAAGGTCGACCTCTATCGCCTTGTTCATTCACTCTTCCCTTATACTTAAATCTGTTTTGTAAATCTACCTTCATCCATCCTAAGCATTCCTTTATCTATCACTAATCTTCACTTTATCCATCAGAATCATTCCCGCTATACTTCTCAAAGTATTTATCTCTGTAGTATTAATCCTATTTTCATGCTTCTTCTTCCAAGCCCAACATTTACTATCATACATAAGTGTAGGAACCAGCACTTCTCTAAGCACACTGGCTGTTCATAAAGTTATGCAGGTTGCCATTCACTTGTTTTCCTACCAATATCCTTCACTCAATATCACAGTCATACTTTCCGTCTCTCATAAACTTTGAGCCCAAGTATACAAACTCTTTTCCCTTCAATCAGCACCTTTCAGTTTGCCACACTTTCTTCTCCTTCAAAAACCATTACTTTTGTCTTGCTCACATTTACTTTCATCCCTTTGATTTTTAGGGCATCGTGCATAATATTAAACATTTCCTGCAACTCCTCTTTAGATAATGCTAACTAATATGACCTGATCATTGGCATAAAGGAGGCATTTGACGATCAAATCATTTGTTCACCACAATTTATTCCTCACCACTCTGCCATAGGCCTTTTCCAAGTCAACGAAAGCACAGTGGACCTTTTGACTCCTACCCAAAATTTGTTTGACTATGCCTCATAAAGGAAAGACCTGCTTAAGTAAAGATAACAGGTGGTTAAAATAGCTCCGTGTTCTTTCAGTGAGAATTCGGTAGTAAAAAAACGAATAATATTGAAATTTATATCAAAATATGCAGTTTAAGGCAGCCGTTAAGCTGTAGTGTAAATTATAAAAGATATTATCTAGCAGTTTGTGCATTACAATCAAAGTTCTTTTTTTTTTTTCATAAACAACATCTGTTTCATATCTTTAAATGAAAACAAAAACTGCTCCCCTAAAAACTAAAACTGATAAGGCGATACCAAGCAGAAAGTAGTGCTACCAGTGGAGTACGAATAAATTTTTCCAAAAATGTCTGTAGAATGCTTCAAATGCAATACTAAGTGTGGAGTAAAAGAAAATAAGATCGACAATTTTGGGTACCCTTGTGACCAATGCAAACGAATTGTGTGTAAAAATTGTGCAGGTGTATCAGCTTCAGAAGTGAGAGCAGTAGTGATCCCCACTAGAGTGATGCCATTTTTAATTGTCCACCATGCAGGATAAATAGTATCACTTCTCTGACACAAAAAATAAATAAACTTAGAAGAAATTCAAAACTACTCATCCAGTTTCAACGGGAAATTTGTTACTTTGAAACAAAAAATAATCAAGATGGAACAGATGCTCCAATCAAATGAGCAACTTGAAGGGTACTGAAAATTGAGGATATTATTGAGCTAAACAAATCAAAGAAAAACAGGATTATAGAAAGTGAGATGCAAATGAAGAGAACTGATGAAAGGAGTGCTCCTGCAAACATGGATATGGACGTTTTTATGAACGAAATAAATGAAAGACAAAAAAGAGCAGCTAATATCATAATATTAAACGTAAATGAGTCAAGCAAAACTGTCCACTCTCAAAGAATTGTTGATGAGAAAAACGTGGTGAAGAAAGTCCTGCAGAACATTGATGTGCAATTAGGAAACACAATGTCTTCAGACTTGGTCCAGCCCAACCAAATAAAGTAAGACCTCTCAAAGTCTGCTTTTAATCAAGCAATGATGCTCTTATGGTTTTGAAAAACAAAAAGTCTGTTAGAATACCAAATGTGAAAATCTTCGCAGATCAAACTAATACTCAATGAGACTACTTCTTCAAGATAAAAGCACAGCTAAAAGAATACAAATAAAGAGGTGAAGAAAAATTTATAAAATATATCAAAATGTTCCAACATTAGTGAACACTAGACGGATGTACACTCCCAGGCAATCTGAATATTTTTCAAATTCAAAAAACTAAGATCAATCTCCCATGATGGTATTGTATACAATGAAGAAATAATCTATCTGAATATCCAAAGTTTTATTGCCCACAAAGCCGACCTTATAGCAAATATTCTCAAATACAATCCATCTATAATTATATTATGTAAAGCCGGGATGACGGAGGACATTGAGGAATCTGAACTGAGATTATCAGGATATAGTTTTGTTATATGCGATAGTACTAGCCGACATACTGGTGGAGTACTTATATATGTAAAAAATGGCATCAACTTCAAAATCAAAAAGAAAATTGTTTTAAATTAAAACTATTGGATACAATTCATTGAGGTTAAATTGGAAAATAGAAAATGGATGATTGGAGGTCTATATCACTCCCCAAGTGCAAGTGATTCCATATTTGTTGATATGCTAGAAGATATGCTCGAAGGTTTTTCAAATAGAAATGGTAACAAAATTCTTCTTATAGGTGATTTTAATATTGACTTCAAAGATATGTCCTCTTTTTATACGAAAAAAAATTGTGAACTTATTTAATATGTATGGTTTTAAACAAATTGTTAATGATTATACTAGAATAACAAATACCAGCAAAACTCTACTAGATTATGTTGTGACAAATAGCAGTAATATTGATGCCTATGTTAATGATACTCCTAAAATCACTGATCACTCTGTTATTACAGTAAGTTGCTTCAACTCCAGATTTAAAAATAATGGAAAATTAATAAAAACAAGTAAATATACAGATGAAACTTACAATAATATCAATAGGGCATTGCTCTCCCAAGACTGGCTTTCAAATTTAATTGACTTAAACATCATCTTGAATGAAATACAAAAACTTCAAATATTGTTGACAAACTTGCTCCTGAATTAATAATGGAAAACCAACTTCCATACTACGATAATGAGCTAAGGAACAAAGCAAAAAAAAGGGATTGTGCTTACAAAAATTTCAAAAATAGCAGTAATCATCTTAAAACCCAAATGTGGGAAAATTTCAAAAATTTGAGAAACCAGAATGTTAATCTTCTAAGATAAAAAAAAACTGCTGAACATATACTTTGTTCATGCCCCGGCCTGTGAAGAATAAGGTTTAAGATATTTGGTTACACCAACCTAGAACCTACCAATTTCAAAAAAATCTTACCCTATGCAACCATGAACTTCGTGAGAAGGGCTGGATTGTGCGGAGAACTGTAACCTCTAGGGGTGAGCCACAATAGACCTACTAAGGGTCGCGGTGGAGTGGCGACCACGCCCTACTTACATGATATGTAACCTAGAGATTACTGAAAACTTCAACCATTATTTTGTCGCCAGCGTTTATCAAATTGCAAACAGTATTGATTATGATGGAATATGGTCGAGCCAAAACTATCCCCAAATAAATCAGTCATTTAGTAATTTCACACTGCTAAGTATGGGTCACCTCCATAAAATCATATTTTGACTAGATAACAAAAAAAGTGAACATGAAATTTTAAACTGTAAATTCTTAAAAAAAACTTTTGATTGTCTCATGCATGTATTGCTAAATTTTGTTAATACATCTCTAGAAAAAGGTATATTCCCAGATCAGTTTAAAATAAGCACCATCATTTCTATCCCAAAAGTAAATAACTCAATAGATGTTTGTGATTTTAGACCAATCAATACTCTTCCATCACTTGAAAAAGTCCTTGAAATAGCAGTCTACGAACAAATTGAAAATTATTTCAATATAAATAAACTCTTCATTGATGCCCAGTCTGGCTTCCGTTTCATGTGAAACTTCTCTCCAATATATCATATCAACCTGTAAAAGAGCCATAGATATTAATAAGTATACTGTGGCTATTTTTTTGAATTTACGTAGAGCTTTTGAAAGATAGATCGAAACATTCTATTGGAAAAATTAAAATATTATGGTATATCGGGCAATGTGCTAAACTGGTTTGAAAGTTATCTGAGTTAACGTTTCCAACAGATCAAAATAAACAATATCAAATCCAAGAAAATTATAAATGAGATGAGTAGGAATTATTTTGGGACCACTTTTATTTATCATATATTTAAATGACATACACCACACGCCAGGTTCACATTCTCTAAATCTCTTTGCTGATGATTTCTTAGTGTTCGAGTCTGATGAAAGACTTGGGAATGCTATCATGAATATAAATAACTCGCTTAATAACATTGAAAAATACTTGAAAGTGAATAAATTAAAACTAAATGTCAACAAAACTAAAGTAATGATCATAGCACCAGAATACAAGCTGCGAAATTTAAATGCTATAAATTAGAATATAAATATAAACGGTGAAAATATAGAAATAGTATCTGAAATTAAATATCTTGGTTTCATTATTGACAGCTCTCTGACATTAAATAAACATGCTGAATATATTATTAAGAAAATATCAAAAAAGCTATTTTTCTTTTCCAGAATTTCAAATTGCTTGAGCACATATGCCAAAATAACTTACAATAGCATTATCCAACCTCATTTCGACTATTGTGCTTCTTTACTGTTCTCACTCAATCAAAATCAATTACAAAAACTTCAAAATCGCGTATGATTCTAAAATGCAGTCGCTACACTTCAATTTCTCATATGCTAAATTCACTCCAGTGGTTGTCAGCAAAGAAGAGACTTTATTTTTCAACAATGGTTTTTATTTTTAAGATTGTATAGGGTTTTCAACTAACTTATTTTAATGATTTCGTGATTTTAAACAAAGACATACATCATTATAACACAAGGCAAAATAACAATTTCCACATAAACAGAACAAACTCGACACAATGTATGAATAACTTATTTTTCAAGGGTTTGAATGATGTCAATAAACTATCCACACATTTGAAAGAATCAAATACTGTTGTAAGGTTCAAAAAAAGTTTATTGTCTATTCTAGATGAGTTGTGATGGTATTACTGGTTTATATTTAATGTTTAATTTTATCTTAATTTAGTATATAAGTTAATTGATTTATTTTTACTTAAATGTATACAAAATTTGTTTTAATGGGGGTGATCCCGTATTTTAATAAATAAAATAAATATTTCATTATCTTCATATTTATTTATTTATTTATTCTCTTTTATGTAATGTTTTAATGTTCAATATTCTATATGTTATTAAAATTTAAATTAGTTTAGTTTGTAAGACCATTTGTATCTTTAATGATTATGTAAAATGTTTTTTTGTAAATTAGATTTATCTATTTCAATAAATTACTACTACTACTACTATGCATTCCCTTCTTTTCCTAAACCCCTCTTGCACATCCCATATCTTCTCATCAGTTTCATTCGTTAATCTTTTAATCAATACCTTTGCATACAGTTTGCCGATGATGCTTAGTAAACTAATGCCTCGGTAGTTCTTACAATCTTGCTGCGAACCTTTTCCTTTGTAATCGGAACGATAACGGCCTTGCACCAGTATTCTGTATGTAATGTATGCTTACATATTATACAGTCTGTCTAAACCATTGATATGTCTACAATATGTTCCTTGAATAAAAATGATGTTTCTACTAACACAATAGGAGTTACCTACACCAAATAAAAATATAATTAGTTATGTAAAACCTCCCACAAAAAAAAAATATGTGGCGTGGATTCCCATGTAATTAAACTCCAGATAATGACAATTCCAAGGGAATAATAAAGCAGAATAATTTATTGGATTTGAATTAACTTTAAGACCAGTACATTTTTCTAATTATATTTTACTAAGACAATATTTGGTATTTAAATTTAGATACTTATTATATTTTTTTAAATGATTCTCTTACAGTTCCTAGACACAGCCGTCACTGTAATGCAGTTCTTTTCAATCCTATTGAACATAATCTGATTGCGGCTGGTCTGGATAAATATAGATCTGATAGTTCAATTCTTATATGGGACATGAGTAAATTAAATTCATGTAATGAAAGCACCAACACTGGTAGGATGGCTGTGAACACTATGGCATCAGCAGTCGAATTGGTAAAACCAGTTGCCGAGTTTGGAACATCCGAGGTTTCCTATAGTTTATCTTGGTTTCATGGTACAAGTAAAATTTTGGCTTCTGGTATGAATGGGAAAAATATTAAAATATTTGATATGAGGGGTAAGAATGCTTACGTTTTTTCTTAGCAAATAAAAATGAATTTAAAATTTTTGGATAATTTTTTTATCCTGGTTATACTGTAACTAAAAAATTATATTCCTACTTTTTTCTTGAAATTTTTCTAATTAATATGCTGAAAACATTAGAATTTTGTAGTAACTTCTCTAAATTATTTAAAACGCTGCTTTTAATTAAATCTTCAGAACTGTAATGTTGTAATTTATTTGTATTGTTAAACACATATTTTTTTGTTTTATAGATCCAAATAAAATGGTAAATTCAACTATTACTAAAGGAGTCTTTGGAATTTGCACCAATCCGAATGATGACATGTATCTGGCATCTTATTACGATAACCAAATTTGTTTGTGGGACATACGAAATTTTGAAAAAAACATAGTATCTATTCCTCAAGCTAAACCAATAGTAAAGATTGATTGGTGTCCAACAAAGTAATTATTGAACTTTACATTTTCAGTAAAAAAAAATCTAATCATTGCAGTTACTTGAATTTAGTTGTAGAAATCGGACGTTTATAATTTCCCTTTTTCTACACGGGAGAAATGTTTACTCAACTTCGATATAAGCGGACTGAAAAAATTACAAATTCGGCTGGTTCTTATACGTTTTTAATTAACACAAAATATAAAAACTATTTCTATCCTCAAAGGACACGGTGCACTTGTCCCGACTAGTTATCTGCTGCAAGCAATGAAATTCATTGAAAGCTGTGGAAAAATAGGAATTAAACCAACGAAATGAAAGGAAAAACCGAATGACTCGCCACTATCGACGGTCAAAGGAATACTACTTACTTATTACAAATAATAAGCGATGTTTAATCGCCGTGAAAAAAGTGACTAAATGACCGTCGCTCACTACATTCGAAGATATACCTCTTACGCGTCGACTATATGTGGCGCGTTGAAAACAAAGGGGGGAAAAAGCCAGCTGGGAAGCCAGCCGGAGACATCGCGGGTTTTACATGTGGCAAAACGGTTTTAAGACGTTGGCGTGAAGGGACGGATCGTAAAAGGATTTAAAATAAAATTTAAACGAAGTGTTGCGATCTGTGATTACAACATTAGTAGTTTTGATTTATAATCAATATTGTTTGTACCAGAAGACTGGTGCAAGGCCGTTATCGTTCCACTTTACAAGGGAAAACTACCGAAGTAAGTGAGTTAGTATTCTTGGGGCTCAAAGTTTACAAAAGACAGGAAGTATGACTGTGACATTGAGCCAAGGGTGTTGGCAGGGAAACAAATAAATGGGGCCCTGATTATATTTATGAGCAACCAGAACGTATCAAAGGGGACACAACTGGCTGTGCGTAGAGGAGTGCTGGTCCCTAGACTTATGTAAGGTAGTGAATGTTGGGTTTGGCAGAAGAAGTATGAAAATAAAATGAATTCAGCGGAGATGAGTGATCTGATAAGTATAGCCGGAGTGACTGATGGATAAAGTAAGGAATACTGAGATAAGGAAACATTGTGGTGTAAAAGATGATAAGGTTAAAAATACATATACATTTTATGCTTATATGGCTTGGACATGTAGAGAGGATGAATGAAAAAAAATTGACGAAACAGATTTATAAGGCGAATGTAAAAGGACAAGTCGGTCAAGGTCGACGTATCTCGATCAGATCGACATTGTTTTAAAGAAAGGCCAGGTCAAAAGTACCAACAACCGACGAGCGTTGATGAAAGTAGAGGAAGCAAAAGATGTGTAAGAACCGTAGCAAGTGAAAGGAAGTGGTCTCTGCCTACCCCTACGGGAAAAGGCGTTACTATACAGTGAGGACCAAAAGTTTGTCACCCTCTCTTTAAATACACAAGTAAAAAAACTATTTTTTGACATAAAAATGACAGTCGAAAGTTTCAAAATGTCAGCTGGGCGCCATTTTTTTTCTTATGGGAAGGGTGACACCTCATTTTAAAGGTACTTTCATTCTTAAATCAACCGCCGAATTTAAAAACATTTGAGTAACTTGTATTCGCGCGACGCCCAATTTCGTTTCGTACGGTGATACATTCAAGAATTGATTCTGAACGTACTACAAAATGTGACAGTTAATTGTTGCTACGGTATTGGACTCTGACATTTGGTTGTCAAACTATAAAATTTATGAAAATGGCAATATCTCGTTCTTTAAATGAAAAAACTGAGGCAGTTATCATCTTTGGTGCCGTCCGCATTTTTAATAAACGCTTTCCGCAACAGCCAACATATAGAAAAAATTTTTTACAATCCTAATGAGTGGCCAGCGCGGTCGCCAGATCTCTCAACCCTAGATTATTTTCTAAGGGGTTACCTTGATTCTCAAGTTTATAAAACAAATCTCTAGTCTTTGGAAGAACTTTGTTAATGTATCATTGCCGTTTGTGCACAGGTAACCCCAGAAATGCTCCAGAACGTTTCTAATATTTCGAATATTTAAGAATTTAATGTTGTTTATGTGTTGCAATTTTTTTTTACTGTATTTATTCTTTCTCGACATTTTTACATTAGTTAATTGCGATTATAGGTTCACGGAAGATGATAAAGGACGAGACGTTGCCATTTTCATAAGTTAAAGGGGGGGGGTAATGGACTTTAGGTCCTCACTGTATCTATATATATATATATATATATATATATATATATATATATATATATTTGTAAAGGTTTTCATTTTGTATCATTTAATTTTTTTTTCGATTGATACATTACTTAAATGTTTATTTTAATTTTCTAATTGATTGAACTACCTTTCTCATAACGTTGACTCATTTGTTCTTTTTTGTATAGATTTTTTTTCACTTCGTTCCTTGCATAATTTTATCTAAAAGTAAAAATACTTCTTAATTTTTTCATTATCAAATTGTTGAAAACATTTAAGTATGAGATAGAGAAATTAATCCACCATTTTTAAGATTGATAAAAATATTTTTTTCGTCGACCTCTACAAAAAGTGATTTTTACGTGCTAATTTCCGGATGAAAAATGACCATTTTTGAAGGCTGCGCCTCGTAGTTTAAAGTTTGGAGTGGAATCTTGTGGTAACAAACACATGTTTAACCACAAAAAGATCCACTTATACACAAAACAAAAAAGATGCCTAGATAAGTATGATTGATTTCGTGATTGTGGATGAAAGATTAAGAAAAAAAGTGATTGACACTCGGGCAAACCGCGGTGCCGGCATTGAGAAAGACCACTTCTTAGTAACGAGCCGAAAAATAGGTCTTGTTTAGCGGTAGCGGCATCGCGTGCAGGAATCAATTAGTGTACTAGAGCAAATAAAAGTTAATAATTTGCAAAAAGAAGCTGAAAAAAGGAATTCGTAAGTAAATTAATAGTTTAGATGAGGCATGTGAGGTTGAAGAATTATGGAAGCCATTAAAGAATGGAATCGTGGATGTTGCTATTGAAGTGTATAGTGTAAGTAAAAAAAAGGAAAGGATGTAAGTTAAAGAAAATGTGCGTAGAGGTTTAAAAAGCAGTGTCAGAGAAGAAGAAAGCAAATAAATAAGGCAAAATTAAGTATAATAAGTTAAAAGGTGTGGCAAAAGAGGTTGTGGCAAGAAAGAAGAAGAGTAATAAAGATTAATTTGATAGAAGGTTATCTGACGATTTCCAGAACAATATTAATCTTTTCTGGAAGTCCATAAGAACATTCAGAAGTAAAAATACTACCTTGCAACTGGAAAAAATCAGAAACCAAGATGGCAGTATGGTAAAAGAAGAGAAATGCGTTTTAAAGAGATGGAAGGAATACTTAGAAAGTTTATTTGAGAAAGAGGATACACAAGCACAGGCCCCATTCGGAGACATGAGTGAAAGTTGCAATAAAAGAGAAATTAGTACGAAATTGTGGAAGCGTTGAACAGTATGGAATTGGGTAAAGCTGCCGAGTACGACAGGATAACAGTTGAAATGCTGAAGGCTGGACAAAATTTGGTAATTAGTCAGCTGTATTGCCTTTTTAACCTTTGTTGGAGGAGTGGTAGCGTACCAGACGACTGGTGCAAGGCCGTTATCGTGCCGTTTTACAAGAGAAAAGGTTCGCAGCAGGACTATCGAGGTATTAGTTGGATTAAGGATGTAAACACGACAAGAACAGAGTATAAAAGGTTAAAAGGTGTGGCAAAAGAGGTTGTGGTAAGAAAGAGGTAAAATTTATTTGAAAAAGAGTTGCAATGAAAGTGAAATTAGTATAAAAGATATAGTGGAAGCGTTGAACAATATGAAATCGGGTGAGGCTGCAGGATATGACAGGATTACTGTTGAAATGCTGAAGGCTGTACAAGGCGTTGTAGCTACTCTGCTGTACCGCCTTTATAACCGTTGCTGGAGAAGCGGCAGCGTACCAGAATACTGGTGCATTGCTGTTATAGTTCCACTTTACAAAGTAAAGGGTCGCATAAAAAACGCGCATTTCAATTACCAAATGACAACCCTTACACAAAAAACCACCCCGCATCTCTCCGATACAAGAGAAAGCTGTACTAAAATAAATGAATCAGTTATTTTCTTTACGAATTCTTGCTTAAAAGTCAAAAGGTCTACTGCACTTTCGTAGACTTAGAAAATGCACATGACAAAGGGGTGAGGAATCAATTGTGGTCGACATTGTCTGTTTATGTGGTGAGCGGTAGTTTGATACGAGCGCTGAAATCACTTCTCGAGGATTCCACTGCTTGTGACTAGGTATTTTTGTACATACATACATATAGTCACGCTTTTTTTCCGTAGGGGTAGGCAGAGATCACTTATTTCCATCCTCTCTACGTGTCCAAACCATCAAATCATTCCTTTATCTATATTTTCCACATCTTTCACACCAAAGCATTCCCTTGCCCCACTTTGTTTATCAGAGTCACTTCGTCTAAACTTCTCTGACCATCTCCGCTGCATTGATCTTACTTTCATGCTTGTTTTTCCAAACCCAACATTCACTACCATACATAAGTGTGGGAACAGGCACTTCTCTAAGCACAGCCAGTCGTGCCTTTTTTTGACAATTTCTGGCTGCTCATAAAGTTATGCAAGGCCCTATTTTTTTGTTTCTTCAAACCAATATGTTGTTTGTAAAATACAATTACTTGATTTAAAATGTGAAACAAGTCAGTACATTTTCTGGATTTATTTTTAATTTTACTGGCATAAATTTAAACACTTACTGCATATTTTATGTAATAATTAAAATAATTTTTAAATTATAACTTAATTAATTAGTGCAGAGATCCGATGCCCATTAATATTAACTTAAATATCGTTTTCATTAAAACAGAAAATATTTAATCTTTATAATTCTTTTCTTTTTCAATTAATAAATTATTTATTTATGCTACAGATACAGTACATTGGCATCATTACAACGTGATAGTTCTGTAATTAATTTGTATGATATTAAACATACAGTCATTAGTAATGAAGAAGTAGAACCAAATGTAATGGAAAGAATTGTTACTCCTGGATCGCCTCATAATATAACATCATTTTCTTGGCATTTGACTGATGAAAATCGTTTATTGACTATAGCGGTGTCTGGTAAGTTAAATTACAAAAATTATCAAACAACACAAAAATTTATAAAAAATGGTTATATTATCGAACTACATGATCTATTGAACATTTATACACAATTTGTATTTGTTGGAACAAAGTTCCTTATCGCACGGTACGGCGGATGGGAGCTAGGCGAAAAAAATTATAAGATTTTTCCGTCACGAAACACGAAACAGCAGACGCGTATACCGTGTACCAATTATACCTGCGCTGCCGGTGCAAACTTATTGGCTGTCTTGAACCAATAAGCGCGCACCTATGACTGGGCACAGCCAATAGCCTCTCCTCTACAACATAACGCGCATGCGCGTTATTTTTGCAATTGTCATTTTGACAAACAGGTGGACTACACAAATAGACGTCACGTTGCTAAGTATCTACAACATAATGCGCTTGCGCGTTATGAATCGTTACATATTTTCGTCTCACTGTCTCGTGTGACGTGACCTTAAATTTTTAATCCCAAAAAAGTAACAATGCCGAAAAATGCAAAAACAAGCGTGAGAGAAAATATAATACGTTTTTCAATAATAATATACTACGAAAAAAACTTCGTTCCAACCGAGTGTTCCACGACACTCATTCACATTTTTGTTTTGTTATAATAAACAAATTTACCATTAAAAGATAACATTTTCCATTGCTTCTCTGTTCCTTGCAGTATGTATTAGCGACTGTATATCGTGTAGCCTCTGATATTTCGCAGCCAAGAAATTTTTTCCTTCCGATCTCTCTCCGGCCTTCGATCTTGCCTTCGATCAACAGATGCAAGAATTGATATTTCGCGTTTCACATTATATGTCCCAAGTATGCCGTTTTTCTTTTCTTAATTAATTCAAACAGTTCACGTTGTTCGTTGACTCGTCTTAGAACTTCTTCGTTTGTCAGTCGGGCCGTCCAAGGTATCTTGAGGATTTTGCAATACAGCCACACTTCAAAAGCCAATTATTATTTAGTGCATTCTAATTCATATTCCAAATAAACCGTTTTAAAAAAACATGATAAGCATGTGAATTATCGGAGAGTTGTACCACTCTTAGTGTGGTACTCTTACAAACACAATTCTTATTAGTTGTTTTCTACCAATGTCAACGGTGTTTTTTTTATAGTTATGGTTATTTAAAAATTATTTACAATTTCAAAAATAAAAACAAATTCAGTCTTTTAAAAATTTAAAGTTAAAATAAATAAACACGAAGGTTAAATAGACAATAGTAATTGAAAAGAACACTAATTTATAAGAATACTTGTAGACAAAATTAACACAACAATAAAATATCCAAAAAATTAATTTTACTTGCTCCACAAGCCCAAAAATACGGTCTTTCCGGGCACATTTCAGCCCCGAAAGAACGACTTTTGTGACCTGCTTAGTTTTACGGACAGTTTGAAGTAAAGAGCGCTTTTACCAGGGTGGGTTACTTTGCATGGTTGGGTACGACGGCAGCCTACAGAGCGTGTGTATTCATTCGGCTAAACGTAATCTTACATCCTAACAAAATCAACAATGTCTCACATCTACATTGGTGTAAGTGAAAAATAAAACGATTTAATAAATAGAAAAAAAAAAGATTAATGGATTAAAAATGGAGCGCGCTACCCTTGGCGAGATGGCCAGGGCGCGGCCCTGAAGCAAGTGAGATATCATGCACTATTTTAATAATTTTAATATTAATTATTTAACTTTACTTTTGGCTTGGGAAGCAAGTAAAATAGTATACAACCCACGACAAGAATGTTAGATGCCTTGACAGATGTAGTATACAATCCGCCAGGAAATCTAACTTTCTGGCCTATGGTCGTAATAATCTATATCTTTTTCTTGTGTCTGCTTTTGAAGTTTATCGAGTAGGCTATGCATATTTTGTCTCGTTGTTAATGACAGCTATTAAAACAATTCGTTTTAGATTTACAGTTTTATGAATTTGTTAAAAGATAAACAGTTTTGTGCAATACTTGCGATATATTTTCGTTAAAATTAAGCCAATAAATTGTTCCTTTTTTAAAATTAATACCTTTCTTGTGGTAGACTGTTTAATGTTTGACCTGAAAAAATGAATCGAGCAAGGAATTTCATTGAATAAGAGGTAGTGCGTTCCACAATAATTCTTATGGTAAGACACTTGAATAAGGTAGGAAATTATTCTAGAAATGCGAAAACGATGCACTAACGCACTAACGTTTTATTAGACAATACGCTTCAAGAAACAGGACTGTCATTAGTTCTGTGATCAGAAATAAACTCGAAGCTGTCCGCAATGTCACAATTTTTTCTAGAACAGTTGGAAGGCGGTTAAATGAAACTGAATTAAACAGTAGAAGACCAGCCACTGCATTCTTGCTTACCAGAGAGAACAGAGTTGCCAGTTTACGTTTTGCTCGAAATAATCAAAATTGGTTTGTGGATAATTGGAAAAAAGTTTTATTCACAGAAGAAACTAGGGTTTGACTAAAACATCCAGATGGTCGAGATCCAGTCTGGTAAAGATCAGGAGTGCGGTTTGTTTGTTGCAATATCTTTGCTAAGATTCCATTCGGCGGTGGCTTTGTTATGTTCTGGGGTGTTATATGCTTTGATGCTCGCACATAATTAGTTTCTGTCCGTACGAGATCCATAAATGCTTGAGAATATTGTAATAGAACATTTAAAGTATCCGAATATGTTTATTCTAACTTTTAATGTAACCAATGCCCATAAAAAATTATTAAAATTAATTCACTATATCAATTTGTTGCGTTAATTTTGTCCAGGAGTGTATGTTTAAAATGCTTAAAATTTATTTGAACTCTGCCAAAATCATAACAAATACTCCAAATAACGATAAACGAAATAGAAAATATCAATTATGTTATTAGGTAAATAAAAAAATATATATTTTCCTTTTTGTCACGAGTTTATTCGACGAAAATAGACATGATTTTTAGAAACTAGTAATGTGTACGCAACATTATATATTAAGTCACACTTTTTTGGATTATTGTGGGATTAACCTTATGCTTACTGATATACTAATACCATGTTTTCGTTAACATTGTGTATTTAATTAATATTGGTAATTATTTTCAGGAACTATTAAAGATTATACAGTATTTGATCGAATGACTGTAAATTGGTCAACAGATATTATTGTTTGGTCACAAGGTAGAAAAACACTTCGATATGTTGAAGATGATTTTGTAGATGATATTTCTTACTACATAAAGGAGAGAGCAAAGACTCGATATGGTCTTCAGGTATTATAAATGATTTACTTTTGTTAATAGAAATAGCTTTATTTATTTAGTAGGGGTAAATGTCCGTTCAAAGTCCTCTTTCTGAAGAGAGACGAATGGGTGAGGGGACAAATCCTCTTCCCAGAGACTGAATACGTAATGTACACAGATGGCTCGAAAACCCCAGATGGAGTTGGAGCCGGTGTTTTCGGCAGGAAACCAAAGATTGAAATATCTACCAGTCTTGGCAGGTATGCTACAATCTTTCAGGCTGAAGTATTCGCTATCGAATTGTGTGCAAGAGAGTTGACCAACAGACCTCTAGCAAACAAAAACATAAATACAATATCAGACAGCCAGGCTGCTTTAAAAGCACTGAGCTCCAACAAGATAAATTCTAAAGTTGTATGGAATTGCATCGAATCCTTAGAGTACCTTGGTGCGAACAACAGGGTGACCCTACTGTGGGTACCTAGGCACCAGGGGGTGGAAGGAAACGAAAAAGCCGACACCCTTGCAAAACAGGGGGCCGAATCTGCGTTCACTGGACCAGAACCGGTTTTTGGAGTCACCACAAGTGCCACCAAAACAATTATTTCGGACTGGGCGGAGAGGAAAATACTCACGTACTGGTCCGACATACCAGGGCTAACCCACTCGAAGGCGTTTTTACCGTTACAACCCTCGAGAAACACAACTAAGCAGATCCTAGAATGGAGCAGAAATGACCTGCTTATTCTAACAGGACTGCTTACGGGACACTGTCGTCTAAGATACCACCTCAGAAAGATAGAATATTAAAATGTTCCGTTTTGTTGACACGATCCGTTCTATTTGCGAGTTTTCCTGCAGCGTACAGGGTACGCACATTCCAAGTTCCAATTCTGTTCTTCAGCTTTACTATGTCAAGCCGGGTGATTTTTCGCACCTCCTGGTGACTTAACATCTGCCCGGGACTAGAGGCCATTCTTAAAGTTTTTCTTTCCATAATACGAACACATATATGTCCTGGGTATCCTTGGAGATCTTTGCTGCATTAGTATCCCGTCTCCTGCATCCCCATGCCGTTGACCTTTTTTGGTTCATCCGCCTTTAAGAACAATTTCTCATTCCTAGGGCAAAAAGTTGCCCAACAGCTCTTCCACCCGAAGCTGTTGGCTGCTGAGAGGGGGCTGTATTCCGGCAGCCATTCGGTCGGATTACCGCTCCTAACATGGAGGCCGTCGTATCCTAGGTGCTAGTTTTGGTCCGCCCCGAGTATTTGATTTTCTTGGTGCCACCCATATCTGGGAGGCTTTCCCCTATCCGTGACATGGGGAGGCGCCCGATGGGGGACTACATTACATTACAATTTTGCGGTTTGGCCTTTGGTGTCGGCACCTATGTCACCTAGATCTTTTGATCCTCTGTGACTACCGCTGTGTCTTCATGGCATCAGAATTCTAGTCAGCTGATTTTGGCAAACCTTAGGATTTCTGTTCGCCCTGTCTCTTTTAGATCGCTTGGATCCATAATCATACGGCCCCAGGTTTGATACCTGTACCCCGCTAGCATCGGGCAGTGACACAATGTATATACTGCTCTCCTCCTCCTCTTCGCATAGTCGGCAGTTTTTCTCGGCTGCCAGCCTAAGTTTAAAGAGGTGCGCCCTTAGTGCGATGTGTCCTGTGAGCAGGCCAAGCGTGCTGCTTAGTCTACTCCGGTCCATCGTCCAGAGTGCGTCAGCTCTCTTCTGGAGAGGTCTTTTCATCAGCTGTTTTGATGTTCTGCAGCCAGTATTTGCATTCCACTGAGCAATATGTTCTTGTTCAAGGATTAGTTTCAATAAATGTTTTGCTTCGGCAATTGGCAATCCGACCAACTGGCTTCTTGGTTCCACCAGGTTCCCGTTTCTTGCCAGTTCATCGGCTACCTCGTTGCCGTCTTTATGTGCCCGGGAACCCATGTAAGAGTGACTTTGTTTACCGTCGCACCCAGAAGGAGTTCTAGCCCCTGCGCTTTGGCATATTCCGTCAGTCTTACAACTGATTCAGGAGGTGCTTCCGTGAAATCGTAGGGCATATAAGCTGACCTTAATAACAATTCCGCTTGGTTTTTGTACACTTTGGGTGTTTTTATCCTTATTACAGTTAGGTCGCCATCGCTTAATTGGGGCATAAAAGTTGCCTGTGCTTCCTTTACTATAATGCAGATTCTTACCTTTTCTTGGGTGTCCGCATGAAACAGGTTCTATCGTCCTCCCAGTCCCTTAATAGCGTTCCTCACAATCCAGGGTTCCTGTATGAGTGCTATAATTGTTTGCATTTTAGTAAAGCTCCTGGCAAGAATAGCCGAAGCGCCTTTGCTATGATGCAAGTTGATCTGTGCAATTTGCAGGACCGGGTCAGCCATTGATTAAGCCTTCCCTTGGTCCTGCTCTACCTGTGCAGTGTTTTCAACGATGCCGGTTAATGAGATGCGCAGTCATTAACTCTACCAATGCGTACTTGGATAAGTAAAAGAAACTTTTAAGTATTGGAACTATTTAATTACCAAACAAAAGAAAGTGGCCAGCGGATGCCATAAGTCAAATTTATCCTAGATTTTAGTATTGTTATCCAAAACTGTAATTAATGATGTACTTACTAGAGGACCCGGCAGACGTTGTCACTATCAAACTCAGCGACACCAAAACTATAAATTCGACACTAATATCGGCGTTTTCAATAGTTTTTATATTTCATTCTCTTCCACCCTTTTTGTATGTGCTAACATAACTGTGAATGTCACTATCAAACTCAGCGTCCCCGCACACTATAAATTCGACACAAATATCAGCCGTTTGTGATAGTTTTTATATTCCATCCCCTTTTCACCACTTTCGTAGCGGTGCTAACAAAATTGGAAATGTCATTGTTAAAGTCAGCGTCTCCAAAAACGTTTCTAATATCGGCCATTTTTATATTTCAGCCCCTTTTCACCCCTTTCGTAGGGATAAAAACTATTCTATCTCTCAAGTTAAAACAATCAATACACATTTACAAAATTTCATTAACATCGGTCCAGTGGTTTAGAAACGCATAAAGGACAAACAAACATAATTTGATTTTTATATACGTATATATTTTACTACTCTTTTATTTTTTACAGGAAGAGTTTTCAAAAAATGCCGAATTAATTAAAGATAATTTATCATTAGCAAACGTGTGGAATTGGCTTCAATTGACGGACAAATTAGTTGAAAGTGGTATAATTAAAGACTCTGATGAAACACACCCTGGAGTTTTGTCTGTTATATCCAATATTGATCCTGTCCACAACAAGTCAGAAGTTGTTACAGTAGCATGGAGTGATCTTGGATATCCCTACTGTCAAACGTCTATCGTATTTTATAGGTAATAAAAATGAGGATTCAAAGAAAAACCATTTTTTTCAAATTTAAATTAAGTTAAATATTTTGTAGACACGAAGAAAGAGACAAAGCTTTTCGGTTATGTAGTTGGCCTTTGGAGCGAGATTCTCAGTATCTTAAAGACTTTATTAATCACCTTGAAAGTGCAAAAGCGTATACTAGGGCAGCAACCATAGCAGTTTTTAATTTAAAAGTGCAACTAGCAATTGAAATACTAGGTAGAGTTCCTGCTGAGGCTGAATACGGATCTAGTTTAAATGTTGTTGCAATGGCATTGTCTGGATTTTCTGATGACCCAAGTAGTATGTGGAGACAAAACTGCTTGACTTGCCTAAATAAACTAAGCGATCCTTATTTAAAAGCCATGTTTAGTTTTCTAACTGCAAATGATTATAATTACAATGAAGTTTTGGTAAGTATCCAATAAAACCAAATCATAGAAACTAAATAAACAAAAGTGTTAAGTTCATAAAAGTTTTATATAAAACAGTAATTAATTAAATTAAATAAAAAAGCCGTGAGGTGTCATTGGACACCCGATCTTCTTCTCAAGTACCATGTCAGAACGTTGGTGACCATCATGGCTATTCTTATCTTGTTAAATGCCAGTCTAAACAACGTGCTGGAACTCACGTCAAACCAGTCTCGGTGATTCTTCATCCAGGATGTCTTTCGTCTACCTGCTATCTTGCCTTGCATTATGTTCTGGAGCAAACGATATTTTTTGCCTCTCATCACGGGCCCAAAATATTCTAATTTCCGTTTCTTAACGGTGACAATAATCTCGGTGTTCTTCTGTACTCTCGCGAGTATCTCGGAATTGCGAACTTTTTCTGTCCACGCTACTTTTAGTATTCGCCTGTAGGCCCACATCTCAAATGCTTTAAGACGTTTCATGTCTTTGTTGTTAAGTGTCCAGGCTTATACGCCGTATAGGAAGGTAGAGAACACATAGCATCTTAGAAGACGGATCCTCAGGGGCAACTCTAAATCTCTACAGCATAAAACTCATCTTTCTAAAAACAGTACGAGCCTGTTCAATTCGTGACCTTATTTCAGATTGGCTATAAGCGTTACTTGTCAGAATACTGCCAAGATATTTTATTTGATCAGCTTGATGGAGCGTTTTGCCTCTAACTGTAATGTTAGTTACGATGTTAGGTTGTTTGCTGACCACTAACACTTTTGTTTCTTTGATGTTTAAGTCAAGACCAACCGTATCACATTCTGAAACAACTCTGTCAAGGATGTCCTGCAGATGTTCCTGATTGGACGCCAAGAGCACCGTGTCATCTGCGTACCGTTAATTGTTAATGACCTCACCGTTGACAATAATGCCCGCTGGTATTTCGGAAAGTGCTTCTCTAAAAATTCTTTCGGAATAAACATTAAAAAGAAGAGGAGACAAGATGCAACCCTGCCTTACTCCTCTTTTGATATCGATTGTATTTGAATCAACTCCTTCAACCTTTACAATAGTTGTTTGATTCCAGTATAGATTAGAGATAACACGAATATCTCTTCCATCCAGTCCAATGTCTCTGAGGGTCTCTATTAGTATGTTGTGTCAGACACAATCAAAAGCCTTTTGAAAGTCTATAAAGCAGGCATATAGATCAATCGACATATCACGACTTCTCTGAGCAAGAACATTTATGCCAAACAAAGCTTCTTTTGTACCGAAACCACTGTGAAACCTGAATTGAGACTCACTCAAGTACTCCTCACACTTGGGGTAAACTCGACCATGAATTACTTTTAGGAATATTTTTAATAAATGACACATTAAGCTAATAGTTCTATATTCGCTACATGTTTTAGAAGTTGTCTTCTTGGGCAAGGTAACAAAAACAGAACCAAGCCACTCATTGGGGATTTGTCCACTGATGTAAATTTGATTGAAAAAGTCCGTTAATACTTCTAGAGCCCTGCTGTCATCAATAAGCTTATATATTTCGCACGGAATTCCATCAGGACAAACTGCTTTACGATTTTTTGAGTGTTTTATAGCATATTCCACTTCGTTACATGTTATTCTGGGACCATCATAAGTTGTTAGTACTGGGGGCTCTGTCGTTCTGTTATCATCAAACAAATTGGAGATGTACTTTGTTCACTCCTGTAGCCTTTCTTCCAGTTTTCGTATGACTCTTCCCTGTTCGTTGTGTAATAGGCTAATCTTCCTTGTATTAACTATGCCTGCCGCTTTCTATACATGTTGTATAAACTTTTGTTGTTCTTTACAATTCTACATTTCTCCATTAGCTCCATAATCTCTTCCGTCATCCATTGTTTCTTTTTTTGTTTGGTAGTATGCCCAAGGTTTTGAATACATATATCTTTTATTCCAGAGCTCATTTCAATCTACTGGCTCTCAGCGTCGGAATTCCCATTATTTTGATTCTTCAGGCAGTTATTAAGTTGTTCACGCACCCGATAGGACGCTATTTATTTTGATCAAGGTAGTTTGCAAAAAAAAAGAAAAACAAATATAATTGTTACCGATTCTCATACAAAAGATATATAATACCTGGCAAGATTCGAATTCAACGTTTCACTTTTTTGTATCTTTTTTTTATTCTGCCGGAATTGTTGTTGCCGTTGAGCATTGGTTTTCGGTATTTTATTTGCACTCTGACGTTTGCGATTTCCATACTCTTTTGGACTCTGAATACATGATTTCAATATTGTCTCTCTATAATTTAAATAGTAAACATTCAAATCACATGTACAATAAACGAATATAATCAGTAAATACTTGTATCAATACTTAATACAATTTTATCAACTTTCTTTTCTAAATCTGTATTACACATATTTGATGCAGTTTCCATTTTTCAAAACTTAATTGCAATAATAAAACAATATTCACTTATGATCTTACATAATAAATTATAGTTTAAAAAAACTAAAAAACACTCTTTTAGAGTTTATCAAACTAAAAAGTAAAAATTAATTCTTAACATAGGAATAAAATTACTGACGAGAAAATTAATGTTAGTTTAAAAATGTCATACAAAGCAGTGATCTTGATTGACATTAATTTTTTTTTTGACAGTGACATTAAATTTATTCCTATCTTAAGAATTATTTTTTACTTTGATTAATTCTAACAGCGTGTTTTTTAGTTTTTTTAAACTGTAATTTATTTTTCGCTTTTTAGTTCGATTTGTTTTAATCATTAAAAAAATTATGTATTAAATGGTAAAGCACAAAAAGAATGCTTCGTCCGGGAATCGAACCCGGGCCGCCCGCGTGGCAGGCGAGCATTCAACCACTGAACCACCGATGCATTTCGATTTCGATTTCTACTCCGTAAGCCGCGTTACGGAACTTCGTTAGAAAAAAATAAATAAATTTAATAAAAATATATATAAAATGTTATCTCTTACAATTTTTCTTTAAACCCATTTTTTGGGTACTTTTTAATTGGATTTTATTTTAGAATGAAACTGGTATAGCAGTGGATGACAGAGTAGCATTAGCTTGTTTGTACTTACCGGACGAAAAGTTAATAGGATATATAAAGAAATTGTCTCAGGAAATGTGTCGCGAAGGAAATTTGGACGGCCTTTTAGTGACAGGTAAAGACATATTAATTAATTTTGATTTTCTAAATATTTATACAGATACTATTGGACCCTGCAGACGTTGTCCCTGCCCGAACGTTGGCTTGCCTGTTAATAGCTGGTTCAGCAAAGGTTTTTTTTGATATTCGAATTTTCGAGTAACCAAACCCCTTGCTATTGGCGACTGAGACTAAGATCGTTGCGCCGGCATACCAGTTTGTATACATAGTTTGAAAGCATTGATTATTTCCATTTTATCTTGAGTTTTAAAAGTGTTTACTTGGCTCTGCATTGTTTTTTCTGTCTTTGTGTATAAGTTAGACATCCGAGAACTTTGCGATGTCCAAGACATAGTTAGATGGTCCTGAAACAGACGTCGCGAATGGAGAGATCATGTTGAACGGATGGATGACAACAGATTGCCGAAGATTGCAAGGGATGGTCTCCCAAGATCCAGCAGACCACCTGAACGTCCACCCATACGTTGGTATGAAAACTGGAATTCATCATCCCAGCTACAACTCTAAGAAATTAGAGAACAAGGCAGATGCCTTACAAAAGGAAGAAGATATAAACGCTGAAATGAAAGATATGCATTTTGTGTATGGTCTGGAAAATGGTAATTCTCCTTAAGCTAGACATCTTTATGCTGAAAAATATCTGCAACCGGTGACCCCTCATCATTCCATATTTGTACGTATTCACCAACGCCTATCCGATACCGGGAGTTTACAAATAAACTCAATCAATACTGGTGGTTCCCGGGCAGTTAGAAATCTAAAAGTAGAACAAATTATTGTGGACGAAATTGATCAAACACCCAGAAACAAGCACTAGAAAAATTGCTAACACCCTAAATACTATCAGCCACACATCTGTGTAGTGAGTTTTAAAAGAGCAGCAATTATACCCTTACCACATCCAACGTGTTAAAGATCTTTTACCTCCAGATTTTCCTCAGCGAGTTACATTTTGTGAATAGATTACAAACGAAATACAATGAAATCCTCAATTTCTAAATAACATATTGTTTACGGATGATGCACATTTTTCAAGAGTATTCAGTTAATGCATAGATTAGAATTATAGGGGACAACTTAATTGGTCCCCATTTTCTGCATCAACCATTAAATGGAATTCCCCTGAACTACTTGAGGACATCTCACTCAATATTAGACAGAACATGTGATTCATGCACGATGGTGCTCCAGTACACTTAAGTCAGACTTTTAGGCAATACTTAGATGTAACTAATCCCAACCGTTGGATTGGTCGAGGAGGGTCGCAATACTGGCCTCCTTGATCTCCAGAATTAAATCCATGTGATTTCTGGTTCTGGAGTTACCTTAAATCATTAGTTTACAGCACACCGATACTTGATATCAACGATTTGAATAATCGTATTCAAATAGCGTGTGATACCGTAAGAAATACGCCTGGAATATTTTAACGTGTTCGACGATCGATGAGACGTAGAGTACGTTTATATATTTTGGCTGGGGGCGGTCATTTCCATTTGTCATTACAAAATTTCTGTACTTAAATTTACGAAAAAAAATTAAAACTTAATATTACTCGCCACCTTTTAGGGGTGATATCTCGGAAGGGGGTGGAATGAGGAAATTTTGTTATAGGAAAGATACATAATAATTTCATAAAGGCAATCACAAGCATTTAGAAACACCCAGTATATATAAAGATTGTCCCCTATCTAAAGCTTACCTTATAACAAATGACAAATTTTAACAATAAATACATTTTATTTTTTTAATATTTGCAATTTTTCTTTCTAAGCTTAGTTAGCAAATATTTTTTTTAGGTAAAATAGTTCAATGCTCTCCTTATGACAAATGTAAAATTTTAACATTACATATATTTTGTTATTTTTATAATTTCTAATATTGCATTTGCTTAGCAAGTAAATAAATTTTTCAGGCAATAGTTCAATGGGTTTGAAGTTACTTCAGAAATATCTCGATAATGTTGGTGATATTCAGTCAACCACTTTAATTGCAACAAGGGCATTCCACGATTATTTAGGTTCTGAAATGGTTAAAAATTGGATAGAAAAGTAAGTAGGTTACATGCAAATAAAACACTTTATATTATTTATATTATTTTTAAGTTACAGGAACATGCTCAATAGTTGGAAAATGTTTCACGAAAGAGCTGATTTTGACATAATGTTAGCTTCTTACAAATCTTCAGAAAAACCTCCTCAACAAGTTTACATTTCTTGCAATTTTTGCGGGAAAAGTATATCTGCGTATTTGTCTAGTCATGATAGAAATAGACACCATCAGCTTCATAAAACTTCTTCAACAAAATCAAAGGTAAATATAAACTTGGCAAATACGGGTAGCTATATTAAAATTAAAAAAAATGCATATATATATATATATATATATATATATATATATATAATATCTTGTTCAGTGGATCAATAACGTCAAAAGAACTAAATACATAATGCCAAATTTAAATTTTTTTTCCAATTCCATTTAAAAAAAATAAATGAGTCTGAAAAAAAACTAGTTCTCTAGTTATAAAATATACATGAGTCGTACTGAGTGCTGTTAGTAAAATGATTAAATACCAACTTATTTATTCAGATTTGATCTGGGAATCAGCACTGAGTGGTCGGTATCGGTAAAATCATACTTCATGATTCATCGTTAGGTTTGGCATCACCTGTTTTTAATTATGCGAACAAATATATCACTGCGAAAATAGTTAGTAAATACCTGTCGCTTTTACAATTCAATGAATGGCCCTATGTTTTGGAAATTCCATTTGGTTGTTTTACTTACACTGGCGAATCATTGGAAAGTTGAGAGTTCCAACGTTTTAGTTGTTGTTTCAAAGTGTTCGCCATTTACTTAATGCATATTTTTACGTATAAGATAGTCAAGCACTTTCTAAATCTATATCCATAATATTTATAAAATGATAGTGGCAACGATGATTTTCTGCATTACTACTTATCTTTTTACATATATAAATACATATAGACACGTCTTTTTTCCGTGTGGACCAGACCACTCCTTTCCACTAGCTGTGGTTTTTACATACGTCTTTCGTTTCTTCTACTTTCATTAGCGCTTTCATACATGCTCGTCAGTTGCTGGCACTCTTCACCTGACCTTTTTTCAAAACAATTTCGATCTGATCAAGATACGTTCGCCGAGGTCGACCTCTATCGACTTGCCACTCAATCTTCTTTCGCCCATCCTCTCTACGTGTCCAAACCATCTAAGCATTCCTTTATCTATATTTACTGCTACATGTTCTTTTACGTAACAGCGTTTTCTTATCAAACTATTCCTTACTTTATACACCAGAGTCATCCCAGCTACACTTCTTAGACTATCCATCCCCGCAGCATTAATTCTATTTTCATGCTTCTTCTACCAAATCCAACATTCACTGCTGTATGTAAGTGAAGGGACCAATATCACAGTCATACTTATCGTCTCTCGTAATCTTTGAACCCAAGTATACAAACTCATTCACTTGTTTCACTCTGTTTACTTTAATCAGCACCTCGCAGTTTGTCATGCTTTCTTGTATTTCAAAAACTATCCTTTCGTCCTGCTTACATTTACTTTTATCCCTTTGATTTTTAGGGCATTACGCATATTATTAACCAATGCCTGCAACTCCCCCTCAGATGATGCTAAGATGACCTTGTAACTGGAGAAACAGGGAGTAAAAGAAAAATAATGTTTGGGAAAATTTGATCCCCCTGATGGCAGATGTACCGCCTGAGCTTCACTTGATGTTGAGAAAGTTCAGTGATTGATTTGTTACAAAATAAATAAGTATTTTCAGTGCCTAGTTTGAGAACCGTGGAAACTAGACACTGGTAGTTTAGTGAGACATTGGGGTGGGTAAGATGGGCAAAACACAGTAATTCAAGAGTGTTAGACAAAACACATAATTTTTATTAACATAAAGATAGGTAAATTCAATAATTGTTGATAAACATTTTCCAGTGTAAGAGATCAATCTATCGAATCCCTCATAAGAGGATATCAGTGCTATACCTCAACACTAATTCTATATTTACAACACGGCAAAATCCACAAATGCACAACACTAAAAACATGGCTGCCATAAAATCGAATCCCTTAACTACAATAGTACTAACAGGAGTTTTTCCAGAACAAAACAAAATTTCTGTGCAGTCCAGATTGAACTTCCCAGATCAGAAAAATATTATTTAACAAATTATATTAATATATCTTGTTGAAATAAAAGTGTGAAGCTTTGTTTGCTATAATCACTACAGAATTCATGCCAGCCAAATACATTATCACCTAGTAAACCAAAACAGTGGCCTGTTATGCATTAACTAAACTAACTACCTACAAACATTTGAAAATCATTGAAAACCACATACTGAATACAGGCATTGGTATCGTTAGAATTCATAGAATATGCAGAGTTCTCTTAGCACAAAAACGAAGTGTAACAACCTGATCATCGGCGTAAGAAGGCATTTGACGATCAAATCACTCATTCTTAATCCATACGCACTCCCTTTCAAATCCTTTAAGTTAAACAGCAATGGGGAAGCCACACATCCCTGTCTCACATATTTTTTGATGTTAAACCAGTCCGTGAAAGCTCCGTTTATCCTGACACAAGTAGTGGAATTCTCGTAAAGTGATTTCAGTGCTCGTATTAAACTACCGCTCATCCCATACATAGACAATGTCGACCACAATTTACTCCTCACCACTCTGTCACAGGCCTTTTCCAAGTCTATGAGAGCGCATCTTTGTAACGTCCGTTTATACATTTTATTGCAAGTAGTGATATATAACTCTCGGCCACCGTCTCAGCACAAGCTAATAAGGGTGAGAAGTAGTCCAATAGCGAGAATTGCCTACCCGTTCATGGGTCTAGTATACGGATTTATTTAGGACGGGAGAGGTATAGAGCAGAATATTACTGTCGTATAGACGGCAGGAGTACATACAACTCTGTCAAACTATATGCGACTGTGTTACATTCCGAGGTCATTGTTATTTTGGGATGTGTCCGGAGACAAGAATGGAGTCAGGGGTAGACGCATCACTATCTGCTCAGTTACTCAGGCAGCACTGAAAGCATTTGTTTTTCATTTCACTACTTTACGGCTGGTGTTAAAATGCAAGCAGGTTGGCTGCCAATATACTAAAGCGAATCAGAACACTCAAAATAATGGCAAAAGACTAACCAAATCACCAGTCTAAGGTATTCCTGGACAAAGCTCCAAGTAAGTATTGGACCAAAAGAATAACAAAAGTGACAGATACTTCTTAGCGAGGGTAATATCGCCCTCCCCCCCCACCTACTAAAGTAACTAATTTTACTGAGGTATAACTTAAAAACAAGTTGACGAATAATATTTGATCAAAGAACAATCAAGAGAGGTTTCGTTAAAATTATTCATTAAATCGATCCATGCAATAATGAATGCAACGTGAAAAAGTTTATCAATTACATTTTGTCAATAACAACAACTTTATTTAAATTAATAAAAATGTTTACTTAACATAATCACAGATTAACTACGCACAAATGCGAAACCCGGCGAAATTTGTTACCCTCACTAAAACTGTTTTTCTAAAGTTACAAAAGTTGGATGCCAATTTTGTGTTACGTTAAAGTTTCCTTATTAAAGCCAAAGAGAAAACAAAATAATAAACAAAAAAATAACATGAATTTAAAATTTCGAAGTTAACAATAATGTTAAAAGGAATAGATTCCCACGGTGGATATCTTTTTTAAGAGGAAATCCGATTCTTCCTACCATAGAAACGTCTGCGTCTCAGTTCACAGGAAAATGATTGTTAAATTTCCAATGTAGATCATTCAAACTTCATCCAGCATAAAATGGAAACTTATATGCTTCTCAACATAACTGCTAAATGATTTTCCTCTTAAAAGAAGGAAACTAATGGACTGCTGAGTACTTAATTTTACTGCAAAGTTCCTTACATCAAGTAATAATAAGGCAGTAGAACCAGATGGAATTCCGACAATTGTACTGAAGACCTGTGCTCAAGAGCTCACCCCAGTTCTCTGTAGACTCTTCAAGCTATCATGCAGCAAAGGAGTATTTCCGTCCATGTGGAAAAGCGCTAAAGTCCAACCTATTCCGAAAGAAGGAAAGAAGACTATGCGACTATGCGAATTATCGCCCTATTGCATTGCTCTCAGTCATATTCAAAGTTATGGAAAAAGCGATCAACATAGAACTCATCAAATATCTGAAGAAATTTGAGATAATTAATGACAGACAATATGGATTTCGACAATGGTCTACTGGAGATTTTCTGGCTTATGCCACTCAGCTCTGGCCAAACACTATTGAGAAGTTTGGTGAATCCCGTGCAATACCGTTGGATATATCTAAAGCCTTCGACCGCGTTTGGCACCAGGCATTGTTAAGCAAATTATTTGCCTACGGTATCCCAACCAAATTGCGTCAATGGCCCATGAGCTTCATGCAAGATCGCTCATTACATGTGGCAGTTGACGGTATTTCTTCTGATGCGTTAAAAACCAATTCCGGGATCCCCCCGGGTTCCATCCTGTCTCCCACCCTATTTCTTTTACACATCAACGACCTCTTGAAAACCACCACGAACCCCATTTACAGTTTCGCAGACAACAGCATACTTGTCTCAATTTTCACATCCTATCGATCACTTTTGTTAAATGATACAAATAGACTCAGGCAGGAATAGGTTGACTTCATCAATAGAGATCTTGAAGCAATCGCCGAGTGGGGAACCAACAATCTTGTTCAGTTCAACGCCCAGAAAACACAAAGCGCCACGTTTTCCAATAAAGTGAATTCTCCTCAAATCATTCCATAACAATATCCGGAAATACTCTTGAATCAAGTCCCTCCATCTTGATTTTGGGAGTCACAGTGTCTAATAATATGTCTTGGCATGACCATGTTGCTAACATCGCAAAGTCAGCAAGCCAGAGGCTGGGTTTTCTGTGGAAAGCTAGAAAGTTTTTTACTCCAGATCAACTGTTGACGACGTACAAGGCTCAAATCCGACCTCTACTGGAGTATTGCTCGCACATTTGGGGTTCAGCACCAAGGCATTCTCTTCGTCTTCCAGATTCCATTCAGAATGGGGCCATTCGGTTGATAAACAGGTCAACTCTCACAGATACCCTTCACCCACTAGAACATAGAAGAAAAGTTGCAGACCTTATATTACTCTACAGATATTTCCATGGCAGATGCTTCAGAAAAATAAAAACTCTTATACCACCACTGGCCAAATTCGGCCGAAGAACTCGACACGCTGATCAGTCTCACCCATTTACTCTCAAGATTGACACTACAAGGACCAATCTCCATCAAGAATCCTTCATTTATAGGGCTGCTACGGAATGAAACAAGCTTCAAAAATCAGTTTTTCCTGAGAACTATGACCTGCAACTTTTCAAAAAGCGGGTCCACAATCATCTTTCTGTGATCCCTTGCCCTTCTAATAGTCGCAGTGCGGGCCGTCCGCGGCCCACACGATAGGTCTACCATTTTTGTGACTATTTTCAGTAAAAAAAAAAGAATAAAGAAAGCCCAAGTATTATATATTATTTAACTGGAGGCCGACAAAACCGCCAGTCGATCAACAAAATGTCAGTTGACAAAAATGGGCCGGCAACAAAAAACCAACTGGAAAAACCAGCCGACAGGAAAAAGCATCATCGATAACTGAAATAAAATTGTCACTAAGAATGATTTTCGATCAAAAAAAAAAAATTCAACATTAACGGAGAAGGTCCCCGGCATAAAATATTTTATTTGCGTAAAATAAACTAACCAAGCCGTTAATGCCGAATTACAATTGAATGCAAGTTCAAAAACAATATAAAAATTAAAATTATTTTACCCATTATACTATAAACTTAGGAACTCCAAATACATAGCGGTTCGCGACCTTTTTCGATGTTTCACTAAACTCTCCACAAAATTCGACCGACAACGCCTTAAATAATTAAATTTTATTATTATTTATTTATATTAGTCGATAAAACGCTCGATGGGACGGCTTAATACCAGGACCGGCTTTGAAAAATTGTTAATAAAAATAGGAGGAAAAATTCCCGTTACAAGATCAAAGGATTTTCTAATTTATGTATGGACATTTAAATGGGTATGATTGTATTGTTGCCACTATCGCTCAAATTATTTAATAACCTTTCTGAGTGATCGAGGCTTACGTCCGAACATCCCGAATGCACACGAAAGCTCTTTAAATACACACGAGAATATTTAAATTGGTTTGAATGTTTATCTCTCTCGCCGTAAAACTTTCTCGCCCAACTTTCGCATCTGACCGTAATCTGTGACACAATGTCAAATCTACAATTTCTAGATTTTTATATTTAATGTGTTTAGAAAATGTGCTGAATAAATATCTAAAATATGTTACTAGTACTTTCGTTTTGTTTTAGTTATCATCGTGTCCAAATTGTCGAAAGCCTCTTCCAAGATGTGCTATTTGTCTACAGTATATGGGTACAAATACAGGAGAATCATCGGGCAGCAAGAGTACACCATTCGAGCTTTGGTTTACTTGGTGTCAAACATGCAGGCATGGAGGACATGCTGGACATTTATGTGAATGGTTCGAGTAAGTGTTTATATTATGAACTATAAACTTTAGTAAATAAGAGATATTTTGCACTGTTACCAGCAGTAAGTACTTCACGTGGGCCAATTTATTTACTTTATTTAAAGCTCTCGCTTTTTGGATACATATAGAACTTTACTAATCGCATCATCATGGACAATAAATTTCTCCTCTGTTAACTACTGTACCCTATTCCATAAAAACTGTGCTTTGATGAATGACCTTTAGTACACTCGCTAATATACCTTATTTAAAAAAAACTCGAGTATTTTAAAGCACCCTCGAATACTACCTCTTGATTTTTCTGTAAAATTCGTGACAGTTCGTACACTTATATATTAGCGTATGTCTTAAAACTCTTCTGGCACTACTTGTGCAGGGATTTTTAACTTCCCAGTGGAAGTTATAGTAATAGGTCCGATTTTATGAATCCAGAATTTTGACATATCTCCACATTTCAAGGTCCCCAGAGTTGAATACAATAGTTTTTAAGTGGACGTCTGTGTGTGTGTGTGTGTGTGTGTGTGTGTGTGTGTGTGTGTGTGTGTGTGTGTGTGTGTGTGTGTGTGTGTGTGTGTGTGTGTGTGTGTGTGTGTGTGTGTGTGTGTGTGTGTGTGTGTGTGTGTGTGTGTGTGTGTGTGTGTGTGTGTGTGTGTGTGTGTGTGTGTGTGTGTGTGTGTGTGTGTGTGTGTGTGTGTGTGTGTGTGTGTGTGTGTGTGTGTGTGTGTGTGTGTGTGTGTGTGTGTGTGTGTGTGTGTGTGTGTGTGTGTGTGTGTGTGTGTGTGTGTGTGTGTGTGTGTGTGTGTGTGTGTGTGTGTGTGTGTGTGTGTGTGTGTGTGTGTGTGTGTGTGTGTGTGTGTGTGTGTGTGTGTGTGTGTGTGTGTGTGTGTGTGCGTGTGCGTGTGCGTGTGCGTGTGCGTGTGCGTGTGCGTGTGCGTGTGCGTGTGCGTGTGCGTGTGCGTGTGCGTGTGCGTGTGCGTGTGCGTGTGCGTGTGCGTGTGCGTGTGCGTGTGCGTGTGCGTGTGCGTGTGCGTGTGCGTGTGCGTGTGCGTGTGCGTGTGCGTGTGCGTGTGCGTGTGCGTGTGCGTGTGCGTGTGCGTGTGCGTGTGCGTGTGCGTGTGCGTGTGCGTGTGCGTGTGCGTGTGCGTGTGCGTGTGCGTGTGCGTGTGCGTGTGCGTGTGCGTGTGCGTGTGCGTGTGCGTGTGCGTGTGTTCGTATGTGCGTTCCGAATTATTTTTCGTCTTGATTATCTCGAGAACACAAAATGACATCGACGTGAGACCAATTGCATTCGACGCATAATTACGCAACTTAAAACTGATTATATTTTCAGCAAAATCAGTCAAGCTGAATTTTGCAATTTATAAATTATTCTATTTTTAATACAGAATTTAAAGATCTTTTGAATAATATGATTACTGCATGTTAGGAATATTTGTATAAAAAATATGATGATAATATTTCATAAAAAAAAATAGTTTTAGAAAACAAAAATAGGAATTGGAGAATTTTAAACTTGTGTCAGTATTGAGAGAATAGCATTAAAGACGCTATAACAGTGAAAAATTATTAATAATAATCAAGAATTGTTTATAATAATTTAATATTGTTATTAACAAATGATTATTGAAACAATTGATGTTCTTTTTGTAAATGAAACCAAGCAAAAAGAATGTAAAACCACAACACATGGACCTTATACAGCATGGACCAGGAATTCCGGAAACCAGCAGAGGTTCTCAGGGAGTTGGGGTGATACTCTCTGCTAGAATAAATGAATGTGTGAGAGAATAAATGACTTTGAATGTGTGAGCCCAAGACTCCTCTGGGTGAGGCTGAAGGTTGGACTTACTCGTATCTTTTTGCTAGAGGTTTATGCCCCACAAGATGCGCAATGGAACCAATCTTTAAAAGCCCAAAAAGAGAGGCGGGAGTTTTGGGATAGTGTGACATATATTCTCAATAAGTGCAACCAGAATAAAAGAATGATTTTAATAGTTCAGTAGGAGTAAAGCGTGATGAATATGACAGTGTTCTGGGAATGTACGGTGACGGCAGAGTAAATAAAAACTGAGAAAGTCTACTTGAAGTATGTTTGGAGTGGAATCTTGTGGTAATAAACACAATGTTTAACTATAAAAGGATCCACTTGTACACAAGACAAGAAGGATGCCAGAGAAGTATAATTCATTTCGTAACATACATACATATAGTCACGCCTTTTTCCCGTAGGGGTAGGCAGAGACCACTTCCTTCCACTTGCTACGGTTCTTACACACATCTTTTGCTTCCTCTAAATTTATCAGTGTTCTAATGCATGCTCGTCGGTTGTTGGTACTCTTGACCTGGCCTTTCTTCAAAACAATGTTGATCTGAACGAGATATGTTCGCCGAGGTCGACCTCTACCGACTTGTCCCTTCACACTCGCCTTATAAATTTGATTCGTCAATCTTCCTTCATCCATCCTTTTTACGTGTCCAAACCATCTAAACATTCCTTTATCTATCTTTGTAACCACATTTTCTTTTACACAACAGCGTTCTCTTATCTCACTATTCTTTACTTTATCCATCCGGCTATACGTCTCAGACTACTCATCTCCGCAGCATTAATCCTATTTTCATGCTTCTTCTGCCAAACCCAACATTCACTACCATACATAAGTGCAGGAACCAACACACCTCTATGCACAGCCAGACGTGCCTTTTTTGGCACTTTCTGGCTGTTCATAAAGCTATGCAGTGCCCCATTCATTTGTTTTCCTGCCAACACCCTTCGTTCAATGTTACTGTCATACTTTCCATCTCTCGTAAACTTTGAACCCAAGTACACAAATTCATTTACTTGTTCCACTCTTTCTTCCTCAGTCAAAACTTCTCACAGTTTGTCATGCTTTTTTCTCTTTCAAAAACATTACTTTCGTTTTGTTTACATTTATTTTCATTCCTTTGATTTTTAGGGCATCATGCATAACATTAACCATCGCCTGCAACTCCCCTTCAGATGACGCTAATATGACTTGATCATCGGCGTAAAGAAGGCATTTGACGATCAAATCATTCATTTTCAATTCATACGCACTCTCTTTCAAATCTTTTAAACAATCGTCTATGTATAAGTTAAACAGCCATAGCGATGCCACAAATCTCTGTCTCGCACCTTTTTCGATGTTAAACCAGTCCGTGCAAGCACCGTTTATCCTGACACAAGCAGTGGAATTCTCGTAAAGTGATTTCAGTGCTCGTATTAAACTACCGCTCATCCCATACATAGACAATGTCGAACACAATTCACTCCTCACCACTCAGTCACAGGCCTTTTCCAAGTCTATAAAAGCGCAATAGACCTTCTGACTTCTAGCCAAGAATTTTTTGACTCTACCTCGTAATGAAAAGACTTGATCCATTCATCTCGTTCCTCTTCTAAATCCTGCTTGCACATCCCATATCCTATGATTTCGTAATTGTGGATGAAAGATTGAAAAAGAAAGTAATGGACACTCGGGCATTCCGCAGTGCAGGTATTGACATAGACCACTTCTTAGTAATGAGCCAAATAATCGGTGGTGGCATCGTGTACAGGAATCAAGTAGTGTACTAGAGCGTATAAAAGTTGAGAATTTGCAATAAGAAGGTATAAAAGAGGAGTTCGTTAGTAAATTGATCGAGAAATTTGACAGTTTAGATGAAGCATGTGATGTTCAAGAATTGTGGAAGCCATTCAAGCAAGGAATCGTAGATATTGCTATTGAAGTGTGTGGTGTAATTAAAAGAAGGAAAGGATGCAAGTTACAGAAAATGTGCGTAGAGGTTCAAAAAGCAGTGTCAGAGAAGAAGAAAGCCTGGCTGGATTGGCTGGATACAAAAGCCAATCAAAGAATGCAAAAGGCAACGATTGAGGATGTAAATAAGGCAAATAATAAGTATAATAGGTTAAAAGGTGTGGCAAAAGAGGTTGTGGCAAGAAAGAAGGAGAGTGATAAAGATGAATTTGATAGAAGGTTATCTGACGATTTCCAAAACAATATTAAACTCTTCTGGAAGTCCATAAGAACAGCGAGAGGTGAAAATACTACCTCGCAACTGGAAAAAATCAGAAACCAAGATGGTAGTACGGTAGAAGGAGAAGAATGCGTATTAAAGAGATGGAAAGAATACTTCGAAAGTTTATTTGAGGAAAAGGATACACAAGTACTAGCCCCATTCGGAGACATGAGTGAAAGTTGCAACGAGAGTGAAATTAGTACGACAAAAATTGTGGAAGCGTTGAACAGTATGAAATTGGGTAAAGCTGCTGGGTATGACAGGATAACAGTTGAAATATTGAATGCTGAACAAAACGTGGTAGCCAGTCTGCTGTACCGCCTTTTTAACCTTTTTTGGAGGACGACTGGTGCAAGGCCGTTATCGTGCCACTTACAAGGGAAAAGGTTCGTAGCAGGACTGTAAGAACTACCGATGTATTAGTTTACTCAGCAAAACGAAAGTGGTGGTTTTTAAAAGAGAAGAAAGAATGACAAACTGCGAGGTGCTGATTAAAAGAAAAATAGTGGAACAAGTGAAGGAGTTTGTATTTTTGGGTTTAAATTTTACGAGAGACGGAAAGTATAACATTGAGGAAAAAGTGTTAGTAGAAAAATAAATGGCTAGAGCGCTGCATAACTTTATAAGCAGCCAGAACGTATCAACCTAACGTCCTAACCTAACACCAACAGTACCTGATGAAGAACTTTGAAAATGCGGGGACGTATTTTTAGCCAATCTCTGGATTAGTCTGGCGGGTGATCGTGTGAAGTTTGGTATAAACCCCTTAAACTTTACCAGGTACTGTTGGTGTTAGATTAGGACGTTAGGTTAGGTTAGGCTCATTTTTTTACTTCTACTTCCTTAATTAATACCAATTTTTACTAGCCTAACCTAACATAACACAGTACCGAAAAATCATTACAATTATTTGATTCTTCAAACGCAAAAAAGTACCTTAAGGGATGCTTTCCGCGCCCTATATATACATATTCTTGTTCAGGATGACAAACTTGACAACATACCGAAATTTCAAGAAAATCGGAGTGGTGTAAGCTCAACTGTATAATTACCCATCTTTTTTTTGACCATGTTTAATTTCTGGACATAAATGCGTACATTAATTTGTAAGTGTTTAATATTTTTTAATTTTATGTTTTAGTGAACATCAAGAATGTGCAGTTAGTGGTTGCAACTGTAAATGTTTTGTAATAGATTCTGTGATTTCTCAATCATGAAAGTTAATTTAAGAAAATTATATATTAAGCAAACTGATAGGACAAATGAAATATAGAGTACGAAATTTTTTAACCGACTATAGTGATTTGGAAATCCGCTCCACTTTATAGTCAATGGTAACTGTAAGTAACAGTTCGCGGAGCTAGTAAAAAATATTTGTCAATAATTGGTAATTGCTAATGGTCTTAAGGTAATATTTTGATTCTATTTTTAGATATTAAAGTATAAAAATAAAAGATTTATTCACAGAAAAAAAGTGTTCAAATATTCCAACCTCTTGTATGAAACAAAAGCCAAATTGGTCATAAAGATTTCTCCTCATAATAATTAAGTTGTTCGGACTAATGTTTGCACAAAAGTGATTAATTTTTCCCCTGTTTTATGCAGCTCAGTAAACTTTCTCATTATTCATTGATATAGAGGTAAAATCGGTACTGCACAGTAGCACATTAACATTGTTGGTAAAATTATGTCGTACTCTTTTTATGTGGAGATCTAGTTGCCACTAAGTATATTATATTGTACATTGTGTATATTATAAGTAATAATGTATGAAAAAGCACACAAATAAGAACATTTGTTAGCTAAATATAAGTTAATTTTTCTTAATAAAAAGAGATTCTCAGTTTTATTTCTTTGATCATTTTTATCCGGCAGAGTATTTGTTATAAAATATTATAATTAACTTGTTTTAATTACGACATCCCTCCCCTAGCTATTCTCTTATAGGGAGGAGCGCTAGGATAGTTTCCTACATATTCCTATCTCTGAAAAGGCAAATTGAAAAGGAGCTACTCAGGGATCACTATGGGGTAATGGGTGACCACCAAATCATCGGGATCGTTCCTGACATGCTAGCCACAAGAAAACTCGTATAAGTCTTTCAAAGTCCTCTTTATGAAGAGAGATGAGTGGGTGAGGGGAGCAATCCACATCCTGTAGACTGAATACGTAATGTATAGTATTTCCAATCTCAGTCTAAAAAAGTTTATTTTACCAGGATGAGATCTTAGAACTAATGACAAAAAAAGATTGCACAAAAATGAAACAAGTGAATACAAGATCGTAAACAAAGAAATCAGAGAAAGAATAAGAGCAGCCAAAGAAAAGGAGAAACTAGAAAAGTGCATAGAAATTGAGAAATGTCAAGCTAAATTTGATGACTTTAACCTACACATAAAAGTTAAGGAAATGACAGGCACAGCTAACAGAAAAACAATTAATGTACTTACCGATAATCAAGGACGAGTTATAGTAAATAAGATACAGATTAAACACATCTGGGAAGAGTACATTAAAGAGCTGTTTAATGACGTCAGAGCGGAGCCACCAACCATCGAGAAAACTGAAGGTTCTTCAATCCTAGAGGTGGAAGTACAATCGGCGCTGAAAAATGCAAAAGACCGGAAAGCAACTGGTCCTGATGGAATTCCTGCTGAAATACTAAAACTAATGAAAGGAGATAACTTAAAGTAACAAGGGTATTTAATAAAATATATAAGGGCGACATACCCGTAGAATGACTGAAATCTGAATTTATTGTCCTTACCAAAAAACCGAATGCTAGAAAATGTAACGAGTTTCGTACTTGATGAGTCATCTGTTAAAGATATTTTTGAAAATAATCCACAACCGAATATTTAAACTTTGTGAAGAACAGATATCTCAGTCCCAATTCGGCTTCAGAAGTGCCGTAGGAACCAGGAAAGCTCTTTTTTCAGTCCAAGTATTGTTTCAGCGATGCAGGGATGTCAACTGTGATGTGTTTGCATGTTTTATCGATTACTCAAAAGCGTTTGACCGAGTACGACACACCAAAATGATGGAAGACTTGAAAAAAACTGGCCTGAATGGAAAAGATATCAAGATCATCCGAAATCTCTACTGGAACCAGGTGGCTTATGTCAGGATAGACGAAGACAGAACAGAATAGATAAAAATACTAAGAGGTGTAAGAAAAGGATGCATACTGTCCCCAGTCATCTTCAATTTATACTCTGAATATATCTTTGGAGAGGCGCTGCAAGATATTGAGACCGGAATACTACTGAATGGGGAACGGTTAAACAACATAAGGTATACAGATGACACTGTTATTTTCGCAGACAGCCTTGGACAGAACAGCTTTTAGCCGACAGTATGTGCTGGAAATAAACAAGAGTAAAACGAAGTTTATGATAATAAGTAAAAATCAAGACATCCGTGGAAACTTATTAGCAGATGGAACTTCCCTGAAAAGGGTTAAAAGTTACGTATACTTGGACACAAACATTAATGATGAGTGAAACCACTCTATTGAGATCAGAACTTGCATTGAAAAGGCAAGATGAAAAAAGTCTTCACAAGCCACGACATACATACAGCTAACCACGAAAATATGTTTACTTTGTTGTTACGTGTTTCACAGAGGCTTCCTCCAAGAAACTTGAGGCATTTGAAATGTGGCTGTACCGGAGAATTCTAAAAATACCTTGGACAGACCGTGCTGAAAAACTTAAGAGCTTGGTTCAATCAGACTACAACTCAGCTATTCCGAGCTGCAGTCAATAAAGTGTGAATAGCCAATATGATAGCCAACATCCGGAACGGAAACGCACTACAAGAAGAAGAAGAGTAATATCGATAAATTTAGCAACACATATCGGCCGCCTCTTTTTATAAGCTACGGGTAGCACAGCTTATTTTTGAATATCAACGTCGCTAATACGCATTTATCAAATCATCGGTAGACTATCTAGCTCGCAGGTGTTCACTTAAAAATATTAGCGCGCGCTGGTTATCAAAAATTGCTCAGGAGATTTTTATTGTTTGAGTATAATATTTTAATTTTTTCCTTTAGGTTACTTAGATGTAAATTAATAGTTTGAACATTAAAATTAAAATTTAAAATACATTACATTTTATTTGCACAATTAATATTAATGATAATTATTTAAGTTTTTTTTTCATTTCAAATAGTTAGGTAAAATTATTTAAAATTCTTTTTCAGTACTTTAATTTGATAAAATAATTTAGTTTAACGGGTATTAGTAAAACTGTTCGCTACACAATTAGCAGCCCTTGAGTTGGAATAATTTAGTTTCATAAAAGTAACTTATAACAAACATTACACACAATTGACTTTAGAAAGGAAACTTTAACGTAACACCACAAAATTGTCGCCCAACTTTTGGGGTTTAGAAAAATTCTTTTAGTAGACTACAACACAATTTGATAAAAAACTGAGTATCACCTATTTATAAATATATTCTCATAAAAAACTAAATATTACCCGATAGATATATTCCTATTTTAAACAAACAGCACGTAACTGTTACGTAATGTTACAGCGTTGCCAGCACGAGGACGGGACAAAGAGAATCGATTGGTATTCTTTGTCATACTCATGGCCACTTTCGTGTAATCATTGCGACAAAACAAACAGAGTTTTATAAATGGAATGCTGCGTCTCCTGGGTAATAGGTTAAAGGTAAAACACAAAATAAAACAAGATAGTAATTATTTTCCTATTTATTTTAATAGTAGTGGTTAAACTTCATTTCTTGAGGTCTCAGTCTGTCGATGTGTAGGTTTAAATATATTTTTTCAGGAGGATTGTTATTAATTGGATGTTTTCTTATGATTATGTTAAAAAGTGTGCATTATGTGTTATCTATAAAAATACCTATTTATGCAGTTGATACATATAAACATCTCATATATAAGTTTGTAGCACACCAAATCTACTAAAGTGTCAAAAGAAATTTATGTTTCAACAGTAGACAAGAGTACGAGATGGTATGCTACAAAAACCTTACACTTGCTTATGAATTTTGTCTTATCTCAGGTTAAATGCACGCTAAACACTTCAAATTATGCTCTTCTATCAAACACTCTTAAACGTTGTGCACATAAAACGAAAGATGAATACGCTTCACTCATTTTAAGCGCGTTATTCAGGATGACTCATCTCATCATTAGTTGTTGCAATTTAATGGATCTTATTATTAAGCTAATGCAATTTTATGAATATTGTTTTATTAGCTTACACGTTTTGCCGTGTTTGGAATAATTAAAAACTACTGAAAAATTTGGCTATTTAGTAATCTTGGGGTGTAGGTCAATAACGCGCCGCGGTCAATTTAACCTTTACCGGTTAGAAAATGAACCCAAAAAGGATGGGTCTATTGTACGCAGACAAGATATTAAGTACCTACCCGTAATAGCTGGATTTTCCCAGTTTTATGATTTTATATTCCAGTACCCCTTCCCCCTTTAGTACCTTTAATACAAAATAATTATTCACTTACCCTCTTATACTGTTTGGAAGAAGTTTACATGCAATATTTTGTAATGAAAACAATGCTAAGTGAGCGCGGAAAACAATTATTAATGGTCAAAAATTATACTTTTCGTAAAGACAGGGAAACTGTGTTAGGTGTTTCATATCGCTACACGAAAAGGTGATGTCCAGCTTTTATTTCGGTGGATAAATCAGAAGAGGTGCTGTTACAACTAAAAGGCAATCACAATCACGCAGTTGATAAAATTTACACGTTAAGGTAAGTGTAAATCTTCTTCTTAGCGTGCCTTATCCGTCGCGGACGTTGGCTATTAACATGGCAATTTTATTGACGGCATTTTTAAATAACTGTATAGATGTAAGTCCAAACCGCTGGCGTAAATTGTATAGCCATGAGTGTCTTCTCCTTCCCGGTCCTCTTTTACTGTTGATTCTTCCTTGAACTATTAACTGAAGTAGACGATATTTTTGATGTCTCATTATGTGCCCGAGGTATTCCAGTTTCCTCTTTTTAACTGTGAGAGTAATTTCTCTTTCTCTTCCAATTCGCTGCAGCACCTCTTTATTAGTTATTAGTGGTCAGTCCACGAAATTCTGAGGATACGGCGGTATATCCACATTTCAAAGGCGTTTAATTTTTTCATTATGGCTTCCGTCGTTGTCCATGCTTATAGCACACATAGCACTTTTCTTACCTTATTTTTAGAGGCAGGGATAGATCCTTGCTTGTGAATATACTTTTCATGTTATTGAACGATGCTCGAGCTCTTTCAATCCTTGATCGGATTTCGGTAGCCTGATCTTATCTTGCATTGATGAGCGTACCAAGGTATGACTCCACACGTTCGATCATCTGGTTGTTTAGTGTAATGCATTGTGTGTCTGATTTTAGGCTAAGACCGTGGTCTTCACTCACTTTCTGTGTTCTTTCCATGACGCGCTGCAGATTGTCCATGTTGTTGGCTAGTATGACTGTATCATCAGCATATCGCACATTGTTAATACATTTTTTGTTTATCTGTATTCCGAGTATATATTGAAAAGGAGTGGAGACAGGATGCAGCCCTGCCTTACTCCCTTTTTTATTTTTATGTTATCAGAATAAGCGTAAATAATTATTCTTATTCATATTTTTTTTCAATTTCCTGACTGTATAGGCATTTGTTTTATTATGTGTTTTTGACGTACACGTTATTTATAATGTGGAACGCCCTGTTGCGAAGCGAGCGCATTCGACCGACATTTCACAAATTCTGTCTCAAATAAACAAATGTTTCAATTATAAAGGTTAAAAAAGGTACTGTTTGTGTTGGGTTAGGCCGTTAGGTTAGGTTAGGCTAATTTTTTGATGTTCATCATCGATTAACAGTCGAATCTATCATTTCTGAAATTGAATTGATGACCGAATCCTGCGCAGTTTAGTTTGGTATCAATTTTTTTACTTTTACTGCCTCAAATAAATAATAATAATTGTTTTATTTAGTTTTTATTTCCATGAAGAAACAGTTTGCACTAACAAGTTTAATCCGCGCGCAATTAACCCGTAATACCGAAGGTAACTCACAGTTGTCCTATTCATTCTCTACTACCTGACAAATTTTCTGACCGCAGTCATATAAAGATCAATGTAAAGGTAAAACAGAAGTAGTTTTGTTATTCTTAAAAATAGAAGAGGCATTTCAACGCTGGATGAGTAATTTAGTTTGTACTCGATAAACAGTTGAATATTTTGTGTAATGTATTTTAAATTGTTGAAATAAGACAATACCCTAAACATTCTTTGTCATATCGTTAAAAATAACCGGAATGTGCATATTAAAAATAACTCGTATCATTAAATTAAAACCTAGTTATTTATAAACAGGAACAAATGTTTTTAGTGAATACTGATTAAAACGTATTTAACATTAAAATGAGAGATCACATGATTTATTTAAAGTTTTAACCAGTTTAACAATTAAACAACAAATTATCAAGGTGTGGAGAAATGATCTACTTTTTGTTTTGTTAATGTCTAAATCTATCGATTAGTTTTAATATTAAAAATTATATATTTAAAATCAATAATTACTGATTTTAGTATTTTTGTTTATTTTTAATTAAGATCTATTATGTGGACATTTTTTAAGATACTAGATAATTTTTCCACCCTTGTAATACATAAATAACAAAAAATAAAATTTGTACAAAACGAAACTTTTTGTAAGATATCTTTTAACGTTTATAAATGATTTTTCTTGGTCGCATTTTTATTGTACATGGTGACAATTTAACAATCTATACTATGGCAATATCTCTTGGACAAAAGATAAAAAAGAAAGTACTCAAACCCTTTTACCCCCAACTATAACAAAGTTAATATTTTTACACGCTTTATATTAGCTTCACTCGTATCTATCTATCTATGTAACGGAATCTTTAGACACGATTTTCACCCACTCAAAAACAGCTGATATCCCCCCATGAATTCAATTTAAATAGATCGCGACGCTTAATCTACTCTCCAACAGATGTCGCTAACGCATATCACCATTTTAAATCCTAGTAATTTTAATACCTTCTCGCGTTTCTTTTTTCGCTTTATATTAGCTTGACTTGTAATTTTTTCAAAGATCCTGGCCAGGATCATTATGATATTAAAAATAAAACCCGAACTTAAAAATTAAAAATACATAATAGTTTAAAAAAACTAAGACTTTATAAGAAAACCGAACTAAAAAATAAATAAAAGTAATTTTATAATTAAAAGCGTGGGGTGCGCTATATCAATTAATATATTTGATAATAAACAGATATTGGTAAAATTAAAGTCTCCAAGAAGAAAACGTAAACATCATAAAAAGCATCCTACGCTTTTGATTGTAAAATTATTTTTATTTATATTTTAGTTCGGTTTTCTTATAAAGTGTGTTGTCTTAGTTTTTTTAAACTATTATTTATTTAATGAAAAAATCACATATCGCGAGATGGCGCTGTCAATAACAAAATATCGGATCGAGGTATAAACAACAAATATTATGTCATTTAATTTTGATCACTTGTAAAACCAAAGTTTTATTGATGGTTATTTTAGTTATCTCAGAGATTTGGGTTGAATTTTTGTGTTAATCTATTAGATTAAAGCTGGATGTTTTCGACGTTTCAGTTTTATTGTCGCTGGATTATTGTTTAATGCCAGTAAAGACAAGGTGTGTCCAGGTATCAATTTTGGTTTGTTTTTCAGTTCTGTTGTCACTGGAATTCTTGTTGCAATGCCTATGAAAGTCGAAATTTCAATTTCGGACATATATTGTATTATGTGGGTAAAAGTGTTCGACCAATTAAGAAAGGTGAAGCAGTTTTTAAGGCCGGCTACATCATTTTATGTGGAACTGACGGTCTCAATGAAAAAATTATTAAACGTTTATGCATAAGATCCATTTCTGAGCTGCCTTAGGAAGGAAATTTATGCAAAGATATAATCGATTTGCTATATTATGTAGAGCATTGTGGATCAGAGCATATTTATTGCGATTTTATCTCCATATCACCTTTATTAATCCTTTGCATTTTCAAAATTTTGTGGTTTATTAACTCCAATTATTCACAAAATATCGTTCAAATATAACACTTTCAATGCTTAAATTGCTCAAAATAATATATAAAGTTCACTTTTTAACCATATAAACAAATGGAGGTTAGTTTGTTGTTCACGCCGAGAAGTTCATACGATCAATAATAGATGTCGCTCACTCCGTGATTTTTGCCTATAGGGAAAAATCACGTAACGCTAGATGGCGCTGTCAATGACAAAATGTCAGATCGAGGTGTGAACAACAAATATTCTGTCATTTGATCACTTGTAAAACCAAAGTTTTTATTGAAGAGAATTTTAGTTATCTCAGAAATTTGGGTTGATTTTTTTGTGTTAAACTATTAGATTAAAGCTGGATTTAAGGTTTGTATTCAACGTTTCAGTTTTATTATCGCTGAATTCTTGTTAAAGGCCAGTAAAGACTAGGTTTGTCTAGACATTAATTTTGGTTTATTTTCGAAGTTTTTCAGTTCTGTTGTCCCTGGAATTTTTGTTGCAATGGAGGTAAGTTTGTTGTTCACACCTCGAAAAGTTTATACGATCAATAATAGGGGCCGCCCACTTCGTGATTTTCCCTATAATCTGTAAGATAACCTTACAGACAAAAGTTTGACGAAAGTAAGTATGGTGATTACTTAATAAGAGTAGAACGTCTTATAATACTTTGATGGATCAAGCAGGGGGAGGGTTTTTATATGGAGATAATTCCAATTATTACTTTATAAATTAACGCCATTTATATCTTCTATACATAGTTATTTAAATTGTCTAATTTTTTAGCTGCTGGAATAAATCTAACGTAATTATAAAATATCTAAAATGAAGGAAATACTGAATGAGTCCAGTCATGTATTCGCAAGTCGTTTGATTGAGTCTACAAATTATGAAAAAAAAATTACAACCATGTTTTTTTTTAAAAAAACCTATTCTACGAAAATTTCAATAACATTATAAAAAATATATATTTCTCAACAATATAATAATACAAACTCTGAATATTTTTTTGGCAGTATTTGCTATTAAGGTAAATCAGTTATGTATAGGTACATTAAAAATAAATTTAACTCTAGAGTAAAGTGCAAAAAAGTAACAAAAACATTTTTTTAAGTTTTACATAAAGGGTATTTGAAAAATTACCTGCTCCATATATATAAAAATTATTTAATTATAAAAACAATTTTTTGACAAACATTCAAGATCTTTTTTTCTCGTAAACTGTTGATAATGAAAGGTAAAATTATACATTGCATAATCTTTTTATGAAGTGAGAGAGTGAGAGAGTAAGAGAGTGAGACAGAGAAAGAGAGAGAGAGTGAGAGGGAGGGGGGGGGTCATGATAAAGACGAAATACAGGAATCGACTAAACGCAAAATATAAATTAAGATTGAAATTGAGCAAAATTGCTCCGAGCATCGACTTCATTTGCGAGAAAAAACAAGCCCATCCACCATATTAATTTAAGTACCTATGTTATTTTTTTGAGAGAGACAAGGGCATATAAATCGGTACCGTAATAATTGCGTCATTTTCCAGACCCCACACTGGCGATTATACAGTGGATGGGAAGTCCATTTTTTGATTGATATAATTTGCAAGGACAGTATTTTAATTGGCTGGTCAACGGTGCAACGGCTAATTGATAAACAATAGATTAGAAAAGAAATGTTCAAGTAAAGGAGATAGATAATAAGATACTTTAAAATTTTAAGATTTAAAAAATAAAACCAAAAAAAAAAAGAATAAATGAACTAAAATGGAAGGATTAATAAATATTATAAAAAAGACATCACCTGATTGGATAGGTAGATTGCGTTTCTTTAGTCGCCAGAGATTGCATAGCATTATTTGTAAGAGAAAAACCTAAAAGATTAATTAAAACAAAACAAATATAGATTAATGAGTACACAGCAATTTGCTTATCCATAACTTACAACTAAATATAAAACAAGCATAATGACATACGACTATAAATATATTATCTAAATAAGTTCAAAAAAAAATTGCTAAAAAATGGTAGTAGACTTTTTATTTTTAGTAAGTAATTTTTTTATACTATGCGGTCCAAATTTATAGAATTCATTTTTAGTGTTATGTATTTGTTAACAAAAAACAAACTAAAACAAGTCAATTTCTATTGGCAATTTACGGTATAAAAATATTACCCCCCGCTTGTACCCCCTCTGAATTGTGAGGAACCCCTCAAAAAGTTTACAGGAGAGTCGTGTGACATCTCGTTCGAAAGGGATTTACATTCTCTGTTCAGTACCTAATATTACAGATTTAAGTTGGGATAACGGAAGAAATAAACAACATAACCACTGAGGTCCTATAAAATGTTCTTCGAGAATTCCAAGATCGCCTTGCTTATTGTTAAAAAGTATATGGTGGTCATTTTGAACATTTAATTTAACTGTAAAATGAACTGAAACATGTTACATTATTGATGTTTAACATCTTTGCTTTTGCTTTAGGAAATTTAGATCCACTATTGACCAACTTTTTACACTCAGACGTTATTTGATTTGACGAATGAGCGCGCGGTGGTAGAGTTGGCCGTCAACCAATTATCCGAGAGGTCGGTACTGTCAGCCATCAGCTGCGCACATCATAAGTTAAATAGCCATGGCGAAGCCACACATCCCTGTGTAACAATTTTTTCGATGTTAAACTAGTCCGTGCAAGCTCCGTTTATCCTGATACAAGCAGTGGAATCCTCGTAAAGTTATTTCAGCGCTCGTATTATACTACCTCGTTAATATGGGTCACAACACATCTGCAAAGATGTTATGATTAGGAAGAAGATTATACTACCGCTCACCCCTTACATAGACAATGTCGACCACAATTCACTCCTCACCACTCTGTCATAGGCCTTTTCCAAGTCTATAAAAGCGCAATAGACCTTCTGACTTCTAGCCAAGAATTTTTCGACTATACCTCGTAAGGAAAAGACCTGATCCTTACATCTCCTTCCTCTTCTAAATCCTGCTTGCTTGATTAAATATAATAAAAAGTAAAAGAAAATTTAAATTTATAGAACGAGTCTTTGGAGAATTTTTAACATATAGAGTTAAAGCTTTAAAAATGAAGACAACCAAAAAGCTTGGTTTAAAAAAGCCAAAATTTGCCACGCCTTTTTTTTGGTTTTCTAAAGGGTACTCTGCTAGTGGTGTCTCTACTGGCAAATTATGCCCGAGCTCAGCCGTAGAGGGTAGAAGAAAAAAATCTAAAAGTGAGCCGCGCCACCGACTTAAGACGGTACAAGCCGGAAACCCCTAGGTCTTGTAGGCACCAGCAGAGCCACGCGAAAAACAACAAACAATTATGGTGAACTAGATAAATAAAACTATATTTACAATTACTGCAATATATTAATTAAGTAAAAATGATGTTCTGATTTTTTTTACAATAAATTCTGTATTTTCGTAAAGTGGTTTAAACGAATTTAATACACTTTCTTAAAATAATATTTAAATTAATTATAATAATCTTCCAGACAGTAATAAAAACCTAATGAGGTACAAAAGAGAATTAAAATAAAAAAAAAAAAACAACAAAAAGAAAATGTTCACAATATTTAAAATTTCGAAAATAATTGGTTTTATATAAAACTCCTGATAGCAAAAGATTAACACAACAAAAAAAAAGAAATACAAAATAAATGGACTTGCAACAAGAATAATATTTTAAAACCCTCACAATAACCACATAAATTATATTCAGTAATATATAAATTCACATTCAACTTGGAGCCGGTACAAATTTAACGAAAAATAATTTGGTTACTTTTAAACTATTGAAAACTTCATTGGGACGTCACTGGGAGCAGGTACAAGTTTAATGAAAATAACTTGTTACTTTTAAATTATTGAAAACACTTAGATCAAGCACATAATAACTGATAAGTTGATAAAATTAAATTCAATACCATGTAACCAATTGAAAACTCCACTGAGACGTCACGGTAACATCGATGATCCAAGAACCGAAACACCAAGTAGTATTATCATAATAATTTCTGCTAAAATTACCAGGCAAGTCTTTATAACGCTGAAATTTATCGTCGATGTGGATGGAACGGCACGTGGTACTTCACGATGGCTTCACTTCATCAAATCCCACACGTGGGTTTGACTATACTTCGTAATGAAAAGACCTGAACCATACATCTCCTTCCTCTTCTAAATCCCGTTTGCACATCCCATATCATCTTCTCAGTTTCATTCGTTACTCTTTTAATCAATATCTTTGCATATAGTTTGCCGACTATGCTAAGTAGGCTAATACCTCGGTAGTTCTTACAGACCTACTGCGAACCTCTTGTAAAGCGGCACGATAACGGCCTTGTACCAGTCGTCTGGTACGCTACCACTCCTCCAACGAAGGTTAAAAAGGCGGTACAGCAGACTAGCTACAACGTTTTGTCCAGCCTTCAGCATTTCAACTGTTATTCTGTCGTACCCAGCAGCTTTACCCAATTTCATACTGTTCAACGCTTCCACAATTTTTGTCGTACTAATTTCACTCTCGTTGCAACTTTCACTCATGTCTCCGAATGGGGCCTGTACTTGTGTATCCTCTTTCTCAAATATTTACTGTTGACAACAAGTCTCAATAAAGTGCAGATCATTGTTAAAAATTTCAAGTAGGTAATAATAAATAATTATTCGAATAAAATATTTCAGTATTTAGCTTTTTTTAAATTTTGAGGTTGATTTCTGTCACTGTCAGTGTCAATTAAATAAAATACAATTTTCACTAAAAAGAATTATCGTTTGTTAGAAAAAATCATTTTAAATAATACCTGACTCACTCGTTTTTTTTCCTTCATTCTACGTAAAGTATCAAAGTTTTACATTTTCAAAATAAATTTTCCCAGTTATGACTATACCAAATATAAAAAACTTAATACTACTAAATAGAGAATGAAAATTCCTTTCGAACAAGGTGCCACACAACAGCTTACTTATAATTTTTGAGGAGGTGCTCATAATTCAGAGGGGGTGGAAGAAGGGGGTAATATTTTCGTACTGTAAATTGCCAAATTTCTAATAGAAATCGACCTGTTTCAGTTTTTTTTTAACAAACACATAACGCTAAAAATAATTTTATTCCATACATATGGACCGCATGATATACGATAAAAAATTCGAAAAATTACCTAAAGTTGGAAATTCCCTATAATTTTATAAACTCATTGATATTATCAATAAGGGATGTGAGAACATAGATAAAATGTAAAATTATTAAAAAGAGGTGATAAATATCCTTCCACTTTAGTAATTTATTTCATGCTATTTAATCCTAAGTACCACGCTTTCATTTCAAGCATTCTTTATTATACCAGTAGATACGAGTATATCTTTTTCTTGATTATCTATTATTTTCATAATTACAATGTCATTGTCTTTAATTACTATATCAATTCTGGAGTAGGTATTTTTTATTTCCTATGTTTATAAAAAATTGTTATTTATCGTTTTCTAATAATATATTTACTTATTTTATTCTTGTACTCTTAAATTTATCACAAGAATTTTTAAGAGGCTTCTTATTTTATTTATTGTATTTTTTCCAATCACATTTATTGTATTATTTGTTATCCTTTTTAATATTTGTTCTATATTTATATATTGCCTGTATTGTTTGGTTTTTATTTGACATTATTTATTAATTAAAGGTAAGTTTAGCTGTAAATGTATTATATAGTGGGTTTGGAGCATTACTTAGATCACAATTAACATAGAAATCATTTCCCGCATAAATATCTTCATTATGCTTGCCATATGTTTAGACATTCACAAATTGTCCTTTTTTAACCTGAAATATAAAAGAAAATAAATATTATTAGTTGAAAACTCAAATATTATTTAGTAAACATACCATCCACATTATTTTTACGATCATTAGCGTGCAGTTATAAGGTTAAAAAAACTCGAAGAAAAAAAAAATTGGTATTAGCAGTATAACATTATTAATTGACTGTACTAAAATTAGAAAAAAACGAGTGCAGTAACTAAATAGTGTAGTTTGGTGTCACTATTTATGCAAGGGTCATTTTGAAACGTTTAAAATTCCAACAATTTTTTTTTGAAGGATAAAAGTTACCAATTTGCAAAAAGAAAATGTAAAAGAGGAGTTCGTAAGTAAATTAATCGAGAAATGTAACAGTTTAAATTAGCAAGAATTATGGAACCATGCAAAGAAGAAATCGTGGATGTGTTGTAAGTAAAAGGGGAAACAAATGTAATGTGTGTAGAGGTTCAAAAAGCAGTGTAAGAAAATATGAAAGCCTGGTTGAATTAGTTGGATAAAAAAGCCAATACGAGAATGCAGAAGGCAACGATTGAGAATGTAAAGAAGGCAAGGAATGAGTATAAAAGGTTGAGAGATGTGGCAAAAGAGGTTAAGGTAAGAAAGAAGGAAAATGATAAAGATCAATTCGATAAAAGGTTATGTGACTATTTTCAGAACAACAATAAATTCTTCTGGAAGTCTATAAGAACAGCCAGAGGTAAAAATACTACCTCGCAACTGGAAAAAATTAGAAACCAAAATGGTAGTATGGTAAAAGGAGAAGAATACGTTCTAAAGAAATGGAAGGAATACTTCGAAAGTTTAAATGAGAAAAAGAATACACAAGCGCAGGCCCAAATCGGGGACATGAGTGGAAGAGATTGTAAAATCGTTGAAGAGGGTGTGGTTGGTAGTCTGCTGTACTGGCTTTTTTAACCTTTGTTGAAGGAGCGGCAGCGTACCAAGATACTAGTACAAGGCCGTTATCGTACCGCTTTGCAAAGGAAAAGATTCATAGAAGAATTGCAAAAACTACCGAGGCATTAGCTTACTTAGCATCGTCGGCAAACTGTATACAAATGTATTGATTAAAAGAGTGACAAATGAAAAGAAAAGAAAATATGGGATGTGCATGTAGGATTAAGGAGAGAAAGAGAATGAATGAAACAGGTCTTTTCCTTACGTCGTAAAATTCTTGGCTTTAAATCAAAAATTCTACTGCTTGCACATCTCATATCATCTTCTCAGTTTCATTCGTTACTCTTTTAATTAATATCTTTGCATACAGTTTGCCGACTATGCTAAGTAAACTAATACCTCGGTAGTTCTTACAGTCCTACTGCGAACCTTTTCTCTTTTAAAGAGGCACGATAACAGCCTTACACCAGTCGTCTGGTACACTACCATTCCTTCAACGAAGGTTAAAAATTTTTAATAATAATAATAATTATATTTACAAAACATATGGTATTTTTTCAATCTTTGCACTGGGAAGTTAGTTGTGTGGACCTCTCGGGTCGCGCCCAGACCACTAATATTTATTTTTGTTTTCTTAAATTGGTATTATCGGGGTAATAATTTATTTATAATTATTATTTTAAATGTCTGCGATCGACCGTTTGCCCACCCATACTTTTTACAGTCTACAGCCTGCCACTCTTTTATTTTAAGTTTAAATTAAATTACTCGTTTTCATAAATTAACCAGGCTAATATTATTGAAATAAATTGTACTTACCTATAATAAAATTAATGTTGCTGTTTTCTAGTTGAAACGTATTAATTCTTCAGGTATTGTTGTTATTATCACTAGGAGATCCAATATCGGGTTCTATACTTTCGTTGGTAGTTTTATTTTTAAAATCAAAATCTTCGTCTTTATTGGAAACTTCCGAAGTGGTAGAAGATGCAGAGGAAAAATTATCTTTTTCAGAGCACGACTCTCTTTTTTCATTTTCTAGAGTTGTAGGATTATCCTTATAGGTATTATTGTCTAAAAAGTTTGGTAACGATAGGGAAAAGTTAGGTTGCGAAGGTTGTAGTATCCTTCCGTCAGTCACTTTACCCATAAATGATCTAATTTCTTCAAAATAGGAATCTTCGTTGATATTTCGCGTCGTCGATTGGTTTTTACGAAGCTTTCTTTCGTCTAAAATCGGCGGTCCGTTACTTTCGTGTTTCTTAAGGTGCCTATCCAAGTTAGTTTGTTGTCCAAAACATCTTTCGCACAAGGAACATTTAAATGGTTTTTCCTTATTATGGATATTCCTAACGTGTCTTTGAAGGTTACTAGAAATACTGAAAGATCTCTCACAATATCTACATTTGTACGGTTGCTCTCCGGTATGCGTTCTTAGGTGCCTAGTCAGGTTAGCAGAACGAGGAAATACTTTGCCACAAAATTTACAGGCGTACCTATCTTTTATTTTTGCACCGGGGGGATCGAATATTTTCGGCGTTTGTGGCGTCGATTGGTTCCTGATTAAATCAAAGGGTATTAGGTTTATGGGGGGACTTAACACTACGTTGTTAACGAATGGGTACCTTTGTTTACAATTCGTGGGCGAATGGGGATAAGGTAACGAGAGCCTTGGAATGTTTTCGACTTTTTGACTGCGATACATTACTTCCAGCATCATAGGATGAATGGGCTGAGAAGGTAAAACAAGTGGATACGTAGGTAGTTGGTTATTGAATGTCTTTGGTAAATTTTTATCTTTCGAGGTGCTTCTAGTTTCTTCGTCCTTTTCACTATTCACACTAAAAGACGGCGATATGAGATTTCTATTTTCATCTTCAATTTGCCGTCGAGATAGTATGATGGATTTCTTTTTGTGATCTACTCGCAAATCCAATGGCTGTTCTTCCCCTTCTTGGTATTGTGCCGGATTGCATGCTGGAGACATGTGAGGTCCTGGTGATTTTGAATTCCTGGATAAATCGAACGGGAGTTCATCACCTGGTGGTACTCTTATAGACAAAGGATATACCGCAGCTTGTTTCGGAGAACTGTGTCCTCCGGCTGCCAATAACATTTTTCTCGGAAACGAATCTTTTTCACGCATTGTCGATGCTATTAGAGTTGAAAATAGTGAACAGCGACTTCTAGGTATATCAGCATTAATTACATTCATCAGAAGACTGGACCATCTGAAAAAAAATTAAAATTTAATTTATTTTTAAAGCATAACAATTTATATCCTAGTCAAGAAACAACATTATCCAGACACTCTGCGGCTCCTCTTAGGGAGCATCAGCACCCACACTTAGATCTTCTGCTCTAGGCCTAGTTTATTCTGCGGTGGAGTATTGCGCACCTGTGTGGCTTAAAAGCGCCCACGTATATAAAGTTGACGCAAAATTACTTGTTACTATGAGAATGATTGCTGGCGTAATCAAATACACCCCAACTCAATGACTACCCGTACTAAGCGACATTCCACCGCCCCATCTCCGCCGAATCAACACGCGCTAACAAATGATTACAAAAAGATACCTAACGACAGAGAGCTCCCAATCTTCTTCTTAGCGTGCCTTATCCGTCGCGGACGTTGACTATTGACATGGCAATTCTAATTTTATTGACGGCATTTCTAAATAACTGTATAGATGTAAGTCCAAACCACTGGCGTAAATTGTATAGCCATAAGTGTCTTTTACTTCCTGGTCCTCTTTTACTGTTGATCCTTCTTTGAACTATCAACTGGAGTAGACGATATTTTTGATGTCTTATGATGTGCCCAAAGTATTCCAGTTTCCTCTTTTTAAATTGTGAGTATAATTTCTCTTTCTTTCCCAATTCGCTGCAGTAACCCTTTATTAGTTATTAGTGGTCAGTCCACGAAATTCTGAGGATACGGCGGTATATCCACATTTCAAAGGCGTTTAATTTTTTCATTATGGCTTCCATCGTTGTTCATGCTTCTGCTCCGTAGAGCAGAATTAAGAACACATAGCACTTTTCTAACCTTATTTTTAGGGGCAGGAATAGATCCTTGCTTATGAATATACTATTCATTTTATTGAACGATGCTCGAGCTCTTTCAATTCTTGATCGGATTTCGGTGGCCTGGTCCCATCTTGCATTGATCAGCGTACCAAGGTACTTGTATGACTCCACACGTTCGATCATCTGATTGTTTAGTGTAATGCGCTCATTGTATGTCTGATTTTTGCTTATTACCATCCACTTTGTTTTTGATATATTTAGGCTAAGACCGTGGACCGAGCTTCCAATACATAATTATATTAAAGACGCCAACAGAAACCGATAACGTTAGAGAAAGCCGCCAACAAAGACCGCAGAAATTGCTACAAAAACTAACTTTAACATCACAGACAGGTGGGCTCACGAATGGTCCGAAGCTCAGCCGTACAACAACATGCCTTGCATAACACAAAGACCTCCTAGCTTTAACCTACAACGCAAAACCTGGTGCACACTGAATCAGGACCCAATACGGCAGATGCGCATACTTCCGAAACAAATGGGGAAAAGTTCCATCCTCTTTATGTGACTGCGGTGAGATTTAAACTATCAGACACATTACAGAAAAAAATCCAACACGATCTTACGAAGGCCACCCAAATGATTTCCTAGTTGCAACCACAGAAGCGATACAGTATATAGAAAACCTTGATGTTTGTTCGTAGATTTACCTAAGTTTGTCTTATATATTTTTTTGTAAATGTATCGATGTGCCATACGCTAAATAAATAAATAATCCCAGTCAAGTATTTTAAAAGAGTATTTCTTTAAAGGGTTTTAATCTACTTCAAAATAATAATCTGAACAAGGTTAAACACTATTTCTAAACAGTTGCGATATATAAGGTCAAAAAAATCTTAATACCTTGTTCTGTCTACAGAATATCGGTGATATTGTCTGGAAAGGCTATTGCAGAAATTTGTGCTGTAAATTTATTTATTTTACCAGGGTTAGGTAAGGTGTCATGTGAGTGGGGCGTAGGTCGTTCCTCCACTGCGACCCACAATAGGTCTATTGTTGCTCACCGCACAATCCAGCTCTTCTTACGAATTTATGGTTGCATGGGGTGCATCTTTCAGCCAGAATTACATGTCATAGAGATATGTGCCCAGGAGTGCATCAGAAGAATCACTCGAAGGGCAAAAATCTATATTTTATCATATAGCCAAGCAGCACTTAAAGCTATCACAATTGTGAGTCTAAGCTGACTTGGGACTGTAAACAATCCCTGAGACAACTGGCAGCAAACAATCAGGTTAATCGGATGTGGGTTCCAGGTCATAAGGGAGTTAAAGGCAAAAAAGAAGCAGACTGCCTTGCCAAAGAAGGAGCAAATACACAATTTTCCGGCCCAGAACCCTTCTGTGGACTCTCCAAAGCCCACTTGAAAGAAGAGGTTCGACGCTGGTAAACAAATAAAATGAAATCTCACTGGCATAAAGTGCCAAACAAAGACAAGCGAAAAGGATAGTAAACCTTTCGCCAAGGAAAGCTAAACAGCTTTTCGAGTAGTTGGACAAGAAAGACTTCAAACTAGTGACGGGACCTCTGAGGTATTACCTTAAAAAGATGAGCAAAACAGAGAGTAATAGTTGCCGCTACTGTGAGAACTTCGCTGAAACTGCAGAACATTTCCTTTGCGAATGCCCAGGGCTTTTCTGCAAGAGGCTCACCTTTCTGGTAGGGGCCTTCTTAATGCCCTCCGATGTCAGGAAATTAGCTCCCGGAAACTGATAAACTTTTTACGAAGTCTCGGAATCCCGGGCCTCGAATAGATTAAGGGTTATGCGCAAAAGTACTGATAGGTCGAAGTGCTTGAGAAGCAGCATATCCTTCACGACCCCCCCTACAATCTACAATCTACTATTCTTCCGAGGTGGTATCTTAAATGACAGTGTTCTGTAAGCAGTCCCGTTAGAATTCGCAGGTCGTTCCTGCTCTATTCTAGGATGTGCTTGGTTGTATTTTTTTAGGGTTTAGGTAAAAAAGCCTTCGAGTGAGTCAACCCTAGTATATTAGACCAGTGCGTGAGTCTTTTTCTCTCCGCCCAGTCTGAAATGATGGTTTTGGCGGCACTTGTGGTGACTACAAAGACTGGTTCTGGTCCTGTGAACGCAGATTCGGCTCACTGTTTTGCGAGGGTGTCGCCTTTTCCGTTGCCCTCCACCCCCTAGGGTCTCCCACCTAGGCTCTCCAGTGATACGAGTTTGCAAGTTTAGAATGTATCCTAACTAATCTTCGAAAAAATGTTAAAATAAAATAAAAGGTGGTGGATATGGAAAGCACCAGTCATGGCAATGTGCCATGTAATAGTAGATTAGTCCCGGTTACAGATTTGTTTTTAAACAGCAGCATTTTTAATAATAAAGATTTTTTTAAAAATATTTAGAATGTGTTAAAAGGTATACATAAACATTGTAATGGTTCTGTCTTAATTTAATGTTTTAAAGTGAATTAAACTTATAAATTTTATCATTATTTTTATTAAATCAATAACATCATACGTATAATAACTTTTACAAAAAAAATTGCATGGGTTATAAAGTAAAGTGGGACTCGCATTTAAATATTTAAAAAATTATTACGTAAAAAAAAACTTACCTGTATATTAGGATAAAAATAGTAGGAATAAACGCCAGAACATTGATTTGTTGGAGTTAAAGCAGGCACTAGGAAATCATTTCCAATTATTTATTGTAAACCTACAACAAAAAAACATGTTACACAGGGTCTTTAAAAAAATTATAAAAAGTTATATTTTACATAACAAACATACTGTTACGATATTTTCTTCTTGGGTGCGGTAATTCTAAACTCTCAGTACAATAACTAAACAAATTTTTATTCCAATAACTTTTACTCCATAAATTTTACTTTACATATCATTTGGATATTCACTTTATAATTAATATAAATACTTGACTTTAAAACTTACTTAAACTTTAAAACTTAACTTAAAAACGTTAATCTATGAATCCTTCTAAATAACCTTCAAATCAGTGTTCTCGAATAATCGACACTTTCAAAATTCAAGAATCATCCATTGTATTCTAGCGGCTTCACCACAATTTGTGGTTGCCTCAAGGCAAGGTCGACAGAGACGGACCCAAAAAATTGTAACAATACATACAATAAGTACCCGTCGGGGTAGGCAGTGACCACTTCCTTTCACTTACTACGGTTCTTACATACATATTTCGCTTCTTCAACTTGCATCAGCGTTGTTGGTACTCTTGACCTGTTTTTTTTTTCAAAACAATGTCAATCTGATCGAGATATGTTTACCGATTTACCCATTCACAACCACCTTAAAAATATGTTTTGTCAATCTGGTTTCATCTATCCTCTCTACGTGTCCAATTTATCTAAACATTCTTTTATCTATCTTTGTAACCACATATTCTTTCACACAACAGCGTTCCCTTGTCTCATTATTTTATCCGCAGCATTAATCCTATTTTCATGCTTCTTCTGCCAAACCCAACATTCACTACCATTCATAAGTGTAGGGAACAGCACTTGTCTAATCATAGCCAGTCGTGCCTTTTTTGGCATGTCTGGCTGCCTATAAAATTATGGAGAGCCCCATTAATTTGTTTCCCTTCACTCAATGTCACAGTCATACTTTCCGTCTCTCGTAAACTTTGAACCCAATTTTAAAAACTCATTCACTTGTTCCACTCTTTCTCGCTTAATCAGCACCTTGCAGTTTGTCAAGTTTTCTTTTGTTTCAAAAACCATTTCATACCTTTTATTAACCAGCACGTGCAACTCCTCTTCTAATATAACCTGATCATAGGCGTAAAGAAGGCATTTGACGATCAAATAATTCATTCTCAATCCATACGCATTCTTTTTTAAATATTTTAAACAATCGTCTGTGTATAAGTTAAACAGCCATGGCGGTGCCAAACATCCCTGTCTAACATATTTTTCGATGTTAAACCAGTCCGTGTAAGCTCCGTTTATCCTGACACAAGCAATGGAATTCTCTCCAATTTCAGTGCTTGTATCAAACTACCGCTTTTCCCATACATAGACTTATTTCTTATATTATTTACGTAATACATTTTTAAAATTAAATTTTGTCAAGATGTATACCCTTTTTCATTTACCAAAGTCAAAACTGCATTAAAAAAATATTAAAAAAACGAATAGAGGAAATTATAAATGCATTATTATTTTAAATAGAAACAAAAGTTTGTATCTATCGTAACGCCGTTGCGCTTCCATTTCTTGTTACTCATAGATGATACCGTGTGTCAGGATGTAAATCCTTTGAGCAAAATATGCTGTCGTTTCAACTTACAAGAATATTTGTTTTTTTTTTATGAAATGCGGTCGACAGAATGGAGGTTACTTTAGTATGTATGCATTAATAATAAAAACAAAATATCGGGTGGCTGGCATATACAAGGACAGTTCACAAATTTTTGTCGTAACATGGTTGGCGTTGAATGACAAATGCAAATAAAGTGTCAGACAAAAGCTTTTTGTATGACATTCATGTGTGTCAATTACCATCAGCGCATTAGTTCGTGTAGGTTAAATATTATTTTTTTCCATTAAGGTGTGGACAAAATTAAGATAAAAGGTACGATAAAGTACCTCTGTAAAAAGGGGTTATCACCACAAGACATGTGGTAGCTAGTCTATTGTACAGCCTTTTTAACCTTTGTTGGAGGAGTGGTAGCGTACTAGATGACTGGTGCAAGGCCGTTATCGTGCTGCTTTAGAAGGGAAAAGGTTTCCATTGAGGTGTGGGTGATTAAAAAATAATGGACAAAATTGAGATAAGAGGTGCGATAAAGTACCTCTGTAAAAAGGGGTTATCACCACGAAAAATTTATAAGTACATGGTGAAAGTATTGGGTGATTCTGCCCCTTCGTACCAGGTATTCAAGAACTGGTCACGAGATCTCAAACTGTGAAGAGAGTCCTGTCAACATGCACCAGGTGCAGGAGCCCCCAAAACTGTGGTGACCAAAGAAAATGTGAATTTATTCCATGACACGGCATTAAATGACAAAAAAAATACAGTCAAGGCTATAGCAGAGACATGTAGGTTTTCTGTTGATGCCTTGAAAAAAATTTTACATTAGGAATTGGGTCTAAAAAAATTTTCTGCACGTTGGGTTCCACGAATGCTGACGGCAGACCAGAAGCGTGTTCGCCAGGTTGCAACGGAGACAAATTTGGAGATCATTAACAAAAATCCTGATAAATTTAAGCGAAAATTTCTTACGGTCGTAGAAACATGGGTTCATCACTTCGATCCAGAATCCAAAAACAAAGCATGGAATGGCGACCCTTCCCTTCGAAAATTTCGTGTTGTTCCATCAACTGGTAAGATCATTGCTACAGTTTTTTGGGGTTTTGCAGGTGTTATTTTTGTGGATTATTTACCGTGTGGCCGCACCATAACAGGTAAATATTATGCGAATTTAATATCAAAAGTACGCAAAGCGATCAAAGAAAAGAGAAGAGGAACATTGAGTCAAGTGTGTGAACTTCCACCAGGACAACGTTCCGGCCCACAAAAGTTGGGTTGCAATGGCTGCCATTCACAATGCGCGATTTGAAATGTTTAAACAACCCTTTTATCCTCCAGATTTGATCCCCAGTGACTACCATCTATTCCCAAAATTAAAAGAATATCTTCGAGGAATCCGCTTTGCTGATGATAACGAAGTCATGTCGGTGGTAGATGAATGGCTGAAGACTCAAAGTTCTGAATTTTTTTTAAAAGGGTTTGAAACACTTCAACACTGATATACCAAGTTTAATTCTTCTCATGTGTTTGCTTCTATGTTAGGGACAACAATTCGTGAACTAACCTCGTAATCGCGCTTAAGTTACGAAGCTCTATCACATCGCAGCGCGATTAATTTTTATGATGTGACGCTAAATATCGACATCTCATTGTTAATTGTTACTTTGTTACGGTGTAGCGCAGTGCCATCTTGACTTGTTGCACAAAAGAGTTACGATGTGAAGTTTGATAAGTTCTATTGTGAGAACGAGGCTTTAAGCCTTTATTTAGATTAGGTCACTTAATAAATACAAGTGCGTAATAAATGACCAAAAAATTACACGGAACAGCCAACTCAACCACATACTTTCCAGAGCTATAGCGGCAAGCTGGACATCCCGCAGAGTCTTTGGCAAGACATGGGGTTTGAAACCAAATTGATCTACTGGTCATTAAACCCATGGTCACCTATGCTTCATTGATATGGTGGCCAAAAATAGAACAAATGCAGTTTGAAGTGGTCATAAACAACCACCAAGTTTGCACAGAGAACGGACCTCAACTAGGAAGGGATGCTTCAGTGTGGTACACTGATGAATCCAAAATGGATGAAGGGGTAGGAGTGGGCGTCACAGGACCAAATTTTAGGCTCTTAAAACCTCTTGGTTACACCCCAACCATATTTCAAACAGAATTACACGCCATAGGGATTTGTGCTCAGGAGTGCATCGAATAGAACACCCAAAGGGCAGAAATCTTTATTTTATCAGATAGCCAAGCAGCACTTAAAGCTTTGAAATAATACACTTGTGAGCCTAAGCTGACTTGGGACTGTAAGCAGTTCCTGAGACAACTGGCAGCGAACAATCAGATTACTCTGATGTGGGTTTCAGGTCACAATGGAGCTAAAGGCAACGAAGATGCAGATTGCCTTGCCAAAGTAGGGACAAATACAAAAATTTTCGGCCCAGAACCCTTCTGTGGACTTTTCAAAGCTCACTTGAAAGAAAAGGTTCGACGCTGGGAAATAGATGAAATGAAATCTCACTGGCATAAAGTGCCAGGACAAAGACAAGCGAAAAGGCTAGTAAGCAATTTGGTACACAAAGCGGTCCTGTTGTTCAGATGTGACTATTTGACGACTTTGTCTGCGCCTGTCCTTGAGAGTTTCAAGTTCCTAGTTTTTTTTTGTGGTATTCCTTTTTCAATGGGAGCAATACTTTTTCCTCTCTGCAAATCTGTTAGTCCAACATGAGGCATTTTTTGGACCGAAATAAAATTACCGGAGAATCGTGATTTTACTACTGAACACAAAATTCACGAGATAATAAATCGCAGCAGTCGTTTCTTTTTTATTATCATGTTTGTTTACAACAAAAAGCCTTATCTTAAAGTTGAATACCAAATTTTTTAGTCAGAGATATACAGGATCTAGGATAGATAAAAAACTGAAAAATAATTGGGGTTTGCTTAGTAAAAAATTTTCATAATGCCATCCGTATCAAGATAAAGAGCGTTGAAGAAAAAAAATTTATACACATTTATTACGATTTTGCCGAAACTACTAAAAACATTGTAATGAAATTTTATACAAATATGTTTTAGAAGCTGATACATCCCATGAATTCGTACCAAGTAGTATTGGACCAAACTTTTTTAAGGTTAGATTTATTAATTAAAATTTCCAGTGAACTTAAACATTTTCGGAATATTTTGATTTGAAAATTATATAGTAATAACCGATGCTGGTATAAAGTATTGATAAAGTTATTAATTAAACAAAAAATCACAAAAAGAAAATTAAAATAAAGAATAAAGAACATAAAATAAAATTCAATTAGAGTAAGTGTTCAAAATGTCCTCCGTTTCACGAATACACAAGTCTATCATTTTTTCTAAAAAATCCATTAATCTTTTAAACGGTTCGGGATCAGCTATAAGGTCATTAAAGTGACGTTAAATTCTGTCTTCCAATTTTTGACATGAATTTACCTCTGTAGCATAGGCTTTTTCCTTAAGGTACGACCAAACTGTGTAGTCAAGAGGAATAAAATCACATGACCCAGGAGGCCAATCAATTATAGCTTCTACACCTCTACCAATCCATTGATTCGGAAAATGTTTACTCAACCAATTACGACACCTTTTATCAAAGTGCGGTGGAGCTCCATCGTGCATAAAAATAGAGATCTTCGCTCGTTTAGCGTTAAATCTTCTACATACATACATACATAAAGTCACGCCTTTTTCCCATAGGGGTAGGCAGAGACTTCCTTCCACTTGCTACGGTTCTTACACACATCTTTTGCTTCCTCTAAATTTATCAGTGTTCTAATGCATGCTCGTCGGTTGTTGGTACTCTTGACCTGGCCTTTCTTCAAAACAATGTTGATCTGATCGAGATATGTTCGCCGAGGTGGACCTCTACCGACTTGTCCATTCACACTCGCCTTATAAATTTGTTTCGTCAATCTTCCTTCATCCATCCTTTCTACGTGTCCAAACCATCTAAGCATTCCTTTATCTATATTTGTAACCACATCTTCTTTTACACCACAGCGTTCTCTTATCTTACTATTTCTTGCTTTATCCAACCGAGTCACTTCGGCTATACTACTCAGACTACTCATCTCCGCAGCATTAATCCTATTTTCATGCTTCTCAACACTTCAACTTTAACACTTCTGTATGCAAAGCCAGACGTGCCTTTTTTGACACTTTCTGGGTGTTCATAAAGCTATGCAGTGCCCCACTCATTTGTTTTCCTGCCAACACCCTTCGCTCAATGTCACTGTCATACTTTCCATCTCTCGTGAATTTTGTACCCAGGTATACAAACTCATTTCCTTGTTCCACTCTTTCTTTCTTAACCAGAACTTCACAGTTTGTCCTGCTTTCTTCTCTTTTAAAAACCATTACTTTTGTTTTGCTTACATTTATTTTCATCTCTTTGATTTTCAGGGCATCATGCATAACATTAACCATCGCCTGCAACTCCTCTTTAGATGACGCTAATATGACTTGATCATCGGCGTAAAGAAGGCATTTGACGATCAAATCATTCATTTTCAATCCATACGCACTCTCCTTCAAATCTTTTAAACAATCGTCTATATATAAGCTAAACAGCCCTGGCGAAGCCACACATCCCTGTCTCACACCTTTTTCAATGTTAAACCAGTCCGTGTAAGCTCCGTTTATCCTGACACAAGCAGTGGAATCCTCGTATAGTGATTGCAGTGCTCGTATTATACTACCGCTCACCCCATACTTAATATCGACCACAATTTACTCCTCACCACTCTGTCATATGCCTTTTTTAAGTCTATAAAAGCGCAATAGACGTTCTGACTTCTAGCCAAGAATATTTTGACCACACCTCGTAATGAAAAGACTTAGGTGAACATAACTTGATTAGAACGAAATTGTTTTTCAAGAAAGGCCAGGTCAAGAGTACCAGCAACCGATGAGTATTTATAAAAGCACTGATGTAAGTAGAAGAAGCGAAAGACGTGTGTAAGAACCGTGGCCTACTCCTACGGGAAAAAGGCGTTAATATATGTAGGTATGTATATAGATATTTTATTTAGTGTTTGAAACCAATAATAAATGTTTTTTAAATGTTTTTGTTAAGCCTTTTTTTGTTCTAAAGTAAAAACATCAGAAAATACAGTGACATACATGGCAGGATAATAGAACAATATATTGAACGAACCAAATTAAAAAATATGGAAACATAAATTAATATCTTGAGTTTATTTCAACGTGTGTATTAAATAATTTAAGTTGTGTGGCAACTTTTAGTTATCAACGTAAAATTTATAATTTAAAATAATTTTTTTACGGTATTCGACATTAAATTGGATAGTATTATTTACTCTTTTGACAAAATTAAAGCTGATAAATATCACAAAAGAAGTATATACATTATTTCTGAAATAATCCTAGAGTGAAAGGTATTTAGGTATTGGCACGTGAAACAGAGCGCTCCAAAATAACATTATTACGGAGATCGTGCGGTGTGTATCAAGCGATTATATTAGACTGGCTGGACTTTCATTGCCTGTGGCTTTGTAAATTCTTCAAGACTAATAGGTAGATGAATCAGAGCAAGTAAAATTATTTTGTCACAAGTAATTATTTTTATTGTATTTTCTTTTGTGTCAATTCCGATTTAAATACGACAAAATATAACTTTTAGTTTTAGTGAACTTATTCAATCTAAAATTGATACTATATAATTTATTTATTGGTGATATGTTTCACTAACAATATTTATTTTAAAGCAAAATATTTATAAAAGAAAATATTATTTTGTATCTTTTTATTTAGACTTAAATTTTTTTTTATTTATGATAAACAAATTTAATCAAAAAAAATCTAAATTAAATTTGGTAATAATTATTTGTTAAACTAGCTTTTACCCGCGGCTTCGCTCGCGTTGATGTCTTGAAATAACTGTCAAAGATCATTAAAAAGTAAATAAAATGTGATAATTTTTTTTATTGCTTGACTGGGATCATTAGTATTTAAAAATTCTGAAATTCAACCTAGTTTAAAAAAATAAAAACATGCTTTATTAAAATAACTTTTTCTTTCTTCTCCTTCTTTTGCCTTTCAATTCGTCCAACTTTGAACATAAGCTTCCCCTAGTTTTTTTCCAATCGTTTCTATTTTGTGCTTTTTGTTTTTAATATATTCCTCCCATTTTCTTTATGTCGTCTCCCATTCCTTCTGGAGTCGTCCTCTTGCTCTCTTTCCAGTCCATGGTCTCCATTGTTGTATCGTGGTATTGCACCTATTATCCTTTTGTCTGGCGTTAGCCATTTTAGCCTAACTATATGTTGACCTGCATCTTTGAATTTTGTTTTGTTTCTTATCCGGTTATTTTGTTTTTTATCTTGTAATTTAATTCCCAACATTTATCGCTCCATGGCTCTTTGGGTTTTCTTTATTTTATCGATGTTTGCTTTAGTCAAGGTCCATGTTTGGCCAGCGTTTGGAATTGGAAGGTTGCACTGGTCAAATACTCTAGTTTTTAGGCACTGCTGTATTTTCTTATTTTTTAGGACTCATTTTAATTTTCCTAATCCGACCCTTATTTTATATATATAAATATATATATATATATATATATATATATATATATATATATATATATATATATATATATATATATATATATATATATATATATATATATATATATATATATATATAGCTCTCAAAAGCTCTCAAAATACGCATTTGTTTCGGTAATGACTTCTTCATTCGACTCAAATCTCTTACCGCTCAGCCATTTCTTTAGGTTTGGAAACAGAAAATAGTCACAGAGGGCTAAATCTTGAGAATATGCTGGATGGGGTAGCAGTTCGTATCCCAATTCGTGGATTTTGGCCATCGTGACTAGACAAGTGTGCACTCGTGCATTGTCTTGATGGAACAGCACTTTCTTCTTCGCCAAATGCGGCCGTTTTTGCTTCAAATCAACGTCGAATCTGTTCAAAAGCTTTGAATAATATTCGCCGGTGATCGTTTTACCTTTCTTGAGGTAATCGATGTAAATGACACAGCGTACATCCCAAAAAACTGTGGTCATGACCTTGTTGGCTGACAGACTCTGTTTCGCCTTCTATGGTCCACGTTCACCCCGAGCAACCCACTGTTTCGATTGTTCCTTGGTCTCTGGCGTGTTGTGATGGATCCATGTTTCATCCACAGTAACAAAACGGCGCAAAAATTCGTCCGGATTACGGCTGAACATCGCTAAACACTCTTTTGAAGTGGTCACACGATTGCGCTTATGGTCGAGTGTGAGCAATCGCGGCACCCATCTCGCAGAGAGTTTTTTCATGTCCAAATATTCGTGTAAAATATGATGTACCCGTTCAGTTGAGATACCTACAGCATGAGCCAACTCAAGCACTTTCATTCTCCGATCATCCAATATCATTTTATGGATTTTATCGACAATTTCCGGCGTGATCACTTCTTTTGGGCGACCTGGACGTTCGGCGTCACTAGTGCTGGTACGACCAAAACGGAACTCTGTAAACCACTTCTTAACCATTGAAATTGATGGTGCCGAGTCCCCGTAGTATTTATCAAGTTTTTCCTTAGTTTCAGTGATGGATTTTTTACGTAAAAAGTAATGCTTAATCAGCACACGAAATTCACTTTTTTCCATTTTCGTAAAAATTCACGAGGTTGTCTGCTTTGAACGGCTATCAAACACTAACTGCACGACGTAGCTTGCTCAAAATTAGAAAGTTGCCCACTGATAGATTATAGTTGACGGCAGCACTGTTGCATTTGGAGTAACTGCGCGGGAAATTCAAAAAGTCACTGACTTATCAAACTGCCCTCGTATATATATACACACATACATACATAAAGTTACGCCTTTTTACCATAGGGGCAGGCAGAGACCACTTCATTTTTAGACCTACTTTTTCGGATTACCTTGTTAGTTCAGTTAGCACAGTTTCCAGTTCTTCGAAAGTAGATTTATATTCTTTTTCTTCGTCTAGGTGCCATGACCGTTAAACGATCGTTGGCGATCATTCTGGCCATCATATTCTGTCAATAATTATTTTGTTAGTAGCCGCTCGGAAAAGTTGTATAGTGGTGAGACCAAACCACTGTCTTGAGATTTTTGAGTCAGGAAGTTCTTCGTCTGCCGGGGCGTTTCTTACTAATTTATCTTACCCCGTATTATAAGATGTAGAATGTCATACTTTTCTGGGTGTCTCATGATATGTCCGAAATATTCAAGTTTTCGTTGTTTTACAATATTGACCACTTCTGTATCTCTATGCATTCTTCTAAGCACCTTCTCGTTTGTGATCTTTTTCACCCAACTTACTCTTAGCATCCTCCTGTACAACCATATCTCGAAAGTTTGTAGACGTTTGAGCGTGGCTTTTGTTAGTGTCCAGCTCTCGACTCCATACAAAAGAACTGGAAACGATAGATCATGACTGGTAAAAAGTTTTCCCGGGCACACTCAATAAGTATTTTGATTTCAACTGATGGATCCCAGTCCCAGTTTATCCTGGTAGTCCAAGGTAGTTCGCACTTGAGACTCTGTCTAATTGTGTTCCGTTAACGTAGACACTAGCAACTTGATTATGAATTCCTTTTCTTATTAGCATGTATTTGGTTTTTGCTGTGTTTATTTTTAAACCAAATACTTCGCAAGCTTTAGTCACCCTTTTAATAAGTCTCTGTAGGTCATCGATGAACTGCGCGAGTATTACGGTGTCATCCGCGTATCTTATGTTGTTAAGAATTTGTCCATTTATCACAACTCTTAAATCCATGTCTCCTAGGGCCTGCCCAAATAACTCTTTGGAGTATAAATTAAAAATGAGTGGAGACAATATACATCCCTGTCTTACACCTTTCTTCACTTTAACATCTTCCGTCAGGTGACCTTTAATTCTGACTTTGGCAGACGGGTGCCAATATAAATTACCTATCAAGCGGTTATTTTGAGTATCTCCATAAGTTTGTCATGTCGCACTTTGTCAAAGGCATTTTCAAAATCCACCAGGCACACAAACACGTCAGAGTCAACGTCTCGGCAGCGCTGTATTAGTACTTGAACTCCAAAGAGTGCTTCAAGCATTCCCAATCCTGATCTAAATCGAAACTGAGGTCTGCCGATGCTCGCTTCTAATTTTTGATATTTTCTCGAATAAATAATACGCAAGAATACTTTAATTTATCCCCAAGTTTGCCCAATCCATTGATCTAAAGACGTCTTCCAATGCTAATGTGAACAATTTAGGAGAAATAGCATCTTCCTGCCGTACTCCTTTGTAAATTGGTATCGTAATTATCTTACTACAAAAATTAATAAATCATTTAAACGAAGGTGCAATGAAGAGGCGTTTCAGAAGCTTGGCAGGAGGCTTGGTCCTCTAACCTATCTTGTTTTTGAGAATTTGATTCACCAGCAGATTGCCGCCTTACTTGTTTTTGCCAGGGCATAAAGGTATTTCTGCTAACGAAAAAGCAGACAAACTAGCTAGGCAGGGCTTTTGAACACCATTTATTGGGCCAGAACCAATAATAGGTTAGGTTAGGTTAGTTTTTACCCACAGAAAGTAGATGATTAATTTGATTAATAATGATCTCAACGCTCATTGCCTGCTCATTAAATCCAACAAATCTAAATTCATGTTATTCGGTAGTGGGAAAAACTGTGAAAAAGTATCTCATTCTATTAATATGTATATGTATATATCGATGTATATGATAAACAACTCGTGATGGTAACAGAAGCTAAACATCTTGAATTAATTATGAACCCTGATTTGAGATTCAAAATACATACTAATAAACTTCTATAAAGAGCTTATAGAAATCTGAAAATAATCTATGCTAATCGCCACCTGCTGCCCATTCAAACTAAAAAGTTATTACGTAAAACACTAATTTTCTACGATTATGCGTTTTCACCCACTTTCCCGCACTCATTTCACTTTCGAAAGTGTCACTTTCCCGCGGGAAAATACAAATATGTCAATTTTAATGTTATTATATACATTTCATTAATTTTACCTTAGGTAATACTAGTCTAACTTTCTTTAGGTTTCAATATTTCTCTCAAACTGTGGCGTTTCGATTGAGGAAGAAAGAGTGGAACAAGTAAATAAATTTTTCTACAAGCGTGCGTGATTCACCCTCTACCCGCACGCAATTCAGTTTGGAAAGTGTCATTTTCCCACAGTTGTGCGGGAAAAGTTTTCCCACACTAGTGCGGGAAAAACATTTATATGATATCCTCGTAAAATATAAGTGGTGGGTGACAAAATATGAAAGTTCAAGCTTTTTTGTTGCAATACTAAGTGAGTTTGTTCAAAATCATCCATCATTTTGCACTATTTATTGAAAAAATGAACAAATATTGATAAATAAAAATGTATTGTTATGAAAATCACCCTATATATAGGCTTTGATTGATCTGATAACGAGTAGGTAACAATTGATGTTGTCATGCCGATCAATACACAAATTTGTTTGTAATTGTCAGAGTGACAGACAAAGCGTTACTTATATAAAATTTTCGATTCAGTGAAATTGCCACAATGGATTATTCATCTGATGAAGAACTTCCACAAGAAATCGTGCAAGCAGCTACAGATGCGAACTTAGAGTTATTCCCAACGAAATCTAAACAAAGGTATGAGAAGCAATACACGAGTTTTATTGAATGGTGCAACAATAAAAAAGTGAAAACACCAAATAAAGAAGAAGTATTTTTGGCTTATTTTCTAGAAATGTCTAAAACATGGAAGCCGAACACTTTATGGGCAAGATATTCAATGTTGAAGAGTGTATTCAAAGTAAAGCAAAATTTGGATATTAGCAAATTTTACAAAACAACTGCATTCATTAAAAGACAGAATGTCGGTTTTCGACCGAAAAAGGCCAAAATCTTCACTCAAGAAGACGTTTCAAAATTTATGACTGAAGCACCCGATGACATATACCTCATGATTAAGTTAGTAGCAATTATTGGATTAGCTGGTGCTTGCAGACGAGAAGAGCTGACAAAACTCACCATTGACGACATAGACGACAAAGAAAACCTGATAATTGTTAATATCAAGGATTCCAAAAATCATTCCTCTAGATCCTTCGTGATATCTGAAGAAGCAAATGATGGTTATTTTTTGAACGTATACAGAAAGTATGTACATTTACGTCCAAAAGAGACTCCTCACCGTCGTTTATTCTTGTATTACAAAAGTGGAAAATGTACTGTGCAATGTGTAGGAATCAATACCATAGGAAAGATACCCTCCGAAATAGCAGTATATCTGCGCCTTCAAAATCCAGAGCTTTACACTGGTCACAGCTTCAGGCGTTCCTCAGCCAATTTTATTTGCTGACTGTGGTGTGGGTATAACTAATATCAAACGCCTAGGAGGATGGAAATCGACTTCAGTTGCAGAGGGGTATTTAGAAGACTCCACCAATTGAAAAAAAGAAATGTCCAACAAAATTCTCAATTTGAACACTACATCGTCTTCCGGGTGCATTTTAGAACCATCCACGTCTATATCGATCGGCGACGATTTGATGCCTGTGCCTGCACATTCGATTTCTTTCGATAATGTATTGCCCGAGTTACCTTCTTCTTCAGGAAATCAGCCATCTTCAAAAAATATGCTGGCTTCCGCTATAAATTTACATAATGCATCAAATTGTACATTTACAATAAATATTACGAATAATTAGTGGATAGAAAATGTTACTCTTGTTAGTTGTTTCCATTTGCATGAATAAATAATTGAAAAAATGAATTTGTTTCCTACGCTTGTAGAAAAAGTATTGTTCCTAACTCATGCGGAAAGTGTCTTTCCCGCACTCGACTGCTTACCCGAACTCCGCTCCGCGTCGTTCGGGTTAACGGCAGTCGCGTGCGGGAAAGCATCACTTTCCGCACTTGTTAGGAAAATTACTATTATGTACTTGGGTTCAAAGTTTACGAGAGATGGAAAGTATGACAGTGACATTGAGTGAAGAGTGTTGACAGAAAAATACATGAATGGGGGACTGTATAGCTTTATGAATAGCCAGAAAGTGTCAAAAAAGGCACGTCTGGCTGTGTGTTGGTTCCTACACTTATGTATGGTAGTGAATGTTGGGTTTGGCAGAAGAAGCTTGAAAATATGATTAATGCTGCGGAGATGAGTAGTCTGAGAAGTATAGCCGGAGTGACTAGTTTGGATAAAGTAAAGAATAGTAAGATAAGAGAACGCTGTGGTGTAAAAGAAGATGTGGTTACAAAGATAGATAAATGAATGCTTAGATGGATGGATGAAGGAAGATTGACGAAACACATTTATAAGGCGAGTGTAAATGGACAAGTCGGTAGAGGTCGACCTCGGCGAACATATCTCGATCAGATCAACATTGTTTTGAAGAAAGGCCAGGTCAGGAGTACCAACAACCGACGAGCATGTACGAGAGCTCTGATAAAAGTAAAAGAAGCAAAAGATGTGTGTAAGAACCGTAGCAAGTGGAAGGAAGTGGTCTCTGCCAACCCCTATGGAAAAAAGGCGTGACTTTATGTATCTATGTAAAATTATTAGTAATATTAGCAATATTACAATGGATTCGTCGGACCGGGGATTCTAAGTAATTTGCAAAATGCAACAAATTGTTTTTTTAACATTAATATTTATAATAATTAGTAGAATTCATATAAATTTTTGTCTGTCGAAATGAAAATATATATTTTTAATACGCTTTTTAAGTTTATATGCGTCCTAACTCACGCGTAAAGTGTCTTTCTCGCACTTGACTGCTTGCCCGATTCCCGCTCCGCATTGTTCGGGTCAACGGCAGTCGCGTGCGGGGGGAAAGACAAACAAATACGTCTTCTTCAAGCACTTGGAGGATACTTAAAGAGCAGCAGCTACATCCTTATCATTACAAACAAGTCCAAGAGCTTTTGCCAGACGATCTACCGGTTAGAGTGGATTTTTGTCAAAAATTACAAGAAAGGACAGCCCTCAATCCAAATTTTTAAAAATGTATTCGGTTTATCGATGAGGTCTCATTTAAGCGAAAAAATTTTTTTATTACATATTGCATACTAATTAGTAATACTAATAAATAATAAGTTTATCATTACTTTTTACCAGCAAACCCCAATTATTGTTCAGTTTTCTACCTATCCTAGAAAGGGTGTCACCTTTTTTGAAACATCATTACTATACCAGCATCGGTTATTACTTCATAATTTTCAAATCAAAATATTCCGAAAACGGTACACAGTATCGAGTTTTACCGGTAGTGTCGTCTAAGGGCCATTCAGTTGATAAACAGCTCAACTCTCACAGATACCCTTCACCCACTAGAACATAGAAGAAGAGTTGCAGACCAGACGTTACTCTACAGATATTTCCATGGCAGATGCTCCACAAAATAAAAACTCTTGTACCACCACTGGCCACATTCGGCCGAAGAATTCGGCACGCTGATCAGTCTCACCCATTTATTCTCAAGATTGACACTACAAGGACCAATCTTCATCAAGAATCCTTCTTTAACAGGGCTGCTACGGAATGGAACAAGTTTTTTCAGAGAACTATGACCTGCAACTTTTCAAAAAGCGGGTTCACAATCATTTCCTTTCTATAATCACTCCCCCTTCTAATAGTCGCAGTGCGAGCCGTCCGCGGCCGATAGGTCTATCCTTTTTGCGACTATTTTTGGTAAAAAAAAATATAAAAACAAATATAAAATTTCATTACAATTTTTTTAGTAGTTTTGGCAAAATCTTAATAAATGTGTATACATATTTTTTCTTCAACGCCCTTTATCCTGAACATTGATGGGGTAAGAAGATTTTTTACTAAACAAACCCCAATTATTTTTCAGTTTTCTACCTATCCTAGAGACAGAGTCACCTTTTTTTGAAACACCCTGTAAAGTATCATTTATAAGATCTTTACATTATTGCAAAAATTAACGTTTAAAAAATAAAATCTTCTGATTGTCAAAATTCACCACAACACATTTAAATTTTTTTCCACATTATATATATAGTCAAGTTTAAATAATTTTTTATTTTTGGAGTTATTATTTACGGGCCGAAACCCATATTAAATAATTTATTTTAATTTAAAACATTTCTTTCATGATTTTCAAGAAAGTTTAATTCTAAAATATAACGCTTGGGAGTACTAATTTCGGTAGTAGTGTTACCTCTAAATTTCAGGCATGGTCCCTATGTCATAATTATACAGAGTGGACCAAAAGTCTGGAAACGAACAAAATTTGGGATAAGCCTGTGTTGAGATACGGAAATTCCAGATTTGACATTCACAATGTTGTCAGATTTGACCGTTTCTCTGATAATATTAGTCACTTTGGTTTTTTAAATACATCAACCTGTATATTAAGTCATTATTGGAATCTCCTTTTCAATACGAGTTCAGCCATATGTAACACTTATGATTTTATGTACTCTAAAAGGTCTAGTCTAGGTCTAAACAATCATGGAGAAATGTGGTAGATGCATTCTACCATCGATTAGGGTACTGTCAACTTACAAATGATGCACATTTTGAACACTAAATTAAGTAATCATTATGTTAAAAATGTTGTTATCTTTTAATTGTTACGTTTTAATGTAGTTGTAGCAACCCCAGAACACTGCCTTGAGGAACTTCGGAGTTTATTTTGAACAGTGGTGTTTGCTCATCAAGGTATTTAACTAGGAAATAGCGATCTTTGAGGTAGGAGTGAAGGATTTGGTAATAATTGATAGGTAAGGATTTTCTGATTTTAAATAAAAAAACCTTGACAAATGCCTGCGTAATGTTTAGGAACCATGCAGCACAATATCTTCATTTTCTAGATCTTCGTTTATTTTTTTAGTTATGCGATTGTCCTGATAGAATAAGTAACTTGCCTTATTGTAAATTTCTCAAGCGGAAGTTCTAGATGAAAAGGGGATTGTAAAAATTCAATAATTTCAGCATTATTGTTTTTGACGGGATCCATTGGAAACGGCTGAAAAACTGTCTCCAAGTGTTTTCCAAACAGTGCAGCTTACTCGCTACTAGTCTTAGCCCATTTAGAGTCAGATATAAAAACAAATTTATGGGATGTATTAGCTTCCAAAACATATTCGTAAATAATTTCAGTACAATGTTTCCAGTAGTTTCGGCAAAATCGTAATAAATGTGTATACGTTTTTTTATCTTTATCTTTTTTATCTTGAATACGTATGGCGTTACGAAATTTTTTTACCAAGCAAATCCTACTTATTTTTTAGTTTTATATCTATCCTAGATACAGGGTCACCTTTTTTTGAAATACCCTGTATAGTCACGCCTTTTTTTCGTAATGGTAGGCCGAGACCACTTCCTTCCACTTTTTTTAAAGAAAAAAATAAATTAGTAATTTGGAAAAATGGCTACTTTCAATTGTTGTTAATATACGATGTTTTTTGTTCTTAAATTAATTAATAAATGCTTGTATCATGACGATTAGCAAAATTAATAAACACACAATTACTGGCTACTTTCGAGACGGGCCTGAAATGCTTCAATTTGATTATAATTAATGGCTAAGAGTCGCAAATCAGTGTTTATTTGAAAACTAATGGGCAGTTGATTTGCGGGGACTTGTAAAGAGAAAGTGCTTCTATTTACGTCAAGAAGTAACCTCATATGTTACAAATACATTTTTATTTGAATGAGAAAGTGAACCTACAATTTAGTAGTTAATATAAGAAGCATTTTGTGATATACCCCAATGGTTAATACATACTTAAAAACCATTTTTAAAACATTATTTTAAAAAAATGTCATTACAGACTAATTAACAGAAGCGGACTTAAAAACTTCGAGCGTATATTTGGGTGTCATTTAAATAAGCGTTATTTTAAATGAAATAAGCGATATCTTCATTAATGGAATGAGCGTCATTTTAATTGAATGAGCGATACTTTTTTAAATTAGTTAATAACTCTTAAGCGATACACACACACACACGCACACACGCACACACACACACGCACACACGCACACACACACACGCACACACACACACACGCACACGCACACACACACACGCACACACACATGCACACACACTCGCACACACACACTCACGCACACACACACACACACACACACACGCACACACACACACACACACACACACACACACACACACACACACACACACACACACACACACACGCACACGCACACGCACACACACACACACACACGCACACACACACACACACAGACGTCGACTCTGGGGACCTTGAAATGTGGAGATATATCAAATCCCTTTTAATAAGGTATTACACTTTTTATTGTGGTTTACTTACAGTATATAAACCAAATTTAAAAAAAAAATTATTTAGCGTCTGATACAAATTATTAATACAGTTTAAACGAATGACTTAAACACTAAATTTCTAAGAAAATGTTTAAAATGTTGTCCTTGCTCCGGCAATTTCGGCTCAAAGCAATAGTTTACGAAACGTTATAGAGCTTAATACGAGGCCTAACCACTATATGTTCAAACGGATAATTCTTTTGACGATTAATCATTTTTTTTAAATATTAATGTGCTAAGTGAAAAAAAAAGCTATTTATTCTAAACAAGCTCTATTTTTTTTAGTTTGAGCGTTTTTTAATATACAATAGCTAGTATTTTATAAAAATCACCAAATAAATTTTTTATAAAAACATTAAATTAAATTTTTTAAGTTATGATTCGTTCCAAACTCTTAAAATTTGCTTTTTAAAATATTTTTTAAATTTCAGAACAAAGTGCTGCGTAACATGACAAACGCCCCCTGGTATGTACGCAACAGTGACCTACATAGAGACCTCGGTATCCCAATGGTTAAGGATGAAATTAAAAGGTTTGCTGGTAAACATGAAGCCTGGCTACACCTCCATAAAAATGTAGAAGCCGTTCAGCTGCTGGACAATCAGCATCTAGTTCGAAGACCGAAGAGGACCAAGCCATTCGAACTCGTGTAAAGCTGTGTTTTTAAAAGCAAAATATAGTGCGCGAGTTTGTGTACATGTTATAGTCAGAACAACCTAAAGGACATCGTTGGAAGAAATTTAGTAGTACATAAGTTTTTTTTTTATGAAAATAGTCGCAAAAAGGGTAGACCTATCGTGTGGGCCGTGAACGACCCGCACTGCGACTATTAGAAGGGGAAGGGATTATAGAAAGGAAATGATTGTGGACACGCTTTTTAAAAAGTTGCAGGTCATAGTTCTCTGGAAAAACTGATTTTGGAAGCTTATTCCATTCCGTAGCAGCCCTATAAAAGAAGGATTCTTGATAAAGATTGGTCCTTGTAGTGTCAAGCTTGAGAGTAAATGTGTGAGACTGATCAGCGTGCCGAGTTCTTCGGCCGAATGTGGCCAATGGTGGTACAAGAGTTTTTATTTTTCTGGAGCATCTGCCATGGAAATATCTATAGAGCAATGACTGGTCTGCAAACTCTTCTTCTATGTTTTAGAGGGTGAAGGGTATCTGTGAAAGTTGAGCTGTTTATCAAGCGAATGGCTCTTTTCGAATGGAATCTAAAAGACGAAGAGAATGCCTTGGTGCTGAACCCCAAATATGCGAGCAATACTCCAGTAGAGGTCGGATTTGAGCCTTGTACGTTGTCAACAGTTGATCAGGAGTAAAAAACTTTCTGGCTTTCCACAGAAAACCTAGCCTCTGGCTTGCCGACTTGCGATGTTAGCAACATGGTCATGCCAAGACATATTATTGGACACCGTGACTCCCAAAATCGAGATGAAGGGACTTGGTTCAAGGGTATTTCCGGACATTGTGATGGGATGATTTGATTTAGTTTTAAGATTTTACCAGACTTAAATTAATGGTTGATCAATAGTGATCAGTTTTAATACCTCAAACGCCGAACAGCGTCATAAACAAAAAAACATGTTTTTCCTACAATGCATAAATGCTTCAAAACGTTAAAATTGCAACAATGATAAAGGCAGCTCTGCAAAAAAGGCTAAAGTTTCTTTGTGCTTGGGTATCACACCTCTCGTGTTGACCTCGTCTTTCATCATCATCTTTACTTTTGAAGCATCCAAACCAATCTTTTCACTACTACTTCGTACGATTCTCAATCACCATGTCTAAACGACAACAAACCGACTCTGGTTTCCATATGTTATCTCGCTGTGAGAGCGAAACTGACAGGAAGGACCAAAGAAGCAACGATCTTGGAACCTCGAGGCTCAATTCTCCACCCCTGAAATAGCACTTGCTTAGGTTAATTTAGAAGAAATCTGGAGCCAAAACACGACTTATTTCACCAAGGAAGGGAACAAGGTCTATTACCGATGCAACAAAGTAAAGCGGCGTGGTCTGCAATGTGATGCCGGCTTATATTTGTTGTATGATGCTAACTTCATACGTGTGGACCTTTCTCGTGCTACAGCTGCACCGATGCCGGCAGTACTTAACTCAGTCTCGCCATGAAAAAGAAGATTTTATCTCTTTCCCACAATCTCGGTAAGTAAAAGTAGTTGAATAGATATTGAATAAATTTTCTAATTTCATCTTTTGCATCACATTTAAAATGAAGCCCTAAACTAAGACTTAACCTAAACTATGAATAAATAAACTTCTCCTTTGAAATAATGCAATTTTATTGAATTTTAGTGTTTAAAATATAATATTTTATGCTTTATGCTCAAAATATAATTGAGTTTTGCTCACTTAATTATATTCTATCGCTCATCTGCAAAAAATATTGCTCAAAAAAGCAATTTTTTATCGCTTAACATTATCGTTCATACTATTAACGAAGATATCACTCATTCTATTTAAAATAACGCTCGTTTAAATATAAGTGCTTATCTTTATTAACCCCAAAAGGGTTTGTAAAAATTGTCAACTGTTTTTCCAAATTACATACGTACATACAGTCACGCCGTGTGTCTTGGCTTAAAAACCTAAGGGACTGGTTTAATTGTAGCAATGTTGAACTCTTCCGAGCTGCAGTCAATAAGGTACGGATAGCTGTGATGATAGCAAACCTCCGATAGGAGATGCACTATAAGAAGATACAGTCACACCGTTTGTTTTTCTTTCGCTTTTGCTACTTCCATCAGTGCTCTTATTTATGCTCGTCGTCGGTTGTTGGTACTGTTGACCTGGCCTTTTTTCAAAACAATGTTGATCTGATCGAGATATGTTCGCCGAGGTCGACCTCTACCGACTTGCCTTGTAAAACTATTTTGTCAATCTTTTTTTATCCATTTTCCCCAAGTGTCCATACCATTTATGATTTCCTTTATCTATTTTTGTAACCACTTCTTCTTTCACACCACAGCGTTCCCTTATCTCAGTATTCTTCATTTTATCCATTAGTGTCATTCTGGCTATACTTCTCAGACTGCTTATCTCTGCAGCATTAATCCTATTTTTATGCTTCTTCTGCCAAACCCAACATTTACGACCATAGATAAGTGTAGTGACCAGCACTCCTCTATGCACAGGCGGTCGTACCTTTTTTGACACTTTCTGGCTGCTCGTAAAGTTATGCAGGGCCCCATTGTCCTGCCAACGGTCGCCTGCGTTTTGATCCCAAGACATAAAATCCCCGACAAAATATTCCCGTGACATAAAATCCCCGACAGAAAACCCCTCGACCAAAAATACGCGACAAAAATATTGAAAATTTAATGATAACATAATATGTATATCATAAAATAACCTTACCGTCGTTAACATAATAAACAATTATTTGATGAAATATATTACACAACAAAATTAATAAAAAAAAACACATATTTTTATTACCAAAACAACTTTTACATCACTAATTAATGATTTTCATGAAGAGGAGCAAATAGAGTCTATTAATTTTGGTAATAGCAAATATTTTACTTAAGATTTTCTTGAGGGGAAGCAAATTAAGTCTATTCAACGATTGTATGATGTAAAAAACATCAACAATCTAATTTTGCTCAAAACGATAAATACTAGATTATCGATAATAAAAATAACAAAGTGTTGGATAGAAAATCCAACGACAGACAGCAGCACTCTAAAACGACCAATTTGCCGCCAAAATTTGAATGTTTGTTTATAATTTTTACAACTATTTTGGGCGCTTTCTTTTCAGTAAAATTGTAATATTACTTATATTATTAAAGGTTATGAAATTTTGTAAAATTTGTGACGCATTGTAGTAAAACTTCCAGAAAAAAACTCCCGGAAGGGAAATTCGCCTGAAAGGAAAGGGAGAAAAGGGGAGGGAACAGAAACTACCAAATATGGGAAGCTCCTTTTTTAGGAAAATCTTGGTATTTTAAATAGTATAATAATGATTTTGAGCTTCTTACCGTATTTTTTTAGCATTCTCCCTTATACTGGGGCATATTTTGTCTAGGATATTATGTCAAGGAATATTTTACCCCTGGGATATTTTGTCCTTAGGATATTTTGCCAAGGGATGTTTTGTCGGGGATATTTTGTCCGTGGATCAAAACGCGTGTCACCCCTGCAAACAACACTAAGGGTGTTGTGCTCAATGTCACAGTTATACTTTCCGTCTCTTCTAAACTTTTATGTATTGAAACCCGTCACCTTTAATTTTGCTAAAAAAAGTAGATATAGCTAAATTTATGGATCGTTTTCAGGATTCTCCGCCTTCCTATTTTTAAATTTAATATTTTGCTTTTGCACATTTTATGGTTTTTCGAATGTTACGATGTTCATTTGAATTTTATGTATATTTTTAATTTAATTTTTTGAAACTGCTTAATCGCTTTCGACTGCGCGTATCTAAAACTAAAAGTATGGTTTCGACATGTAGATGACACCTTTGTTGTCTGACCTTATGGTAGAGACAGCCTTAACGAGTTTCTCGTCCAAATCAACAGCATACACCCTAGCATTAAATTCACAATGAAAATAGAGAACAACAAAGAATTGACATCCTGATTGTGAGAAAAGAGAGACAACTAGGACGTACCGTATACAGAACAACCACCTAGACAGATCGTTATCTACACAACACATCTAATCACCACCCCTGCTAACGAATAAGTGTTATAAGAACTTTGGTAGAGAGGGCAAAAATAATCTGAAACCAGAACATCTAAATAAGGAACTAAATCACCCTAAGGACACTCTTATATCAAATGGATATAACGTAAAAGATTTATAATGTATGTATGCGTCAAAAGAATAGCACTTGAAGTGACGACCTTAGCTATAAACTAAGAAGTCGTGAAGTCACTTTTTAAAGCGTTTTTATCTTAATGACAAATATGATTAGCCGGCTTCTAGGAAAATATGATATCAAAACTATCATTACTATCTAAGAAGACCAAAAACCATCTGAAATCTGCCAAAGATAAGAGAGCCCCACTAAGTTCTGCAGCTGTTTATCGTATTCCATGTACTTGTTAAGTGTCTACATTGGAATAACTAAATGGTCCTATGACACCAGTATCAAAGAACACAAATCCAACTGCCGTCTTGGATATACAGAAAAATATGCCGTCGTGAAGCTCATACATAATAATGATAATCACAGAATCAAATTCTAGGACACCCAAATTTTATGAACCCCATCTACATATTACTCGAGGCTCTATAGAGAAGCGATTGAAATACATAAACACAGACAGAATTTTAATAGATCTGAGAAAACACTTAGAATTAATAGTACATGGGTACCGGTTCTTAAAAATACAAAGCTGCTTCCTTACAAACATAAAGAGAATGAATCTCACCAATTCCTGAACAGCCCTGAAATACGTCCCGCCCACCAAAACGCATATAGCCTGCGATCGTGATTTACAAATGTCACAAACCGTCAGCCTTAGAAAAGCCGATAAAACTACATCTCCGAAACTTTGAGAAGTATCTTAAAACGGCTGTTAAACCCGAAAAACCATTTACCACCACTTTTAAATCGCTGTTTAATTTAAATTTTTAATTATATATATATTTTGTTGTTATCAAGCCATGTCCCGTTGTTTACAAGATTTGTGTCGTTAAGTGTTCCCCCATATTTTATTTATTTTTTATTTATTAACAAATTCCACGCTTTATGGTAAGTTTTAAAAAAAATTGTTATCTCTCCAAACACTATGTCAATACGCAACATTTTTTACAGACAATAAAATATTTTGAAAAAGGCATGAGAATCAAGCCGAAACGTCAATAAAAAACTTGACAATTGTGTTATAATACCAACGTTTTATTTGGACCTATCTCCCAAGTTTATTTTGAAATTATATTTAAACTATTTTTACATAAAACTGTTTTAAATATGAATCTTTCGGTGAAAGTAGTGTGTTTTTATACCAGTTTTAGTTTTTTAAATTAGGTACCTATTTGTATTTTATTAAATAGTTTATGTTTAGTGTATTTTTATTTATAAATCAAAATTTATTTATTTTTAAAAAGCATTTCGCACAAAGATTTCGTTACGCTACTTGTAAGTTGTATAGGACAATGAGACCAAAGTAGTTCAGTTGTCTTTGCAGCCATGATATGTGCAAGTAGTACACCACTGGTCATCTAATGAAAGAAGCAGTTGCACATGACCGGAAAGGGAATAAATAAAATGCCAAAGCAGTCCGCCTAGTTCTAATCACGAATAACAACACATTCCTGTGATGCGCTCATCCGAACAGCATTTTGTAAATCAAATATTCTTCCTAGATTGGCATACAATTTGTTTATAATATGTTGCCCTAGGTATAAGGCATTATTTTATTCCGCAGCAAACATGAATCAAAGAACAAAGTAGTTAAATTGTCCAAAGTTAATACCCATAATGACACAGTAAAGTCTCGTGATACATTTTCTGTTTCTCTTTCTGAATATTACAAGTAAAAAAAAAATATAGATACCTACGCATACTTTGTAATGCTAAATTACCACTATATATATAGGGTAATATTGTATATAATATAGTTTCATATAAATTTATTATCCCTGTTACTCGAAAAATAATAGGGTTGAAGAATGGGAAAGCGACAGGGCCAGATAATTTGTAAAACCATTAAATGAGGAAGATATCAGATGGCTTACAGATATATTTAATGAAATATACTTCACTGGAATCATACCCGACGTGTGGCTCAAAAGTACATTTATAACGCTATCCAAGAAATCAAGTGCAAAGAACTGTGAAGACTTTCGTATGATTAGTCTCATGAGTCACCCTCTTAAACTTTTTTGAAATTAATCCAACAAAGAATATATAGGATCCGCGAAGAAAAGATCAGCTCTACCCAGTTTGGGTTTTGGAATACCCTAGGTACTAGAGAGGCACTCTTTAGCATACAAGTCTTATTTCAAAGAGCTCGAGATGTTAATCGTAATACTTGTGCTTGCTTCATTGATTATCAAAAAGCATTCGATAAGGTTCAGCATAATAAGATAATGGAAGTTCTTGAATCAATCGGACTGGAGAAACAAGATCTAAGAATTATAGCAAATCTTTATTGAAATCAGACCTCTTCGGTCAGAATAGACAGTGAGGAATCCGATGAAGTTCTGATAAAGAGAGGAGTTCGACAGGGGTGTGTACTTTCGCCATTACTGTTCAACATATATTCAGAATACATGTTTCGAGAAGCACTGGAAAATACCTCCGACGGGGTGATTGTTAATGGCGAGTGCATAAATAACATACGATATGCGGATGACACAGTAATTATCTCAAACGATCTAGAGGGACTTCATGGAAGGCCAGCTACTGATAGATAACAGACCCATCCAAAGAGTTAACAAGTATGTCTATTTGGGAACAAATATTAACGAAGAATGTAACCACTCGGTTGAGATGAGATGCCGAATTAAAAAGGCTCGAGCCATATTTCTTAAAATGGAAAAAAATTTCAAAAGTAGGGACCTGTCTTGAAACACCAAAATGCGGATACTGAGGTGCTATGTGTTCTCAACTCTTCTATACGGCGTTGAGTCATGGACGTTATGTTAAACATCTTGCAAGAAATTAGAAGCCTTTGAACTCTGGCTCTACCGTCGTCATATAACCAACAAAAAGGTGCTACGTAGAATATAAAAAGAAAAACAAATCTTATATCAGGTAAAGAAACTTAAACTTGAATACTTTTGCTACATCATAAGAAATCCTGAAAGACACCGGCTTTTACAGCTTATACTCCAAGGCAAAATACAAGGTAGAGAGAGTCTGGGAAGAAGAAGAATATCATGGCTGAAGAATCTCCGAGTGTGGTTTAATAATTAATAATCAACTGTGGGCTTATTCGAAATTACCTTGATAATGAATTTCCACAACATTGGTTTGGCCGAGGTAGTCAATATGCTTGACAAGCACGTAGTCCAGATCCTAACCCTATAGGTTCTTCATTTTGGGGGTTTCATAAATCAATGGTTTATTACGAATCAATGAATTCTCGTGCCGAACTTTGGCGAAAAATAGTAAATGCTGTAGATGTATTCAGAAATGATAACATGCTTTTAATATCAGAAAATCATTCGAGAATCGAATACAAAAATGTATTAAAGTAATGTTTAGCTTGTGATAAATAATTTTCATTTATTTTGGGTGATCCTTATTAAGTCTACTATACTATACTATAATAATAATAATGATAATAATAATAATAATATTAATAATAATAATAATAATAATAATAATAATAATAATAATAAAAATATTAATAATAAAAATTTATTCTCAATATAAGGGTACAGATTGTGAATAAAATAAATCCACGGAAGCAGTACTGCTTGTGTCTGGATATTAACATATGTCCATATATATCTACAGGGTGTGGCACCCCATACGACACGATCCCTGTAAACCAAACCATACATTTTTTCGGGAATTTCTTCATTTCATTAGATGTATATTGATAAAGGCTGGAAAAGGAAATTATTTTGGAGTCTACAGGGTGGCTAAAAATTGTGACAAAAAAAAGTAAGACATATCAAAGTTGTGTTTTTTTAAATGAAACACCCTATATTTCGTTAAACTTTTAAATAGTACAAAAAAAATAATACGATTTCATAAAAGGTACTATGTAGCTAACTATAACCGTTCTCGAGTTATTGATTTTTTTATGAAAATGCTAGGTACGATTGGAAACTAAATAACATCGAAATGTATAGAAATCATCCCTTCGAATTCTGACCAAGCATAAAAAAAGTTTTGGGCTATTGATTTCGATAAAACATGTTTCTCAATATTTTACAGAGTGTTCAAAAATCATTGCCATTTTTTTATAATTTCGGACAAAGATTACTTAGTTATTTCAAATGAAACATCCTGTATTTTTTTGGTCTGAATAATATAAAATTTAATTATCTTTAATTTTATATTGGGATTCCGTATACCTAACCTGAATAGTTTTTCAGATATTGGCTTTTTCAAATAGTAGTTCTTATTTCAATAGTAAAAGACCAAGGGAGTGATCCACCTGGGTCAATAGCAGTACATGAGCTTCTACTTCTTAACAGGAAAATTAAAGAAATGGGACTAAACTAAGGAGCTGGAAAGGTACAATGCTGCAGTGCGTATGGAAAAATAAGATCTCTTTTACAACTCTTATTTATTCATTCATTCATCTCTAAAACAGTAAATTTTTGAGAGATAAAACAAGTGTACCGTTTCTACGTAGAGAAGATAAAAAAATTATTTTTAATGATTTAGTTTTCCAAAAAATGTGGCATAAAAAAGTAGGTATGTACATTTTAACTTACTCAGTATGGCGTACGTAGCGTGTTCTGTGTGCTAGACTGAAACTGATTAAAGATTATGATTTACGAAAAAGCTCTGTTTACCATCTTTTGTGGAAATATTTTAAACAATGTTAAAATTATAAAAGTATTTCATTAAAAAAAATTAACATTTAACGCCCTGTATCTTCTTTAACACCAAGCATTGGACTAAAGTAAATTGTGTCATATCGCAATATTTTATACAAAGAATCCGTAGTTGCTCTGTGTCCCATTATCAACGGACCACCCTGTATAAATTCGTTATTTGTCCCCTGTAATACATCTAGATATTGTCTTTTATGCAGCTTATTTTTGTTACGTTAGCTAATAATGGTTTTGATGAAAAATTTATTTAATATAATGACATTAACATAATATTTATCAGTAAATGGGCTAGCCTCAACATATTAATTAAACAAAAAGTTTATATTGGGTAACTACGTTCTTTGAGTTCTGTGGTACCTACCTACTGATAATATTCAATAAATATATGCAATACATTCAGATTGTAATCTTTATTAAAGTGACCCACCAATGAGGTAAATGTTGTCTTAAATAAGATCGTAAAGCTCAAACTATATGAAATTATTCTTTTTAGATAGTCGAATAATCGCGTTGTAAACAATTCAAGGTTGTAAAAGCATATCACACTGATTGGTGTTTGCCATAAGACCTTGAGATAGAAACGCAATATTATTAGCTTCGTTTGGTAAAGGATACTCCTGGATTTGCTTTGTTTGTTAATCAGTTTTTATACTTTTTAAAATGTATCGTCACGTTTAATTATTTTCTTGAATATTGTGCGTATCATCTCATAGAACATGGAGCGCGATCATATTCAAAAACATCACTATCATAGAATTTCCATTTTTGAGATAAGATATAAATGATAAATTCGTGCGAAAAAATTCAGAAGGTGATTGCCCGTATCAAATTATGATGGATCCTCCCCATAACAAAATTACCCCTAAAAGGTGACGAGTAAAATTAAGTTTTAATTTTTTTTCTTAAATTTAAGTAGAGGTATTTTGTAATTTCCGTACACTAGCAAAGAACTTACCCCCGGTATTTTTTCAACATGCATGTTACATTACAAAAATGCACGTAGAAAAGTCATTCAAAGTCCTCTTTCTTTGAGGGCAGAAATCCTCTTCCCGGAGACTGAATACGTAATGTTCACAGCTGGCTTTAAAACCCCAAAAGGAGTTGGGGCCGGAGTTTTAAGCAGGAAACCACAGATTGAAATATTTACCAGTCTTGGCAGGTATGCTACAATCTTTCGAGCTGAAGTCTTCACTATCGAATTGTGTGCAAGAGAGCTGACCAACAGACCTCTAGCAAACAAAAACATAAGTATTATATCAGACAGCCAGGCTGCTTTAAAAGCACTGAGCTCCAACAAGATAAATAATTCTAAACTTGTATGGAATTGCATCGAATCCCTGGAGTACATTGGTGCGAACAACAGAGTCACCCTGCTGTGGGTACCTGGGCACCAGAGGGTGGAGGGAAACGAAAAATCTTACACCCTTGCCAAACGGGGGGCAAAATCTGCGTTTACTGGACCAGAACCGGTTTTTGGAGTCACTACAAATGCCGCCAAAACAATTATTTCGGACTGGGTGAAGATGAAAATACTCACGTACTGGTCCGATATACCAGGGTTGACCCTCGAGAAAAACAACTAAGCAGATCCTAGAATGGAGCAGGAATGATCTACGAATTCTAACGGGACTGCTTACAAGACACTGTCGTCTAAGATACCACCTCGGAGAAGAGGTCCAAATCAACAAACGGACTGTCGATTTTGCTGCGTGGAAGACGAAACTGCTGAACATATACTATGTTGATGCCCCGGTCTGGGAAGAATAAGGTTCAACGTATTTGGTTTTACCAACCTAGAACCTACCGATTTCAAGAAAATCTCACCCCATACAATCATGAAAATCGTGAGAAGGGCTGGATTGTGCGGTGAACTGTAACCTCTAGGGGTAAGCTACAATAAACCTACTAAAGGTCGCAGTGGAGGGGCTACCTACGCCCCTCTCACATGATACCCAATCTAACCTAACCTACATTATAAGGGAGTAAAATTAACATCCCTTCTCTCTCTCTCTCTCTTGTCCTTTTACTCTCGAGAGAGTATGGTGACATCATGTCTCAATTGCTCGAATCGTAGTTTTCCATCCTTCTCTGTCTTGAGCTGCAAGAGAAGCTTCTTGCAGACCGTGACCGATTATTTCTTTGGTTTGGACCACCCAGCGCGTCGGAGACCTTTCTCTTGGTCGTTTACCATTGATTTTTTCCTCTACAATATGTGTCCAAAATACCGTAGGTATGATTGGTTTATCCTGGTTGATAGCTTCGTGGTGATTTTTAGTTTTTTAAGAATTGACACGGTGTTCTGTGCATGATATTCGCAGCATTCTTGCAGAAAAAGTTGCCCAGTACTATACAGGGTGATTCATTAGGAATGGTCAATCCCTGAACTGGCGATACTACCAGAATATGGCGATTGAGCTTAACATGTCTTATACAAATGTTGCAGGTTTACGAGATACAGGGTATTTAAAGTTGAAATTTTAATTTGAAATTTCTTAATAATTTTGTGATTTTAAGCAGTATCGTCTTAAAAATTGGCAACTTTTTGTTTTTTGGTATGAAAATTACGAATTTTATGCTGAATTTAGCACTATTTATAGAGGGCGTTAGTAACACCCTGTTACTTAGAAAAATTACAACATATCTTTTTTGCATAATGAGTTATGGCTAAAATAACTAAAAAATCTAAAAGGCAGTTCAATTTTGAATAAAAATGGTACTCTTGTTTATTTCATGTAACTCTATCAGTTTTTGAGTTATTTCCATTTTAAACATTCAGAATAAAGACTCCTAAGCCACCGTTATTACATTGACTTTTTTCAAGTAGGCTTGTGTCAGAACCTATCAGTTTTTCATGTGAAGAAATATTTGAAAATTTTACTGTCTTTAAGTAAGAGTGTAATATTTGTAGTAAAATAAGAAAATGCCAAGACATAATGAATTTTTTAACAGTGAAATGCGTGATATGATTTGTGTTTTTGGTCAGTCGAATTATAGTGGACTTGGTGGAGCCAAGGTATTTAGAATCGTAACCAAATCGAAAACAACCCAATCACAAACTGTTCAGACGTATTTATACCCGCCTATGCGAAACAGGGAGTTTTCGTCCTAAAAGCTTAAATGGTGCTCCAAAAAATATCAACTTTGATGATGAAGAAGAGGTTTTAGTTCGTATTTTGGAAAATCCAGATCTCAGTGCTCGTCGGTTAAGTGCGGCAATAAGAATAAGCCAATCGTTTATCTGGAGAATTTTAAAGAAAGAGAATCTCCGTCCTTATCACTATGCTCCTGTCCAAAATTTGCTGACTCAAGATTCGCCAGTTTGCCTACAGTTTGCTCAATTTATACTTTATACTTTAGTTCGTATTCCAAAAAATTTAGATCTCAGTACTCGTCGGTTAACAGGAATAAGCCAATCGTTTATCTGGAGAATTTTAAAGCAAGAGAATCTCCGTCCATATCACTATACTCCTGTCCAAAATTTTCTACCTTAAGATTTACCAGTTCGCCTACAGTTTGCTTAATTTATGCTAGATAAAGAAAACGAAAACCAGGATTTTTTTAATTACCTCCTTTTCACCGATGTGGCGACGTTTACTAGACGAGGTGTTTTTAATTGGAAAAACAATCATTTGTGGGCCTCCAAAAATCCACATGCTCTAAAGGAACGACATTTTCAGCATAAATATTTGGTGTGGTGTGATATCTGGTTTTTTATTGGTCTTTTAAAACTTCCTCACAGTTAAACACACTACAAGAAGATGTACCACTAGTCATAAGGCGGAACATATGGTTTATGCCCTCAGTACGGCAATACCTGAATGAACATTTTCCTCACCGGTGGATTAGACGTGGCAGTGAATTTGTTTGGCCACCTAGAAGTCCAAAATTAAACCCTCCAAATTTCTCAATATGGTCACAAATGAAGTACATGTTTTACAAACATACAATTAATTCCATCGAAGAATTACGACAGAAAATTCAAGAAGCTGCTAATATTATTAAAAATAATCGACAAATGTTATTTAATGTTCAAAGATCTTTAATGAGACGCTTTACAAAGTGTATTATTATTACTATTACTATTATTACTGATTGTTATTCATTGTCTTGACTGTTGTTACCCCGCATAGTAGTAATTTAAAGAAATAAATTCATTTCACAATAAACAAAATTCATTAAATGTTTAAAATGCAAATAACTCAAAAACTAATAGAGTTACATGAAATCAACAGGAGTATCTTTTTTATTCAAAATTGAAGTGTCTTTTAGTTTTTTTAGTCATTTTAGCCATAACACATTAGGCAAAAAAGATATGTTGTAATTTACCCAAGTAACAGAAAGTAACGCCCTCTATGAAAAGTGCTAAATTTAGCATAAAATTCGTAATTTTTATGCCAAAAAACATAAAGTTTCCGATTTTCAAGACGATGCTGCTTAAAATCACAAAATTATTAAGAAATTTTAAATTCAAATTCCAACTTTAAATACCCTGTGGATCTCGTAAACCTGCAACATTTGTGTAAGACATGTTAAGCTTAATCGCCATATCTTGGTGTGTGGTATCTCCAGTTCATTGATTGCCCATTCTTAATAAATTACCCTGTATAGACGGGATAAAATGATGGGAGCATATGCAGACTATCGCTAGAGCTAGGAGACAAAATTTTAAGTGATTTATTGTTATTATGTTTCTCTGTATGTGAACAATTTATGTAATAGTCGATTCCGTTGTTTTTTTAAATTAAGTTTGAGACGTATTTGTGCCAAAAAAAGTTGCAACAAAACTATAAAGAATTAAAAATATTAGGCATTGGCAACTACGATTGATAATCTCAAATCATTCTTGCATAATATTTAATTCTATTGATCCTCCATACTAACAGGTTTATAGCCGTTACGCCCAAAATAACGTCGACACCTAAAACAAATGCTAATTTAACAATTTTAAATAAAAACGCCTCGATTATGTACAACGTGTCATCATTTACATATAATATGTATTATTCTTATTTTTTTTTTAATAACAATGTAAGGTGTGATATCGTCTCGTCTTTATCTTTTGCATTTTGGGATGAGCAGCATAACTGTCAACCATTTTAAGTTCAGATTCCTCCCGGAAGAGAAAACATTAGTGGAAATATTTAGTTTTGTTTTTTTATTAAAGGCGCTTCGTTTTCTCGGATGTTTAAGATTTATAGAGAACGCTAAACAATTTAAATATATCACTGTATACGAGGACAGTTCACGAATTGTTGTTTCTAAAAAAGTTGGCGTTGAATGACAAATGCAAATAAAGTGTCATGCAAAAGCTTGTTGTACGACATTAGTGTGTGCCAATTACCATCAGCGTATTAGTTCGTGTAGGTTAAATATTATTTTTTTTCCATTATGGTGTGGACAAAATTAAGATAAAAGGTACGATAAAGTACCTCTGTAAAAAGGGGTTATCACCACAAGACATGTGGTAGCTAGTCTATCGTACAGCCTTTTTAACCTTTGTTGGAGGAGTGGTAGCATACTCGATGACTGGTGCAAGGCCGTTATCGTGCTGCTTTAGAAGGGAAAAGGTTCGCAGAAGGACTGTAAGAACTACCGAGGTATTAGTTTACTCAGCATAGCCGGCAAACTGTATGCAAAGATATTGAATAAAAAGTAACGAATGAAACTGAGAAGATGATATGGGATGTGCAAGCAGGATTTAAAAGAGGAAGGAGATGTATGGATCAGGTCTTTTCATTACGAGGTATTGCTGAAAAATTCTTGGCTAGAAGTCAGAACGTCTATTGCACTTTTATAGACTTGGAAAAGGCCTATGACAGAGAGGTGAGGAGTGAATTGTGATCGACATTTTCTATGTATTGGTTGAGCAGTAGTTTAAAACGAGCACTGAAATTACTTTATGAGGATTCTTCTGCTTGTGTCAGGATAAACGGAGCTTGCACGGACTGGTTTAACATCGAAAAAGGTGTGAGGCAGGAATGTGTGACTTCGCCATGACTGTTTAACTTATATATAGACGATTGTTTAAAATATTTGAAAGATAGTGCGAGTCTTTACGACGATGATCAAGTCATATTAGCGTCATCCGAAGAGGAGTTGCAGAAGATGGTTAATGTTATGCATGATACCCTAAAAATCAAAGGAATAAAAATTAATGCAAGCAAAACGAAAGTAATGGTTTTTGAAAGAGAAGAAAGCATGACAAACTGCGAAGTTTCGATTAAAGGAGAAAGAGTGAAACAAGTAAATGAATTTGTGTACTTGGGTTCAAAGTTTACGAGAGATGGAAAGTATGACAGTGACATTGAGCGAAGAGTGTTGGCAGGAAAACAAATAAATGGGGTACTGGATAGCTTTATAAACAGCTAGAAAGTGTCATAAAAGGCACATCTGGCTGTGCATAGAGGTGTGTTGGTTCCTACACTTATGTATGGTGAGTGACTTGGTTGGATACAGACGAAAAAAATTTATATGGCGAGTGTGAATAGACAAGCCGGTAGAGGTTGACCTCGGCGAACATATCTTGATCATACCAACATTGTTGTGTTTACATTGTGTGACACATTTTTCCCAAATTTCGGGAGTTTTTTTTTTTTTATGTTCTGGTTCCCACGAAAAGGGATATCCTGTAATGTTCAGAGAACATCGTGGGAACCAAGGGAAAGAAGGTAGGAGTTGGTGTTCTTCTTAAATTTCTGGAGGTTGTATGCCTCGGGGAACACCTCCCTAGGCAATGAGTTCCAAAGCCTCGCAATTCGTTGGATGAATGAGTCTTTGGAAAGTGATGTTCTGCAGGTCTCCAAAGTGACCACGAAGGGGTGTGAAGACTGAACTTGACGGGTTAATCTCGAAGAGACTGCCAAAGGAGGAACGATTGTTGATATTTCAGAAGAGCATCGTCCATGAAAATATCTATAAAATAGAGACAAATCGCCATCTTTTCTACGGTGTTCCAGACAAGTGAGCGAGTTTGTAAGCGAGGCATCACCGACGAGACGAATTGCCCTTTTTTGGACAGAATCCAGTAGCTTCAGGATATGTTTAGGTGCTGCACTCCAAATATGGGAACAGTACAGGTCGGATCTGTGCCTTATAGATCATAAGCAGCTGACTGGAGGTGAAATAGCTCTTGGCACGAAACAAAAAACCAAGTTTTGGGATGCACTTTTGGCAATGGACCTCACGTGATTTTCTCAGGAAAGGTTATTGCTGATAGTAATACCAAGCATCGATATGGATGACTTTAGTGGTATGGTTACTCCTGACAAAGTTATGTCAGGCACAGTGAGATCGGCTTTTCTAGAGAAAAGACATGCTTGTGTTTTGTTTGCATTGAATTCTACCAAGTTATTGGATCCCCATTCGAGAATTGTTGCTAAGTCCATATTTATATTGTTAGGAGTGTGTTAGGAGTGGCAGTATTAAGTGCTTGTTGCCAGGTTTTTAAAACAGCCGTATCTCTGTAACCATTAAATACAATGTGATTTATATAATAAGTTTTGCATATTCCCCAAATATACTTAATGGGATTAAATTGGCAATGGTAAGGCAGAAGTCTTAGCACACGATGTCCATAACTTAGTATAATTCCATTTACTTTGTAAAAATTTTTTCTTTCGTGCCTTTTACCTATCAATAATAATTCCGGCTTAAAGCAATACTGTGGAAATGAAATATTTTCGTTCGTTAACCATTATTTTATTTTCTGTCCAGGAGTTTGTTGGTTGCTTATTTAAAATTTCCGAATGCTACGGAACATTATCTAATACAATGACAGATGGTTCATGTAATGATGGTAATAGTTTCTCTTTTAACCATTTCACAAACACCTCCGTATCCATATTGTCATGATAATTGGCCAATTTTGATTTTGACGAAAATAATATAGACTAATTTAGACTTTATGTTATCGTCCTAACAAATTCTTTTTGTTCCACCTTTAGCAAAAATACAAGTTTCGGTCAGATAAACAGATGAAGAGCATTCTTGCTTACAGTGAGTATATCTTCTTAAAAATTTAATTCTTTTGTGCACTACTCTATCTTTTTCACGCAAAGCCTTTCGGTTGTCATCATTTTTAAACTTAAATTAAAATTCTCCAAAGACTCGTTCTAGAAATTTAAAATACATATTTTTTTTTTACTTTTTCTAATATTATATCTAAGGAGACATGTCCTTTTTTTACGCATTTTGAACACAATGTCACGAATTTTAAATTTATAAGCTTTGGGAAAGTCAACAGTGTTTGGATGTCGGAAAGGTTTATATTTTTTAACTTTTTGTTCACTATTTTCATCTTTCACACTTTTTAAAATTACGGTTAATTTTGTTTCACCCTTCGCATCACACACACACGCTGACGTATAGATAAAATTGGTAGCAACGGACCTCCATTGTTCTTTTCCGCAGTAAAATAAGAGTGTACATTTAATATTAATGCATCTACATCTAAAACACGTCGTGGCATTAGGTATATATACACTACTTGAAATTATAATCGGTACTATTTGATTTTAATGTCGGTACTCACTACAATGATAACCCAGGATTACTAATTACTTTTATAAAAATCTAACAAAAATGAATCAACAAGCCAAATTCAAGCTTAATAGATTGGTAAATTATTAAAATTTGTTTGGATTACTCACTTACCTCTCTTGTTATGTACAATAAATATGTCATTAAGAACAGATTTTGTTGCAAAATTAACCTTGCTAACAAATAAAAATATTGATCCTTAATTTCCAAACAAGAAGTCCCTTATAAAATAAAATTTGTTACCTACGAAATTTGTTTAAAAATATAAGAGTAATTTACTTTCATACTTCTTAAATATACAGTTGAATACTGGATATCAAGTTTCTAACGATAATCCGAAACCACCTCGTAAAATATGCTATTTTTGCGAGCTTCCCTTATTTTTGTGGAGCAGTTTATTTTAATAATGCTTAGAATATATCGAAAATATAATCATCCATATTATTACAAACTACAGTAACAGTAAGCTATTACTGTTTTAAAAAAATGCAACAATTACTCGTTGTTTAATTAGTTGTAGAGCCAAAAATATTATGTAACTTTGTTTCTCTTCTTAATAAAAATACCAATATTATAAGTATAAAAATAGAAAATTGGTAAGTTTTTTAAAATAAAAAATATCTACCAATTATTATTGTCTGAAATGAATTTTAATTAAACAACGCAGATACTTATATTTGATGTTTATTGTTTTTGCTAAAAATTAAAATGGAATTAGAAAATTGGTCATCTCATAAAAAACTAGCGTATTGTGTATTTCATAATGATTATGTCTTTATTTGCTTAATAAAATATATTTTATTATTTTTATTTTAAATAAATATTCTTCTGCTTGACATAGAAAGTTTACCAAAAATAGGAAATTGTGTAATAAATAATTGCATAATTATAAATGGCAAATTTTTTTAACGATTTAATTAGAGAAATTTTAACAAATGTAAAAATAAATTGTTGATTTTAAGCCCAAGCATACATCTACGTAAATGTTAAATTTATAAATTATATAATATTCAAAATTAAAAGATATGAGTTACAGAGACAGTAAAATTACATATAACAAGTTAATAAAAACATATAGGTTAAAATTGTATAGTAAAGATAAAGTATAGTTGTTGTTTAAAAGGTATAACTAAAACATTAGGTTACAAAATATCTATACTAGAATCTGTTTGTGAGGTCATACGGAGTGAACCTTTTAAGTCTGCGTCTGATAATTGGTTCATTAACTAGATTTTTGGCGAGGCTATTGTGATGAAACTCTAGTCTTTTGATGTGTTTTGCACTTAACACTTTAATTTCTTCTTTGACCGAGGGAACTTGAATATCACGTGCAATGATATTATTAGGCACAAACCAGGGTACACTTGTTATCATCCTTAATACTTTGGATTGGAACCTCTCAATTATGTCAATATTTAAAGAAGATGCTTATCCCCATAGCTGAATCCCATATGTCCAGATGGGTTTGAGTACGACTTTGTAAACCAATACCTTATTCTCGGGAGACAGTTGGGATTTACTTTAATTATCCAATATAATTGCCCAAGTTTTATTTCAAGCTGTGAAGATATGTTTCTTCTAGGAAAGTCTTCTATCTATATGGATTCCAAGATATTTGGTATCTTCTGACTGTGGTATTTCTTGACCATTTAAAGTAACAGGGTGACAGTTACCTCGTCTATTTGTGAAGGTAACATGATTAGATTTGCCTTCCTTGACTATGATACGCCACATTTTTAACCATTCATGTAATTGTTAAGATTTGTTTGAAGAATGCCATTCGGGGGTCTGAGTGTGAGGCTAGTAAAGCGGTATCGTCGGCGTAAGTTGCAGTGGTGGATTATGTGATATGGATCAGATGTAAATAATAAATATAAAAGCGGATCCAAAACGCTGCCTTGAGGGACCACTGCTTTTATCGGATGAAGTGTTGAATGTTCGTCTTAATATTTTACCACAAAATTTTGTGAAACGTTACAAGAAAGGAAAGCCCTCAATCCCTATTTTTAAACATGTAACCGTTTTATCAATGAGGTCCCATTTAAGTGACAAAAAAATTTAATTTACGTAATGAATACTAATAAATAATAATAATTAATAACTTTATCATTACTTGATACCAGCATCGGTTATAACTTCATAATTTTTAAATCAAAATATTTCGAAAACGGTACACAGTATCGAGTTTTACCAGGAGTACCTTTTTGGTGCAAAATTGAATGATTTTTAAACATATTCGTATAAAATGTCACTACAATGTTTCCAGTAGTTTCGGCAAAATCGTAAAAAATGTGTATACATTTTTTTTCTCCAACGCCCTTTATCTAGAATACAGATGGCGTTACGATAATTTTTAAATAAGCAAACCCCAGTTATTTTCAGTTTTCTACCTATTTTAGAGACGAGGTCACCTTTTTGAAACACCCTGTATAACAGTAGTTGAATGAAAAAGCAGTCTCGAGAATGGTGAAACAAGGCACCAGGAATAAGACCCAAGGTATGATTTGCCAAGTTTTCCGCAGTCATTTTGACACTATTGGTCAAAATTTAAAAAATGCCGACATATCATTGGTTGAAATAGTGTGAGGGAAATAGTTATTATTAGTTATTTACTATACAAGTGGAATAAAGGCATCATTAATATATAAGTTTGCAAGCTGCATACGAGTGCGTAGCACAAGTTATGTAAGCACACAAATATATTATTGATGTATTATCACACATGTATAGTACAACGTTTTATCTACGACTGCTTTTACTAAAAAAAAATGTATAGAAATGTTTTAATTAAATTTTGTAAAATTAAACCGAAAATATCTTAGTTAAAATCAATTGCCTTGAGATCAACGAAATATGTTTATTACCTTGACAACTACTTGACGTCCAGCCAGTTTGTTTGTAAACAACGCCTTTTAAGTAAAATTTTTGGCCGGTATTTGATATGCTTAATAAAAATGAGTAATTCAGATAGCCTTTTATCGGATATAAAAGAAGCTGCGAGCAGTGCCGTTTATTTCCTCTTGCCTGAAGAAAATCTAAATTAAAATACAAACAAACCTACGATCGTTTTGCCAAATGTTGTAATGAAAAAGGAGTAAAAGATGCCACGAATAAGAAAATTTTTATGGCTTCCTTTCAGCAGTTATCAAAGAATTACAAGTCGTCCAGTCTTTGAGCTTATTACTCAATATTAAAGTCAGTGATAGTTGCAAAATTCCAGTCACCTTAGCACAAGACCTATTCAAGAGGCGTACCCTCTTGCCAATTTTTTTTTAGGTTATTTGGACAAGAATATAGTCCTGAGTTTTTGGCTATTTTTCTTCTTAAGACGCCCTCTCCTTTCGAAGGTTGGCGATCCATATGGCTAACATTGTTCTGGACACAGCAGCTCGAAAGATTTCAATGAAAGTGCACCCAAACCATCTTCTGAGGTCTTTCAACCAGGAGTTCTAACGTCTACCAACAGATCTTTTCCCTTGAATCTTTCCTTCAATTATTAGTCGCAGCAGTTTATACCTATTGCCTCTCATAATGTGGCATATGTATGTAGTTTTTCTTTCTTTAATGAGGGCCATTAGTTCTTTCGGCTTCTTTATTCGTCTAAGTACTTTTTCGTTCGTAATTCGTTGGACCCATGAGATGCGCAGCGATATAAGTACATTTTAAACGCCTCAATTTTCTCTACAGTTGCAGAGTCCAGGGTCCAGGGTCCAGCATTCACATCCGTACAGCAACACACTGAAGACATAACATCTAATCATGCGAATCCTGATCTCCAAACTTAGATCAGGACTAGTAAAAATCTTCTCATGTTTATGAATGTTTTCCTGGCTTGTTCGATTCTGGAACAAATCTCTCGTTTAGGATCGCACCACGCCTTGACTATGGTACCCAGATATTTAAAACACGAGACTTGTTCAATCTGATTGCCGTTAATCAAAATTGATTCAGCAGTGTGTCTCTAGGAGAAGACTAGCAGTTTGGTCTTTGATATATTTATGTCCAATCCATGATGCTCACTATATTCAGTTATTCTATTTATCATATTTTGTAAGTCTGATATGTTATCGGCAAGGACTACGGTGTCGTCTGCGTATCTGATATTGGTGATACATACTCCATTTATTTTAATACCTCTCATGTCTTCCGCTAAAGCTTCTTTAAAAATTGCCTCCGAATAGATGTTGAATAGATGTTTCAGCCATTGCCGGGGTATATTTTAGCAATTAAAAATTATTAAAATTAAAAAATGGATATTTTTGAAATACGTTTTTTTCGTTCGTGAGATTGCCACACTAGCTACGCTAGTGGACAAACTCTCACCTCACGAAAAAAACAGTATTTTCATCTCTTGTTCTAAAATATATTATTTTACCATTCTTGTGACAGACCCATTATTCATCGAGTCAAGAAAATACTCATGTCACGCAGTTTCATAGATTTTGCCGGTTTTGCCCAGACGTTTGTCGGTTATATTTAAGTGTGTTTTCGTAGCGAATGGCTGTTAGCCATTCATAGATTTTAACGGTTTTGCCCTGACGTTTGTCGGTTATATTTAAGTGTGTTTTCGTAGCGAATGGCTGTTAGCAATAATTTAGTTGCACCAGTCGACAACCAGGCTGCTATCAAATCTCTGAACTCAGTCTACTTGACCTCTAGGGCAGCTATACAATGCCGAGCCACTCTGAATAAGCTAGCAGCTAAGTTTAAAGTTTACGTTGTCTGGGTACCTGGACACAGGGCAACTGTAAGTCATACGAGCTAACAAGAAAGGGCACTACCCTCCCAGCTGTATCTGTCTCATCTTAGCAAGGAGTACCGATTGCAAGCTGCCAGCAAAGTAGTTGAAAAAGCCAACATGAGGTGGCAAAATGAACCTACATGTACATAATAGAAACAAATTTGGCCTATACTAGATCTACGTCGAACTACTGATGTTTAAACTCTATCCAGGGAGTCCATTGAAAATGCGATCGCAGCCATTACATGATGGATCCCATGCACGGCGCATGAGAATCGCAGGGCAACGACATGACTTCTGTAAAAGCTGTTACGATAAGGAAGAGAAGGCAACAATGGTACATCTTCTCTGCCACTGCCCTGCCCTAGGCTTTTTATACTAGGGCAACCGAACTTTGATGACTTATCCGATCTTAGCTTAGTTAGCATTAAAGACCTCACACTTTTTTTTAAGTTTCAACTGGTTCTCACGGTAAAGGAAAATGGCACTAAGTAGGTTTTCTGCGAACCGCCATTTTAGCCTAACCTAACCTAGCCGCGCCAGTCCGTTAATAAAAATGTAATGGAAATTGAATTGGAAAAATTGCTAGCATTGTCTGAACTTATTAATTTAGTGGTAATGGTAACGTTAAAATTAAAGTGCTAAATAAAGATTTAAAAAACAAGCCATGCTATGACGGTTCTTGTACAATAATGTAGTTTTCCTATTAGTTGCTAGCATTTTCTCTTTTATTATAATTCTGTGAAAATAAAACCGTAAATATTATTAAAAAAGTCGCCGCTACGTACGCAAGCCACCGTTTATTAGATTAACTTTATAACTATTATTTCGTAAGACAATAATACCGTTGTACATGTTGCTCCGCAACTGGAGGGCGAGCGATTTAAGCTTGGACAAGAAAATAGAACAGAATCAACTTATTGCATGTGGTTTTTATGACTATACGCCAACGGTGAAAAGGATTATACTAAATCTTTAAAAAACTAGAGATAAAAAAAAAGAAAAAATAAAGGTATCAATAATAGTATAGGAGCTAGCAACGTTTTCGAGAGAGAATTTCAGGTCAGCTGATTTTTGTTATGTCGTCCTTCTAGCTCTTTCCACCCACCACCAGGATATCAGAGCCCTTGAGACCAACAGACTCCGATCAAGACACCCACCCAACTTGTCAGTCAAGGAGCTCCGAGAGTCAAATTTCAGCTTTCCTCATTCTTGGGAACAATATTGGCAAGAAAATTGCCCTCCACATTGCCGAAATAGAGAAAGACCACCTGGCTTCAACCAGCCTCCGCACAAATTATGGCAGATGTGCTCACTCTTTTCACAAATGGGGCTTAACGCCATCCCCCCGATGTGACTGTGGAGCCGAAAGTCAGACCATTAAACATATAGTGGAGTAATGCGACTTACGATCCTACGAAGAGAACTTCACTGACTTCCTGACAGCAGCCAATGCAGCAGTGGACTACATTCGCAATCTAGATATCTGTCTGTGACCATAGCTCATGATGTGTTGCCATACGATAAATAAATAAAATAAAGCTCTTTCGGTTAGATTCTGAGCCACCTGGCTGGCGGTAGCGGTTGCGTTCATTAGCGCGCACCTTTCCCGTACAGGTAAGAATCCTAAATTTTAAAAAAAATTTAATGAGCGTAATTTTTTATTTTTTGGCTTTGGATAGATTTACCAGACATATATTTTTTATCACTGCTAACTATGTGCCATACGCGATTTTGTTTTGTTTTGAATAAATTTTTTTTGTATGTCTGTAATTTTAATATTATGTTATTTAAGGATAAATAAACTTAAAATTAATTTGCCAGACATTAATTCGATTGTTTAACTTTGAAAAAGCCCGAAAATGTCATGAAAAGCATGGCAATATGATGTTGGTAGTCAGAGAGAGACAGTTGCAGAAAGTATTGCTGTGAATGAGACGCAAAACCATTGCAAAACATAACTTGTTCTTGTCCTAGTAAGTACCAGTTTCAATAAAAAAAAATTTAACGTAAAGAAGAAAATAAAATTAGAACAAGACTTAATTAGAAATTATTATAAATTACATTTTTATTTCAAATATCCTGATCATTACAAGCAAATTACAAATAATTAATACAAAGTGATTAATATTTTTTCACTTAAATTTGTCACTGATATCCATCTGTAGTATTTATTTATGTACCAACTCAATATCTTTGTATTTTAATTTATATTTTACTCGTACACTCAAAACTTCCTGGCATTTTTTTAGTTTAACGCCCACGAAAAGTATTATTTTATCATTCTTCCTTTTACAAAAACCACATTTCATTTTATCACTGGCCATTGTGGCAAAATTTAAAAGTAAACATGAAAAATATGACGCCATGTTGTCAACTTGTCGTTGTCCATCTCTCTTGCACTCTAAACTGTCTCTTTCTCTCTCTCTGACTACTAGCATTATACTACCATGCTTTTCATGACTTTTCCGGGCTTATTCAAAGATAAACAATTGAATTAATGTCTGGCAAATTAATTTTAAGTTTATTTATCCTTAAATAACATAATATTAAAATTACAGACATACAAAAATACTTTAAATTTTCTTATTTAAAAATAATCGTGTATGGCACATAGTTAGCAGTAATAAAAGTGTCTGGCAATAAAAAATATATGTCTGGTAAATTTATGCAAAGCCAAAAAATAAATAATTCCCCTTTTTAGCCAGGTGGCTCAGACTCTAAACGAAAAAATCAGCTGACCTAAAATTCTTGTTTTCCAGACGTTGCTATCTCCTATACTATATTCTGCTGTACTTATTTAACACCATATATAATACAGGAATCACACAAGATGAACCTTTGTAGTCATCCCCAAAAGTTCCAACGCTAAACAATGTGCAGATGATTGCACAATAAGCCTCATGAGCCATACCTTGAAAGCATTCCTGAAAATAATACATAACAGAATGTATAGGAAATTGGAACAAGATATCAGCGAGAAGCAGTTTGGTTTTCGAGAAGGTTTTGGCACAAGGAAGCATTATACGCTTTAAATGTACTTGCACAACGATGCATGGACATAAATCACGATCTGTACAAATGCTTCATAGACTACAATAAGGCTTTCGACAGGGTAAAACACAACCATCTCATCACACTTTTAAAATTAAAAAATTTAGACAGAAAAGACATCAGAAATGTTGCTAATTTATATTACAATCAAAAAGCAATGTTAAAGGTAGAGGGACACACCACAGAACAAATGAAAATAGAAAAGGGAGTCAGGCAAGGGTGTATTCTGTCTCCGGAACTATTAAACCTTTATTCGGAGGAAATCATAAAAACTGCATTGAGCAATGAAGCAATTAGAGTTAACCAAAACGGAATACCCATTAATAACTTAAGGTATGCTGATGATACAGTACTGATAGCAAGCACACTCCAAGATTTACAAATACTGGTGAACAAAGTAAATGAAGAAAGCGAAGAATGAGGACTGACAATGAACGTGAAAAAAACTAAATTTATGTTGATTAGCAAAAGAACAAACATTGATGGACAAATCTACATACACAACCAACCAGTACAGCAGGTGGAAAAATACAAATACCACGGTACCATTATCAACAAAGACAACGACTGCTCCCAGGAAATAAGAATTAGAATATAAAAGGTAAGATCAGCGTTTATGAAAATAAAAAAAAATTTGTACAAAAGATATCAGTTTGGCCTTGAAAATCAGATTGCTGAGATGCTATGTGCTGTCTGTGCTGCTATATGGCATAGAGGCATAGACCCTGAAGAAAAAGATATAAAAAGACTAGAGGCTTCCGAACAATAGACATACCGTAGAATACTAAAAATTAGCTGGATAGACAGAATAACAAATATTGATGTGCTAAGACGGATAAACAAAGAAAAAGAAATAATTCTGACCATTAAAAAACGAAAATAACAGTATCTGGGACATTTTATGAGGGGGTCAAAAAACAGTTTGTTACAACTGATAATACAAGGAAAGATTCAAGGAAGAAGAAGTGTCGGAAGAAGACGCCACACCTGGTTGAAGAATCTGCGTGACTGGTACGGATGAAAAAATAAATCAGTTGTTTAGATTTGCTGTTTTAAGAATACGCATAGCATTGATAATTGCCAACCTTCGCAACGAAGACGGCACCTGAAGAAGATACTATAAGTGAGCTGGTACTAGAACGGAAAATCCTATATACTATTTTTGGGCCATGTAGAGATGAAATAACATGAGAATGGAGAAAAAGAAAAACTCAAGAAATACAGACACTCTATGGAAATGAAAATATAGTGCGCCACATCAAGGCCAATCGCATAAGATTGACAGGACATGTCCTAAGATCACACGATGAAAGACTCCTCAATACTGCCTTCTGGAAAAGTCCCGAAGGTAGAAGGTCGGTTGGCCGTCCAAGAAAAAGGTGGAAAGACACAGTAACAAGTGACCTACACAAACTGGAAGTACAACAATGGGAGATAACTGCGCAAGACCGACAAGAGTGGAGGACAATATAGTAAACGCGGCTAAGACTCACAAAGGGTTGTAAAGCCATTGATGAAGAAAAGAAGAAGAAAACCATTAAGTGAGCTCTAACTGCAATTAACAAAATTTAAAAAGGTAAAATTATGATTAAAGAAAAGAACTTTAATGGTTAAATATTATACGAAGCTAGGAATTTAAAAATTAAAAAAGGTTCTTAATAAAATTTGGCAATACTAATTTACACTAATAGCCCATTGTTCTTAACCTTTCAGCACACACTTCAGAAAAATGAACTGAATACAAGCAGCGGTCTAATAGACCATAATTGTATGAGAGCCTTAAAATTCGAAAATAATATTTGTTTGGGTTATAAAAATTTTATTTCATAAATTAAAACACCTTTTGGTAAAATTAAAAATATTTCATAACTTGTAAATTAACAATAATGTTATTTAATTTAACATATTCTGATTAACTAACAAAACTTAAAATTTTATTATTGTTTATTATTTTATGAGTTTGAAAACATTTCATGAAAACTACATGAAAATATTCCATACACAAAAAATTCTGCAGCATTTACAGTAGCTCCCTTATTCTTGGTTTCATACATGACCAAGAAAATCGTTACTTCATGTGGTCTCTGACCAAATCCATAGACATGCTCGTCGGTTGTTGGTACTCTTGACCTGTCCTTTCTTCAAAACAATGTTGATATGATCAAGATATGTTCGCCGAGGTCGACCTCTACCGGCTTGTCCATTCACACTCGCCTTATAAATTTTTTTCGTCTGTATCCAACTTTATCCAACCAAGTCACTCACCATACATAAGTGTAGGAACCAACACACCTCTATGCACAGCCAGATGTGCCTTTTATGACACTTTCTAGCTGTTTATAAAGCTATCCAGTACCCCATTTATTTGTTTTCCTGCCAACACTCTTCGCTCAATGTCACTTTCATACTTTCCATCTCTCGTAAACTTTAAACCCAAGTACACAAATTATTTTACTTGTCCACTCCTTCTCCCTCAATCGAAACTTTACAGTTTGGCATGCTTTCTTCTCTTTTAAAAACCATAACTTTCGTTTTGCTTACATTTATTTTTATCACTTCGATTTTCAGGGCATCATGCATAACATTAACCATCGACTGCAACTCCTCTTCAGATGACGCTAATATGATTTGATCATCGGCGAAAAGGAGGCATTTGACGATCAAATCATTCTTTTTCAATCCATACGTAATTACTTTCAAATCTTTTAAACAATCGTCTATGTAAAAGTTAAACAGCCATGGCGAAACCACACATACCTACTTATATCTATAACTATAACTTCTTTATCTGTTATAAATTTCTTACTTATTTAACTTAATGTTGCTACAATATATTATGTACTTAATTTTTACAATATAATAACAGTGAACCGTTTACTTTAATTGCCTTCACATGTTCTTTAAAAAAATATGGTTAAAATTCAATAATATATATGCCAAGTATATGAAATACTGGTTGCCTAACAATACCGGTTTAAAATTGTGTTTATATGTGTATGTATAATAATTAATTATATGATTGATTTCAATTTTTGTCGTCATTTTCATAAACGGATAACTTTTTCCATAGTGAAAGTAACAAATAAATTTTTCTGGTTCAAATAAATTATATGCAAACAGATTTAATAGTGTGATTTGAATAATTTACTTTATGCATGATATCCTAAACTAATGATTGCAGCACAGTTTTCACTATATTAACACTACAATTTTTAATGTCGAGGGTTGATTGACCAAGAATATTTGTTGCTCTTTTATGAATATCTTGCTTGCGTACATTATAGAAACCGAAGTTGGGTCGTATCTGAAATTATACAGGGTGTTTCAAAAAAAGGTGACCCTGTCTCTAGGATAAGTAGAAAACAAAAAAATAGTTAAGGTTTGCTTGGTAAAAATTTTTCGTAACTTTAAACTACTGGAAACATTGTAATAAAATTTTATATGAATATGTTTTAAAAGCTAATACATCCCATGAATTTGTTTTTATATCTGATTCTCATAGAGGGCGCTAGTTACACGGTTCATATCAAGTAGTATTGAACATAACTTTTAAAGGTTAAATTTATTAATCAAAATTTCAAGTGAACTTAAACATCATTTAATTTTACACCAAAAAGGTAAATTGTAATTCCTTTTTTACGACCTTTTAAATGATGACTGCTCTGTTGTTTTTTGAGATTTAGGTCTTAGATTAAAGAAAACTATATTTTTTAAAAGCCAACATTTGGGTCTAATATGTCCCCGCATTTTCAAACTTCACCAGTTACTGTTGGTCTAAGGTCAGGACGTTAGGTTGGGTTAGGCTAACTTTTTTACTTTTACAACCTTAATTAATACTGATTATTATTAGCCTAACGTTAGATACTTAAAATCCCTCTTTATTTAAAACTTTTTCCCGGAAGCACTAGATTTGGTGAATAAGTAATATACAATATCATAATTTTTATTATTTTTTTAAATAATAAACTACGTCATAATAGTGGAAAACAGTAAAGATGTAAAATGCAAGAATAAAATACGATTCACAATAAATATTAAAAATAACTGCCCCCAGCCAAAATTAAAACCTAATTTTACTCACCACCTTTTAGGGGTGATATATCGGGCGGGGGCTGAGAAAAATTTTGTTATAGGAAAGATCCATCATACGGGCAATCACCTGTATTTTTTCGCAAAAAAATAGTAACACTTTGTATAAAACCCAGCTTTAAACAACAAACACATCACTGTTACACGTTAAAATTTTAAATAATAATAATATAATAATTTTATTTAAAATTTTAACGTGTAACAGTGATGTGTTTGTTGTTTAAAGCTGAGTTTTATATGTACATCTGTCGAAACAAATACCTTTTATGTTTTAAAACCGTTTTATATTAAAACCTCTTCTTATTGCCCTGAAGACTTTAAAATAAATTGACGAAACGTTGGCTTCTATGAAATATAGTTTTTTTTAATTCTAAATTTCAAAGAACAACATAGCAATTGTTATATATTGCATTTATTTCTTAAGAATAAGATAATCCTTAGTCTTTTTACCTTATTAAATAAAACACTGTATTCTTAAAGTATTTTATTTCCAATTTATTGAAGTGAAACAAACTTCTCAGTCTACTTCGGAGACATTTAACGTTTAACGCTTACGTAGCATATTCCCTTGATGAAAAATAGGTAAGCTTGACGTCCTTCAAAAATGTATACACTTTTTAGCGAAGTAAAACTTTTTAGTCGACGTCAAAGACGGTTGCGTTAAACGTTTAGCGCTACGATAGTAAGGAAATGAATAAAAAGGATAAATAAATAATCAATAAATTTATACCAACATTTTCTGAAAACTGAAAATAATACAAATCGAATTACAAAACTATTTGTTGTTGACAAAATACACTTAAAATGTATAATATGCCGCTACGAGATGAAGGTACAAATCAAGCCATAAGCGCTTTCAATCTCCAGGTGGTAAAATATACACTGTGTTTATTTAAAAAGGACCCACCCTTAATATTTTAGAAATGCGACATTTAAACACGTCAACTTTAAAATTAAGGGGGACACTTTTTAGCGCTAATATCATAAACTTCAGATTTACCCCCTCTCCCTACTGGGGATTCCCCTTAAATTTTTTTAAATAGCGTATTGTTTTGCCTTTGATACCAGCCTTTCATTGTCATGTAAAAAGTTTAAAGAGAGCCAATTTTAAACAACGAGTAAATTACAATGGAAGGCTGGTGTCAAAGACAAATCAATATAATTGAATAGAGATTTCCAAGACCTTTTAAGTAAGGTACCTCACGTCATTCAATATCTTTGCATACAGTTTGCCGGCGATGCTAAGTAAACTAATATCTCAGTAGTTTTTGCAGTCCTGCTGCAAACTTTTTCATTTGTAAAGCGGAATGATAACGGCTTTGCGCTAGTCTTTTGGTACGCTGCTGCTTCAGCATTTTAACCTAGTCCTGTCATACGCTGCAGCTTTCCCCAATTTTAAACTGTTCAACGCTTCCACAATTTCTTTCACAATAATTTTACTTTCATTGCAACTTTCACTTATTTCCCCGAATGGGGCCTGCGCTTTTGTATCCTCTTTCTCAAAACTAAACTTTCGAAGTATTTCTTTTATCTCTTTAGAACGAATTTTATTAAATTCATTTTTATCATTCTCCTTCTTTCTTACCAGAACCTCTTTTGCAATACCTTTCAACCTTTTATACTCATTCTTTGCCTTGTTTACATCCTCAAACGTTGCTTTTTGCGTTCTTTGATTGGCCAATTGTAGCCAACGCATCCAACCAGGGTTTGTTCTTCTCAGACACTTCTTTTTAAACCTCTACACACATATTCTTTAATTTATGTTTTGTCCTTTGTTTACTTAACATAAACATATAAATAATACTATTTAATATATTTTTTACATTTTTATTCAGTTATTACTTACATTTTTAACAATTGTTCGTTAATCAAAAAATTAAATTTAATGATATGTTTATTTTATTTTTTAACTGTAACTATGCGCATTTAAACCTGCTAGATGAAGAAGAAGGATCTAGTTAATGCATGAAATAAAGAAAAAATTTCGTGGTATTTTGTGGTCTTTTTAATAATGTACATACAATGTATTTAACAAATGAGAAAAAAAAATGAATAATTGAGAAGTTCGAGAATCGAGAATGGTATCTAAGTTTGCAGTTAAAAGGTATAAATGTCATGACTAGTATTTTGCGTCTAGTCCTTCATGTGTACCTATTAAAGGTGAGAATTATTGAGTTGTCTCTTGGCTTGAGTTTGCCAAGACCTACTCTTTGCTGATGAAACCGGTCCAAAGGTGGTCACTTCGAGTAGATAAGATTAATAATTCTTTCTTTTACTTAACAAGCATCTGCATATCACCCGAAATGGGATAATGCACGATTATATATCAGATGTAATTCAATGCCAGGAGTGTAGTTGTTTTCCGATATATAATCGACCCACATATACTTATAGTATAGGTTAAAATGCGGCGAAATTAGCTGCTTTCTTAAAATTCAGTTTTATATATTTTTTGCAGTTTTTATTTAAAAATTAAAAAAATTATTATTTAGTCATTTTACCAAAAAAACAACTTAAGCCTGGTCGGTGGAAGTATTCTGAATATATTTATAATGATTTATTACGTAGAAATGGGTAATAAATTAAATGCTAAATAAAACATTTTTAACTAAAAAGAATCACCTACTGGTATTCAGTAGTTTGACCTTAATTATATTTTATTGATGCTTAGACGCCTTGAGTGAAAAACAGTAATAACGAAATATTTTATATCAAAAATATATTGTATATTAATGAAACACCTTTAATATGAATGTTGGGCGTAGTCGATCTCATAATTACGTTCTTATTCGTCAAGGCCATCGAGATTTGCAATTGTATCCAGTGATTAAGATAACTTGATTAATTGCATTCAACATAACAGACAGAGAACACAACTTATATTTCTTCATACTACTGTCAACTCTGACTTAGTTACGCAATAATAAATTGGACGTATTATTTTTGAGAAAAGATGATATAAAAACAAAATTGCAAGGTGAGGCAGCATTAACGGCACGGAATGTACCTACTTATTGCCTAAACCGTGGTGATTTTTAGAGTATGGAGAAATATACCTTACATTAAATCTATGAATTATTTCCGATTGTTGGATGACATCAAATATAGTACATAATCACAACATAAAATTCAATTAATTTACTTTTAATTATATTATATAAAAAATTTCTTTTCAAAACTAAAGTAGGTTTGTATTTAAAATGGCAAAATTTTCAAGTGAACACATAACCTTAAATTTTCTTCAATTTCCAAAACCTCCTTTAATAATAAAAATTTGTCAACGTTGTGCATCGAATTTTATGTAGTATTAACTATAACAGGACTCACCTTTTAAAGACAGAAAATCAGTGTTCTATGAGTAATCTATATACACGGTGATTTTTCTCGATGGCACATTAGACTTTATGGAAAAACTAGTCGGAATAGAAATATGAAAATGTGTAATAAGATGTTTCCGGCATTGGTCTATCGAATGAAAATATGCTTGACTTTCGGCGACTTCCGTTTGTACCGGAAGTAGACGTCAACTTTGTTGTTTTAAATAGAACCTAATATTTTTATTTTATTTTCGAATTCTTCATAAAATTTGTGCACAATATCCCATACCAAAAATGAAGTATTTTCGAGATATTTCAATTTTTTTCAAAATCTTGAAAAATCCTAGTCCACATTGAATAACGATATCTCCATTAATAACAAAGCTAGTGACGTAAAATTGTAACCAATAAACAACAAGGGTGTTTTAAACTATTTTAAACGCCAACATGCACAATTTAGATCATTTATAAGTTGCTTATTTTAAATAAAACATCCTGTATTTTATTACATTTTTCGCTGTATTTTTTTAAGCCAATTCGTTTGGAATAAATGAAAAACTGTTTGTTTGTATGTCCTTTAAAAACTCCCAAACTGCGAGACCAATTGGGATAAAATTTTCAGAAGTTGTTTTATACATACCAGGGGTGGTTTTAGTGAAAAAAAACTTGTGTAGGAAGTGGTAATGGTACCTTCCATACAACGAAAATGAAATATTCATAGCCAAACACCTGTCATGTCAAATTTTTATTTGAAAATATTGAAGTGGTCAAACATTTGTGTATTTGATTTTTTTTAATTTAAGCAAAAACATTTGTGAGCGAAAATCTTTGTAAAAATAAAAATTGACTACGATTTGAATAAAAATATGAATTGGCTTGGTTTTGATTTTGGACTGTTGGACAACAATTTTGATATTGACTGGATTGGCTGGTTTTAATTTTGAATTGGACTTTCATTACGATTTGGATAATAACAATTTTCATATTGACTGGATTGGCTTGGTTTCGATTCTGGTCTGTTTTATAATAATTAGATATACTAAAGGTAAAGAATCCTGTGAAGTTTGGTAGCAATCGAATCGATGAAAGAGTTAAGAGGGGGTTAAAATATAAAAACTAAAAAAATGGCCAAAATTTGTGTCGAATTCTTAGTTTTTGAGAGCCGATAAGTTTGAATGTGATATTCCCAAAACAGGCAAGCCTAGGAAAGCGTTGAGAGGGGGTTGAAATATAAAACCTATCAAAAATTACTAATATTATTGTCGAATTTATAGTTTTTGGGATCGCTTAGTTTGATAGTGACATTTTCAATTATGTTAGCACCCATACAAAAGGGCTGGGAAGGGAATAAAATATAAAAACTATTAAAAAGGCCGATATTAGTGTTGAATTCATAGTTTTCGAAGTCGCTGGGTTTGATAGTATTATTCCCAAAACAGGCAAGCCAAGTTAGCTAGTAGTTAATAAAAGTATTCAAATAAAAAATTATGGTCATTGATTATACAGTGCATTTCATTTCAAAACCAGCCAGTCCAATTAACTTTTGATTTTGCGTAAATGTAAGAAAAACAAAAAACACGTCGAATTTAAAATCAATGGGAAGGTTTAAAAATGTTATTCTGCTGTTTCAAAGTCATCGAGCGCTTTCCTTATGATCCAATCAGCATAGATGTTAAAGAGTAGTTGGCTTAGTATACAACCCTGTCTGACTCCTTTACTCACTCTGAATGGATTGGTCAGATCTTCTTCTACTTTGACGTATGCTGTGCTGTTGTCGTATAAATTTTGTGTTATTGATATTAAGTGGTATGGCAAACAGGTCTATTATATAAGATAAACAAATTACTAGCTATCAGTTATTTAACACCATTGAAATTTTCAAAAATTTAAAACAAGGGTTAACGAAAACACTTCTGACACTCTTCCGATAAAAGATGGAGTACCTCAATGTAGAGTACTCGGCCCATTACTCTATATATTATACATGGCGGATTAACCAACTAACGAAATCACTACGATAGGTACCTTTGCTGATGATAAAGTTATACTTTCAGAAGATCCGAACATAGTAGTCAGTAACCTACAGAACCACCTTTACCAGATACAAAACTGGACACAACAATAAAAAATTAAGTAAATAAAACTAAATCCTTAAGAAAAGAGCAATATCCCAGAGTCTCTCTTAATGGCGTTTAAATCCCTCAGTCTACAAGTACAAAATACTTAGGAATACATTTGGATCACAAAATGAAATGGAAAAAGCACATAACCAAAAAATAAAAACAGGTAAATCTAAAAGTTAAAGAAATGCAGTGGCTAATTGTAAGGATATCCAAGTTATAACTTTAAAACAAAGTTTTGCTCTACAAAGCAATCATTAAACCGATAGAGGTGTACGGCATAGAACTTTGGGGTTGTGCAAGCTAAAATAATTTGGCAATAATCCAGAGAAGTCAGTCAAAAACTCTACGAATGATCACTAATGCTCCCTAGTAGTAATTTTATTCCTGTGTTAGAAATTTTTTACTTTAATTTTTTTACTTTTTAGTTTGATTAACTTTAAATGCGTGTTTTTTAGTTTTTTTAAAGTAATAATTTATTTTTCGCTTTTTAGTTCGATTTGTTTTACTCACTAAAAAAATTATATATTAAATGGTAAAAGCACAAAAAGAATGCATCGGCCGGGGATCCAACCAGAGTTGCCCGCGTGGCACGCGAGCATTCTACAACTGAACCACTATGTTAATATTTGTTCTGCGCGCATGCGTAGTTCACGCACTAGTTCTATCTTACCCTTAGGCAAAGAATCCCTGAAGAAATTTATAAATCCCGCGAAAGTCATCAGGATAATCGGATATTTTGATCGAATTATTGCGTTGTCGTCGGTCTTTGACAAGTGTGCTAAGTTTAAATTAAATCTAATCGCTTATAGTAGGGAAAAATCAAGGCCAAAGAGTCAGTTACAAACATACATACAAGCAAACAAACAAGGTACAGGTGAAACTAATATAATCGTGTTAAAAAAAGCAATTGTTACTAGTAATATTATGTTACAGCGTGATTTATCTACAATCATTACATGTATGTTTATTTATTTGCTTATAACTTTGTAGAAGTTATAAAGTACTATTATTATTATTATTATTATTATTATTATTATTATTATTATTATTATTATTTTTTTTTCTTCGTTTAAGGCATCGACTACTGAGGTCATTAGCCTTTTCTAGTTTGGTTTCGCTAGATTTTATTGAAAAGTCTCGTTGTTCTCAGGTATTCTAGAATATCTTTCATTCTGCTATCACTACTAAGGCAGTCTTTCAAATTATTTGAGATGTTCTAGAGTCTTCGAGCATTTTTGTATTGGTGGCATTGCAATATTATATGTTCTACTATTAAGGTGGATTGGCATGTTTGACATTTTGGTTGTCTTTCTCCTGTCAAAATATAGCTAGAGGTTAAGTTGGTATGACCTATTCTGAGTCGAGTTATGTTGACTTGTTCTCTCCGTGTGAGTTCACGTGGATATCTGATATTTTTTGTGTCAGGTTTTATATGTTTGAGTTTTGAATCGGAAATTTTCCATTCATTATCCCATTTTCTATATATTTCTCTCTTGCAGTAATTCTTGCAGTCTTTAGGAGCTAAGGGGATATTTTCATCGACGTCATTTGTAGTTGCTAGTTTCGCTGCGGTATCTGCATTTTCATTTCCTTCTGTACCAATATGGCTAGGGATCCAGACAAGAATGATGGTTTTGCCTTGTGTTTGAAGGTAATAAAGTTGTGCAGTGATTCTCTGCACTAGTGGTTCTTTGCTGAAAGGTTTTTGTAGTGCTTGGAGGGAACTCAGTGAATCAGAGCAAATGATGTATGAATTGAAGTTGCATGAATCTATATATAACAATGATTGCCAGATAGCGTATAGTTCCGTTGTGAAGATGCTTGCTTGTTTGGGTAATGTCCAGGAGTGTGATATTGTTGGGCAAGCAAAGGCACTTCCAGTTCCGTTTTCTGTTTTCGAACCATCGGTATAGATTATATGGCTGTTAGAATAGCGTTCAATTATTCTCCTGAAATCCTTTATAATTGTGCCTCCTTCAGTTTCATTTTTTTTATGTATTAGGCATTCGAGATTGATGTTTGTAGGCGAAAGATCCCAAGGTGTGTAACGTGCCTTTTTTTTCCCTTCTACAGCTCCATTATAATTATATCTCTGATAATTTTATATTCCTCAAGTACTCGTAAATAGTGTCACGTACCGTATTTTGTTGTAACTTAAATATATCATTCGTTGTAAATAGTGTTGCATACCTTATAGCCTCGATTATTGTGTATTATCAATTATATTATTGTTTGGTTTACATTTCTGTGTAGATGAGGCTAGCTATCAACACGGACGAACGCGATTCTTAGTGTGGAACATAGACTTGCGAATATTTTTGGTTGACGTCAATTCCGTGTCATTTTTTGATATCCGGCTTGAGAAGCAGTCTAGTCGTTTGGTGAGAGTCTTGGGAGTGGTGTGGTGAGAATTTTTGGGGCGGTGTGATATTAACAAGTGTGCAGAACCTCTACGGTTTTCTTTTCATATCTGGCTGTATTTGGGCCATCTTAATTGGATTTTAAAGAAAAACCATTTAATTTTTAACTTGACCATTCTATCTTACCTTTGTTGTTGATATTTTGGATTTTGGTGTCGAGTTAAAATAACCGCATGCGGGATTTATTTGAGGGAAGCCATTGTTAATTAGCAGGTGCCGTTCCATAACCAAACCGGCCACAGGAGTAGTACATTCGTATACCCAAAGGTTACAAGTGATTTATTTTTGAATATTTAACGACGTGACTTATTTTTGACACCACGATTAAGTTTTGTTTTAATTTATTAATATGGTACATTGTTGAAAACTATTTATTGCATTGGATAATATGCCAAGGCTGAACTTTGATTAAAGTAATCTTCTCAATAGTTCTTTGTGTCCAAGTAAAAATGTTTTCTTCATACTTATTTGTAAATATCCTACAATATTGATATTTTGAAGGACAGCCATTGTAAAAAAAATATTTTTAAATATGCTCTATTGTTTTGACAGTGTAAATCTTTGTGTAAATGGTAAAAACATGAGTGGGTTAGCGGCCTTGTGTGAACGTTTGATTTAGTGTTATTAAGGAGTTGACTTATAAACGTTTTTTTTTTGGTAACTTGGTAAGGTTTGTTACTCTTACTTTTGTTTTGGTTGTTTTATAAAGTTGTAAATTTTGAATTTTTGGTTTGTTTTAGCAAAAAAATTTACCATAGCTGTTAGTTTTGACTATATTTGTTATAATTTTATTATTGAACTGTGTACTTTGATTTATTGTTAGCTGTTAATTTTGACCATATTTGTTATAATTTTATTATTGAACTGTGTACTTTGATTTATTGTTAGCTGTTAATTTTGACTATATTTGTTATAAGTTTATTATTGAACTGTGTACTTCGATTTATTGTTAGCTGTTAATTTTGACTATATTTGTTGTAATTTTATTATTGAGCTGTGTACTTTGATTTATTGTAGGAGTAAAGTATCCAATATATTTTAGCTATAATTTTTCATTTATTTAGTTCACCATAATCTCAGTTGTTTATCGTGTGGCTCTGCTAGTGCCTATAAGACCTAGGGGTTTCCGGCTTGAACCGTCTAAGTCGGTGGCGCGGCTCACTTTTATATATATATTTTTTTTCTTCTACCCTCTACGGCTGAGCTCGGGCATAATTTGCCAGTAGAGAGACCGCTGGAAGAGTACTCTATAGAGAAAGAATAAGACGTGGCAGGTGGTACCTCACAGAAACTAGATGGGTATGTTTGCGGAAGGGAAATATTCAAGTAGTTCATGACTTCTCTCAGTCTAATACTAGACGGTCGGGTAATAGTAGGACGTCTTTTATATATAAAGTATACTATTATTATTATTATTATTTATGGGAAAGACTTATTCACTACTCAACTTAGAGCTGGTATCATTTACCTATCCTGGATACAAAGTATCAAAAGGATTAGGCTCAGTTTACATAATAAACTTGCGCACTGTGTGACAAGTATTTAGTATGACCACCTTTTGGATGTCGGAGAAGGTGTTTTTCGGTAGTCCCAATTTGGCGATACTTTCGTGCAGAGTCTTAGGTACGACGCCGGTCGATGGCATAATAACTGGGACTATTTCTACATTTTCGCTGTGCCACATCTGTTTAATCTCAATAGCGAGATCCGCGTACCTAGCCAGTTTCTCTTGGTGTTTGTTGAGAACGTTGTGGGTGTTTGGTATGGCTACGTCGACGAGAAGGACTGAATTGACTCTTTTATCAACTACCACGATGTCAGGTCTGTTATTCGTCACCTGTCTATCGGTGATAATGGACCTATCGTAGTAGAGTCTAGAATTGTCGTTTTTGAGCACCTTCTGCGGCTGGTACTTGTAGTACGGTGTATAGGTGTTGAGAAGACCGTACTTGTTGGCCAATTTTTGGTGAATGATGTTGCACACTTGATTATGCCGGTGAAGATAGTCAGTATTAGCTAACACACTACAAGCAGATGTTATATGTTGAATGGTCTCTGACGTTTGTTGACACTTTCTGCATTTGTCGGCTTGGGTGTTGGGATCCCTAATCACATACTTCTTGTAGTTGTTAGTGTTGATGACCTGGTCTTGGATAGCCATCATAAAGCCTTCCGTTTCTGGGAAAAGGGATCCGCTACTAAGCCATCTGTTTGAAGCTGCTTTGTCAATGTGCGGCTGGTTGAGGTCGTGATGATGTCGACCGTGCAATGGCTTTTGTGACCATTGTTCCAGCTTCTCGGTATCCGATACTAACTTGAAGTCGGCTTCGAGCGAGGCGAGGTTTAGAGGTGAGTAATCTTTATCAGCCTTGGATATAATTTTATGTAGAGGTGAGGTTTCTGTTTTACTGTAAAAGAATTCACGTAATTTTATTACTTGTCAAGAGTGTAGATTGACAAGGTCGGTTAATCCTCTTCCTCCTTCCTTTCGGGGTAGCGTTGTTCTAATAGTGGATGACTTCGGGTGGTGGTTGTTGTTATTCGTCATCATTGTTCGTGTTAAACTCTGAATTCCTTCTAGCTCTGTTTTTGTCCACTTTATGATTCCAAAAGAGTACGTCAAAACAGGCGTGGCATAGGTGTTGATTGCCTGAACTAAGTTGCCTGCATTTAACTCAGACTTCATAAGTGATTTTACTCTTTTAGTGTATTGCTCCTGAATTCTACTTTTCGCTTGCTTGTGGTCCAGTAACCTAGCCTGTTGAAATCCTAGGTATTTGTAGGCTTCCCCGTTTTCCATTGCCTGTATGATATCCCCATTGGATAGTTGCAGGTAGTTATTATTATTATTATTATTATTATTATTATTATTATTATTATTATTATTATTATTATTATTATTATTATTATTATTATTATTATTATTATTATTATTATTATTATTATTATTATTATTATTATTATTATTATTATTATTATTATTATTATTATTATTATTATTATTATTTGTCAAACCAAACACTTCATAAAGACATCAACGTGCCAATGTTCATGGATGTCATCAAAGATATAACACCACACCAAACTTTTAAATCATACAACACACTCCCGCACCCACTACTAGAACAACAGATTCATAAAAGATTCAAGAGTAACTGGCCTAGTGATCTGAAGAATTATTAAGCAAGCCTCCTTTTTGAAGAAGGCTCTAGTTCTTAAGTCATTACATTAGCCCATAGAATGTATAGTTCTAATTGCTAATAAAGTTTAATAAAAAAAGTATGTTGCGAGTAAATAAAGGACTATTGAATAAATACCTAATTAAAGTAAACGCTACCTACCGACTTACCTAGAAAGCTATGATACTTAAAAAAAAATTCTACACTTACAAATAATAAACTTAAACAACAATTAGGTAAAATGAAATAAGAAAGTTAATTGGGTCTTGGTTAACCCAAATGATATTTACATTGAAAATGGAAATAGTTAACTGCTGAAAAAATATTAATAGAAAAAAATTAAGTTAAAATTTTTATTAAAAGGATTTAAACACTAACTTTCTTATTAAATATTGATTTTCCACTAACCAAAATAATAAATTTAGCCATTCCCATTGGATGTACAGATATAGATATAAAATCTTTCAAATGGGTGGACAACACAATGTAAATGATCATAATTATTTCATCTAAAATTGGTTGTAAAATAAAGCAGTAAAACTTCGTCGCACGTCGTAAATAATCAACAAGCTTACAGGTATACGTCGAGAACGGCAGGTAAGTAAACCATAGTGGGTGAAATAAAGAAATTTTAATACTATTATTTATTACGTACATTAGAATACAACAACATAATTGGAAATAATTTTAAACACTGGTAATAGTGTTAAATTCTTGTAAGGGGAAGGGATCCGTTAATTTTGGATTTACGCAACTTTTTATTTTTATGCAGTTAAAAGGACCTTTTATTTTCGAAAATCTTATTCCTATGGAATAATTATATACCGCGATGGTTTTATAATATCTTAAATCAGTTACTTTATATTGTTAAAATGCCGCGAATAATCTTACGATTAAGGCTATACAAATTAAAGACAAAATCATTATAAATTATTGACAAGTATAGCATATTTCACGAATATACGGTGGTAACGGATTATAGTTACAAACTCGATAACCAGTATTCAACTGTACATTTAAAAAGTACGAAAGTAAATTTATAGACTTGGAAAAGGCCTATGACAGAGTGGTGGGGAGTGAATTGTGGTCGACAGCTTGTTTAACTTATACATAGTCAAATGCCTTCTTTACGCCGATGATAAAGTCATATTAGCGTCATCTGAAGAGGAGTTGCAGGCGATGGTTTATGTTATGCATAATGCCCTAAAAATCAAAGAAATGAAAATAAACGTAAGCAAAACGATAGTGATGGTTTTTGAAAGAGAAGAACGCATGATAAATTGTGAAGTTTGGATTGAGGGAGAAAGAGTGGAACAAGTAAACGAATTTGTGTACTTGTAAAAAAGTGGGGATGGGTCGTTACTCGTAGAACGTGAAATTTTTACTTTTTACTTTTATCACACGCGCACGATATTATTTCCAATACATCGAAATACATCGATAACTGTGGTGGCATAATTGATCGTAAAGAGAATAATTTTATTGAATCCCAAGGCCACAAGCATAGGGATTGCTGAGGAACTCGAATTTTGCAAAAATCTTTATTACAACAATGAAAAATGGAAAATTGTTTTTTTTAAATTGTTCGTTTTCAAAAACGCGATAGATGGTCTAATACTTTTTCAGATATCTTTGCAACTTCGGTCGGAATTTTTATTTGTTTATAAGTAAAAATCTAAAATCGCAAAAAAAACAGTCCCCCACAGTTCCATCCTGACCCCCACCCTATTTCTTTTACACATCAACGACCTCTTGAAAACCACATTTACAGTTTCGCAGACGACAGCACACTTGCCTCAACTTTCACATCCTATCGATCACTTTCGGTGAATGATACAAATAGACTCAGGCAGGAACAGGTTGACTCCATCAATAAAGATTTTAAAGCAATCGTCGAGTGGGGAACCAACAATCTTGTTCAGTTTAACGCCCAGAAAACACAAAGCGCCACGTTTTCCAACAAAGTAAATTCATCAAATCATTTCATTAAAATGTCCGGAAATACCCTTGAATCAAGTCCCTCCATCACGATTTTGGGAGTCATGGTGTCTAATAATATGTCTTGGCATGACCATGTTGCTAACATCGTAAAGTCGGCAAGCCATAGGCTAGGTTTTCTGTGGAAAGCCAGAAAGTTTTTGACTCCTGATCAACTGTTGACGACGTACAAGGCTCAAATCCGACCTCTACTGGAGTATTCCTTGCACATTTGGGGTTCAGCACCTTTACCCACTAAAACATAGAAGAAGGGTTTCAGACCAGACATTACACTACAGATATTTCCATGGCAGATGCTCCAGTGAAATAAAATCTCTTGTATTGAAGGGCAAAGATTTTTCGGTGATCGCAGATTGTTGCTAAACTATACCTCGCAGATCGATAAATCATGTACGAGTTTCAAACCTATACGTTTATAAACATTCGATTGCGGTTGCAAAAACAAAATGTAGAATTTTCATTTTCATTTGCCAATAACTGCTTAATTAACAATGTTTGCACTTTTTCTTTGGACATTTTTTACAGAGGACGTTATAATGAACACATTTTATTGAAAACTTTTTCCATAGGACGCTTTCCAAAAAAATTATCTCAAAAATATCCATTTTTTAAATTTTCAATAATTTTTTATTGCTAAAATATACCCCGGCAAAGGCTCAGGAAGATATTCCAGTCCAAACAACCTGTAAAAAAAATTGGCCAGAGCATGCGCCTTTTGAATAGAACTTCGTAAAATAAGGCCTAAGGTAAATGGACTACCATATAAACTTTCAAAAATAAAAATGTCAACTAATTTCATGTCAGTCGTTATTTCACTGCTATGGTAATAATCAACTGCATTTGTCAAAACCATACCTACAAATATTTTCATGTTTACAATGACAACAAAGATGTGATTCTTTCCGGAGTAGGCTAGAAAAATGCTACTTTCTCTAAAAAAAAGCGTCCTGGAAGTGGGTACTTCCCGTACGGTTGCCTAAAAAAATACTTTTTAGGTGTTAGTCATAGGATTTTTTGTACTATCCTATATTTATTTTTTAAATGGTCATTGTACTTATAAGGATTGTTTTAACACATAAATTATCCATTTAATATTTTCTTAATATCGTCTGTACTTTTAATTAGGTTATTTTAAATATTATAAATATAAAAATTTATTTAATAACTAGCAGAATCCGGCAGCCGTTGTCCTGCCCGAACGTTAGCTTGCCTGCTTTGGGAATATATCTATCATAGCATCCCAAAAACTATGAATTCGACACTAAATCGGCTTTTTTATTAGTTTTTATATTTCATCCCCTTACCACCCCTTTTGTATGGGTGCTAACATAATTGGGTATGTTACTATCAAAGTCTGCAACCTCAAAAACTATTAAATCGACACTAATATTAGCCGTTTTTTATAGTTTTTATATTTTATCGCTTCTCACCCCTTTGGTATAGGTGCTTACAAAATTGGGAATATTACTATTAAACTCATCGACCCCAAAAATTATGAACTTGGCACTAATATCTGCAACTTTTAATAGTTTTTTTATTGCAACACCCTTTCACCTTTGGGAATATCACTATCAAACTCAGAACCCCGAAAACTATAAATTTAACAATAATATCTGCGTTTTTAATAGTTTTTATATTTCAACCTTCTCTTATCTCTTTCGTAGGCTTGCCTGCTTTGGGAATGTCACTATCAAACTCTGCGTCCCGAAGACTATGAATTCGACACATATCAGTGTTTTTAATAGTTTTTATGTTTTTATCCTTCCTACCCTTTTGTCACTTTTGTCACTATCAAACTCAGCGACTTCAAAAACTATTAATGAAAGACAGGTTAGCTGAAATCCCGGGCCTCGAATAGATTAAGGGTTATGCACAAAAGATCTGATAGGTCGAGGTGCTTAAGGAACTGCATAGCCTACGACCCCCCCTACAACCTACAACCTAGGTTAACTGGACGTCCTTTGACACAATAAATTTTATTTTATTCGCGAAAAATTGCCTATATATATTTTAACAAATCACTCGCGAAAAACTCCCTCAATGAAAGAGAGGTTAGCTCGACGTCCTTTAAAAATTTATACATTTTTTCTCAAATAAAATTTACGCTGTCTCTTTGACAGATAAAGTTCCCGAAAATATACAACTACATGAAGACAAAAAGGAAGGAAGGAATATTAACGTGAATACAGAGCACAACATAAGGGGGAACTACCATTGACACAGTTTTTGCAAGAAATATTGCTAAATTCATAGTGTGAAGTGTTGCTTCATCTGCGCGTAGGGACTCCACGCACCAGTTTTTTTATTTAGATATTCTTTGTGGCTGGTATTTTGCAAAATCTGTCAGTAGTTAATTTTATTTATTTATTTATTTATTTATTTATTTATTTATTTATTTAACGGCAAAGCCAATTTACATTTAACAAAGTGTGATAAACTATAAAATATTATTGAACTCTTATGTCTAATGTCTACACTAGAATTTTACAAAACATTTAGCGAAGTGTGAAATACAAAGTATTAATGAATCCTTATGTCTAGTTACTATATTACTAAAAGATGAAACAAATCTGGTATTAACAAAGAAAATGATGTAACCAATCCGGTACATACAAAAGAAAATGGTAAGGTAATGAAAAGTTTCGGAAACGCTATAGCCTTTCCAATTGATTTTTAAAGACCTGAAGTGACACATTAAACAAATCTATGTTATTATGACATTCATTTCCTAGCTTCAGAATACGAGGAATCGGACTGTTCATAGCATAATTGGTATGGAAATAATTTATATGAAAAATATCAGGATTTCTCGTATCTTTTTGTTTGATATGAAAAGTTATTAGTTGAAGTAGTTCTGGGCAGTTGATCACATTATTTATTATTTTGAAGAGGAAACTCAAGTTCATAGAAATTCTCCTATCTTCCAATGATTTTATATTTAACTTGGTTAAGAGTTGACTGTACTCATATTCATTTCGTTGAATACCAAAGTGAAAAGCACAATTCCTTAAGAATTTCTTTTGAACATTCTCAATCAAATCGATATTTACATTATAATATGGGTCCCATACAACCGAACAATACTCAAGAATGGATCTTACGAAAGCACAATATAAAATCTTTTTTGTTTTAATTGAAAAATCAGTAGAAATTCTCAACACAAAACCTAGCATTTTAAGACTTTTTGCCACAATTTCTGATACTTGAAGATTAAAATTAATTTCGCTATCAAATTTAACTCCCAGATCGCGAATAAATTTTTCTCTTTTAGGAACTATATTATTAAATTTATATTCAAAGAATATTGGACTTCTAATTCTAGCGAACGTAATGATTTGACACTTATCGATGTTTACCTCTAACAAATTATTTCTACACCACATAGAAAAAGCTTCGAGATCTTTTTGTACTAATTCGGCATCTTCCCAGCAAGTAATTGCTTTATAAAGTTTGAGATCGTCCGCAAACATAAGAAATTCAGAATAATTGAAAACAAACTCTATGTCCGATACAAACAAGTTGAACAGCAGTGGGCCCATATGGGATCCCTGTGGTACCCCTGATGGAACCTGAATGGGTGTAGATGTTGTATCTCCGTATTTCACAGACAGAGTTCTACCAGTTAAGAAGCTATTGATTACCTTCAAAATATTCCCGTCTATACCAAGCGCTTGAATTTTAGCTATAAGTAGGCCATGGTTGACTCTGTCAAAGGCTTTGGAAAAGTCCGTATAGACAGAGTCAACCTGTAGCCTCCTCTCAAGATTTTCAGTTATGTAGTTTGTGTAAAGAGCAAGGTTGGTACAAGTGGATTTACCTTCTGAGAAACCGTGTTGTTGGGCAGCATGCTAAAACATATTTTCTGGTCAATTTTTAAACCTCTAGGAGCTATAGTTTGGAAATTCGGATTTTTTTTAATTACCGCCTCCGTAACCCCCCTTACGGGTGGAATTTTGTAATAGTAATTTACATAACAAGTTCTGAAAGTGATATTTTACGGGATGAGTAGGAAGTTTCCAGGACCAGCCGTAGGTGAGACCTGGAGTCCTGCGAGTCTCGTAAAATTACTTTTGGATCGTGTTACGTACAATATTTTTTCTGTAGCCGTTTTGTATGTTAAAAAGAATATCGATGAATAATTTTATATAGACAATTGCATAAAACAATAACTCTTATAAATACATTACTTATAAATATTAATTACACAATTATGACAATTACTTATATTAATATTATTAGGGATATTAACAGAAGTGGCAGTGTTGAAATTAGAATTCGACGCATCAGTAAATGTACTAGTTTTCGAGATATTAATTTCATTACGGCCCTTTTCAATCTGTGAATTTTCTATGTATCCCTCTGCTACATCGGTTGATTTCCATCCTCCGTGTCTCTTCAAGTTGGTTGCACTACCACCACTTTCAGCGAGTAAAGTGGCTGAGCTCCTGCGTAAACAGTGCTCGGTGTATCCTTTGGGATTAGGTAATTTAAGAAATTTAGCAATTGTGAATACCAATGGGTTGTATAGTACATTTTTAGTTTTTATAATAAACAAATAATCTACGATGTGGTGTGTTTGCTTGACGTAATGACAAATATTTTTTGTATAAAGAAATATTATTTTCTCCAATGACGACAAAAGTTCGTTCCATATTCTTTTAAGAATTAGGATTTTAATCACTTACATGGTTGTCTTACCTTCTATATCATCCAAATTCATTTTACAAAGTTTTTCACGACGACAAGCGCCTGCCAAACCAATTATTAATGCAACCTAAAATAAAAAAATTAATCCTATTGAAAAAGAGGAATTAGATTTAATTATATTACCTTTTTCATTAGAAAGATATTATCTCCAGCTTCTGATAAGAAGTAATCTATTTCTTCTATATTCAATACTTTTGATTTTTTTGGTTTATAGCCAATAGATTTTCTTTCAAGGAAAGCAATAACTTTTGGGAAAGTGGCTTATATCTATATTATTTTTAATATTAATTGTGGACATAAGCATCGAGTAATTGCTCCAGAGGCTTGTTGGCTTTAATATTTTAGATTTTTCCAATTTATACCTCTCTCTTGACTTTACCGGCAATAATTCGTAAGTAGCTTCTTTAGCAGATTCACTTATCTCATGTGGGATCATTTCAGCCTCACTTTCACCACTGATTTCCATTTTTTGAATTTAAAAATCGAAAAAACATAAACCAATGTTGCGTGACAATCGCTGTCATAATAAAATACAAGTTCATGTTATTGTCAAAACCGCCTACATAGATATCCAAAATCGTACCGAAAGTAAAGAAATCGTTCCGAAAGTGAAAAAAATCGTGCCGAAAAAAGATATTTTCGGTACGATTTGTGTAAAGTGGTATTTTCGATTAAATAAGTCATACCGAAAATTTTGTTTTCGAGACGGCTGTAGAAAAAAATACTTTTTAGTTGTTAGTCATAGGATTTTTTGTACTGTCCTATATTTATTTTTCAAATGATCATTGTACTCATAAGGATTGTTTTAACACATAAATTATTATCCATTTATTATTTTCTTAATATCGTCTGTACTTTTAATTAGGTTATTTTAAATATAAATATAAACGTTTATTTAATAATTGGTAACACTTCGCACACATTTAAAACATAAATGTCAAATGTATAATTACATAAATAAATTGGTTTCGATTTAATAATTAAATAAAAAGATTCATGTAGTTAATAATGAGTCAATTCTTTCGTGTGAATTTAGAAAAAATATGTTCAATATGCACCACCCAAATTAGTTTTTATTTTTACACGTTATTTAAAAAAAATATTAATTTTGGTACAACTGCTGCGGGTAAATAGACCGGCACGGCGTCACTTATCATAAACGATATATTGTCATTATTTATTGTTAAGTGTGGGAATGCGAAAAGCAAATTACTAAATAACATGAGAACTAGACTGATACGTGCCATTGTTAATGTTTTCTGTTTTTACTTATTATTATAGCTGATTGCAACAAATAGTCGCAAGATCACTTAATCAATTTTTTTAACTTTTCAAAATGATTGATTTTTACATGGTACCCAACTACATACATACATACATATAGTCAAATATCTCCACATTTGAAGGTTCCCAGAGTCTGATACAATAGTTTTTAAGTGGACGTCTGTGTGTGTGTGTGTGTGTGTGTGTGTGTGTGTGTGTGTGTGTGTGTGTGTGTGTGTGTGTGTGTGTGTGTGTGTGTGTGTGTGTGTGTGTGTGTGTGTGTATGTGTGTGTGTATGTGTGTGTGTGTGTGTGTGTGTGTATGTGTGTGTGTGTGTGTGTGTGTGTGTGTGTGTGTGTGTGTGTGTGTGTGTGTGTGTGTGTGTGTGTGTGTGTGTATGTGTGTGTGTGTGTGTGTGTGTGTGTGTGTGTGTGTGTGTGTGTGTGTGTGTGTGTGTGTGTGTGTGTGTGTGTGTGTGTGTGTGTGTGTGTGTGTGTGTGTGTGTGTGTGTGTGTGTGTGTGTGTGTGTGTGTGTGTGTGTGTGTGTGTGTGTGTGTGTGTGTGTGTGTGTGTGTGTGTGTGTGTGTGTGTGTGTGTGTGTGTGTGTGTGTGTGTGTGTGTGTGTGTGTGTGTGTGTGTGTGTGTGTGTGTGTGTGTGTGTGTGTGTGTGTGTGTGTGTGTGTGTGTGTGTGTGTGTGTGTGTGTGTGTGTGTGTGTGTGTGTGTGTGTGTGTGTGTGTGTGTGTGTGTGTGTGTGTGTGTGTGTGTGGGCGCGCGCGCGTTCGGAATTATTTTTCTTAGAATTGATTAGATTTTCAGCCAAATCGGTCGAGCCGTTTTTAATAGAGAATAAAAAAACTAAAAAAAATGGTAAACTTTCGGAATTATTTTCGAGAACAAAAAATGATATCTACGTGGAACCAACTGCATTCGACGCATAATTACGCAATTTACAGTTGATTAGATTTTTAGCAAAATCGGTCAAACTGGTTTTTTTATGGAGAATAAAAAAAATGAGAAAATGGTAAACTACCTGAATTTTACATATATACATACATTTAGTCACGCATTTTTCCCGTAGTGGTAGGCACAGACCACTTTCTTTTACTTTCGCTACGATTCTTACACATATCTTTTGCTTCCTCTACTTTCATCAGGGCTCTCGTGCATGCTCGTCGGTTGTTTGTACTCTTGACCTGGCCTTTCTTCCAAACAATGTTGATCTGATCGAGATATGTTCGCCAAGGTCGACCTCTACCGACTTGTCCATTCACACTCGCCTTATAAATTTGTTTCGTCAATCTTCCTTCGTTCATCCTTTCTACGTGTCCAAACCATCTAAGCATTCCTTTATCTATTTTTGTCACCACATCTTCTTTTACATTTTACCCAAATAATAAACAAATATTAAATTGCATCAGAAACAGTGGTAATGTTCGCTAACGTAATGTCTTTTATTGCGCAGCGTTGGTATAGTTCTTCCATTACCAATTGCAGAACGCAGTTATGTGAGGATAAATCAATATTTAATATACAGGGTGATTCATAACTATTGGGACATAGGCTAAAGGCGAGTGATTTGGTCTAAAATATGACGATAGAACCAAATTTGCCTTTTAGTGATTTTGAATATAAAATATGACGCAGATATCATTTTTAAGTAATATTGGTACTTTTTTAAACACGATAATTTTATCCGTATTCGAGAAAAACGCAATTGAACAATTCAGAGTCCGAGAAGGGGGCTTCAATTATTATTTAATTTAAAAAGAGTGTGCTATTACCAACTTAAAATCCCTTTCTGGAACTCTTGCGTTTCTAGAAAACAGATGAAATTATCGTGTTTAAACAAGAGTATCAATATGATGTCTGCGTCATATTTTTAATCAAATCATTCACATGGCGCCCCCTATTACAAAATGTAAAATAATACATAAAATAATATTCCTTGTCTAGAGTTATGCCTCTCTGCCGATTTTAATAACAATTAATAAATTTACAGTGAAACTATTAGCAGAAAATGAAAACAAAATTTTAAATTTAACGCCTTGTATCTTTTTCCACAGCAATATTTTATTAAGGCATATTTAATCCCAACGTTATATTTTAGTCCAAATCACCCGCCCTTACCCTATGACCCAATGGTTATAAATTACCCTGTATACGCACGGCCAAATTTAGAAACAAAAATAATGTTTACTACCCGTATAAAATCCGGTATAAATCAAAGGAAGCGCCTGTCCACGTGGACTTAATTGGTGTGCGTCAAAATTCACAAAATAGGTTATTCAACCAATGAAAAAATCAAATCAGCAATCTTGTTTTTGTTTAAAAACCTTCGAGGAAGATAGTTTGTGATATCAGTGGGGTAGTGTGGTGTGTTAAATTTAGAAATTTCATTAAATAAATAGAAATATGGTGTTTTGGAGAGAATGGGCTAATTTACTTTCATTAGCCCTAATGAAAGTAATATAATTAAACAGTGTAGTGAGAATAAAGAGAGAAATGAATTTAACAATGAAGATTTAGACAAAGGTATTGTTAAGAATAATAAGTTCATAAAATGAGGTATTTCTGCATATGGCAAATACAATTGATTGTAGAAGAACTATAATAATGTATGAATGAAACAAGATGTTAAGTGTTGTGGATAGAGCGCCACTCTCACAAAGATCTATTATTTCGTATGTGCAGATTAATCTTATATGGGGTTTGTGTGGTAGCAGCCTTTCAGAGCAAAGGTTTTAAGAAGATCTATCAAATAAAAAAAAAACCATTGGGTCCATTTTTTTACCTTTTATTGTAACCGATATAATTGTAAATATATAATAGGGTACTTTCGATAGTGAAAAATAAATTATGAAATTTGATAAAAATTGAAATTTATTTAGTAATATACTTAAAAGCACATTATTGTTTTATTATGTTGAAATTAAAAGTCGTAATTTTTAATCTGTATATTACGTGACCTAAAGCACGAGGCGCCATGGTGTGACGTCATATAGGCAAAAAGTCAGTTCAGTATAAACAGCTAGGTACATATCTATCAACTTTAACTTCAAGGAGTAATACACGACTGTTGTTTTTACCAATATTACGTCACCAAAATGGCTGACAGCGTTTTCGCGAGAATAAAAAAGGTTTAAAATTTAATTTAATTTTATGGCAAGAAATCGTGTTTATTTTGCCGACATATGTTTTTTTGTGGATTTTTATTTGGAAAATATACATTTTAAAGTACTTTTTCAAACATAGTAGAATACCCTATTATAAAAAAGGTTAAAAAAAACAATTGGTTTTTTTATTATTCAGTAGCATTTTTAAAATTCTATTTAAAAAATAATTATTTGAAGAAGTTTAGGATAATATTTTTTTTATAAATTAATAAAAATCTAACATTTTCGAAATAAATAAGGTTTGATCATTCCCTTAAAAATTTAGCTATTTTATGTAATAATGGGAAAACAATGAATTACTTGATGAAAACTAAAGTAATTTTTCACTACAATTTATTTTTAAAGTTATAATTGCTTTGGCGCGTTTAGTTGAGAGTAAAATTGAAAGCTGCGCGCGCACACCGTTCCGGTAGATTCAAAAGTATAAAGTTGGCCATAAAATATAATGACTGACTAAGTTAACTCATATACATGCCTACCATCTGAATAACCGTGCAGCCCATCGTAAATTAAACATATTATTTGATGGAAAGCAACTAGAAAACAACCCCAACCCGAAATAACTTGGTGTCACTTTAGACAGGACCCTAACGTTTAAAAAGCACCTAGACAATACTGCCAATACATTGCGAACACATTGCGAACTGCTACACTGGCGTTAGTGTATTCTACTGCAGAATATTGTGTCCCGGTTTGAAAGAACAGTGCTCATACCTACAAAGTTGACATAAAACTAAAACAGGCTATGAAAATCATTAGCGGAACGGTAAAATCAACACCAATATTGCACCTCCTTCAATTAGACGAGAGGTGGCTACTGTTAAGGAGTTCCAAAATTGCCAAACAGTCCGACACTCACTCCTCTATAACCAGCTACAAAACATACCCCCAGCCAGGCTTAAATCAAGTCGCGGCATATAGCCAGAGAAGTAGTTGTTTTTTTTATACATAATCGACCCACATGTACCTATAATATAGGTGACAGGCAGTGAAATTAGCTGTTTTTTTAAAAAATCAGTTAAACATTTTTCACATCTATTCACGCTGTCGAAAAATGTTTATAGTTTACTATAATAATATTATAGTTTTCTATAAATTTTGCATAAATATATATATTTATATATATGTTTATATATATATATATTTATTTATATTACATTACACCTTCTATTTTAAATATCTCTTTAATTAAGAAAAGACCAAAAGATAAATATACTAAAAACAGATACATTAAAAACATTTTATGTTTGACAAGACTTGATTATTAATTAAATCCTCACAAAAAGTATAAATAAATATCTTTAAAGTGACACGATTTTTAATTTGTTTAAGCTTTTTTTCTTTGCATCTTGCAAATATTCAATTTTTCTAGATTTATCCTCTGATGACATAATTTTGTTTTAGGTGGCAGATATAGAGCCTCTTTTTGATAGATTGTTATTTTTCTGGTCAGATAGAAGAAATCTTGGCTAGGCCAGGAAGTAGTCTTGTCATACAACGTTGCTGTAAGATGGCGAGAGTTTTGGAGCCAACATTCACCTGCGAACTCCGACGTCATTATCGACCCAACCACGCGAGTAAAAGGTTTGTTCCTCCACCGAAAACTATAGACAGCTCTTAACAGATTTCGCACTGGCCATGGAAAAAGTGCCCACATGCTATACAATGCTATACAATTGGGGACTCACAAACAGCCCAGTATTTGACTGCAGTGCTGCAAACCAAACCATGCACCACATACTTGAGGATTGTACACATCGAAAATTCCCCGGCGGATTGGAGGAACTGACGCAGGTTACACCGAGAGCAATCCAATGGTTAAAGGATCTCGACATTCACGTTTAATATAATTTGACTTTATGCTTATATATTTATTGTTATAACTACCACAATTTATACCTTTATTTTATACAATGTTTGTCATATATTTATTTATACCTACTGTTACTATTAACCATATGATAAATAAAAAAAAAAAACTCATGTACAGATAAGCCGATGTAAAGTATCCAACAAAACACGTTTTTATTTTTGAAATCGATAAAAAAGCCAGTTTATGTAAAATATTTCATTCATATTAATACTTAATTGTGAATGGTTATCTTATTTATCAAATTTTCCTACATTGTGCCATAAAAAAAATTTCAGTAATAAAAATTATACCAAGTCTGGAAACGGACAATTATCTCGTAAATTGCTTGTTAGAATTATACAAAATTTGGGACAAGCCTATTTTGAGATACGGAGATTCTATATTTGACATTTGCAATGTTGTCAGATTTTCCGTTTTTCTGATATTATTAGTCACTTTGGTTTTTTAAATGTATCATCCTGTATATTCAGTCATCAATGGAATCTCCTTTTCAATACAAGTTCAGCCATATGTAACACTTATGATTTTATGTACTCTAAAAGGTCTAGTCAAGGTCTAAACAATCATGAAGAAATGTGGTAGACGCATTCTACCATCGATTAGGGCATTGTTAATATACAAAACACTAGACTAAGTAATCATTATGTTGAAAATGTTAATATCTTTTAATTGTTACGTTTTAATGTATTTGAAAATTGTTTGCATTAAAAAATTATTAATACAATTATGCACTGCCACACTTTTGTTTTATTTATTTAAGATCTCCTTCTTCTTCTTAGTCCATTACATCATTCATGTTGTAAATTTTTAACATTATCCAGTCTGTCCAGAACGTGACTAATAATTGGTTGTCATCGTTGCCTGCTGTTATAGCCTCTCTTGTTGCTGTCTCTAAATTTAGGCCAGTTAAATTGCGAACGGTGTCTATCTATCTAGTTGGTGATCGGCTTCTTCGTCTTTTACCAAATGGCATTCCCCGTACAATGAGACGCTCCACATTATCGTGTCGAATTATGTGGCCGAAGAACCTTAAAGCTCGCGCTGAAGTTTGGCTCGACGAACGGTGCTCTATTCTTACTTATTTTAATATGGATGCGTTTGTTCTTCGAGCAGTCCATGAGATTCTTAACATTCTGCGCCAACACCACATTTCAAGTGCATCGATTCTCCGTCGATCAGCGGCCTTGATCAACCACGTTTCCAAAGCGTACCAAAAAACTGAGAATACCAGTGGTTTTACTAGAGCTTTTTTTGTTTGGATCGAGATGTTGCGATTTTTCTATACTCTGGTAAGTTGGCTCATAGCTGTTTGACCCAGTTGAATGTGCCTAAGAATTTCAGGTTCAAAATCCCCATTTGATGTTATTATTGACCCTAGATACACAATCCTTTCGACGACATCGCAATTTGCACCTTGTATGGTTGTGGAGAACCTTCTTGTTCTCGGTTGATAATCATGATTTTTTAGATTACATAAAATCATGAGTGTCACATGTGGCTAAAGTCGTACTGAAGAGAAGATTTCAATTATGACTGAATATACAGGGAGATGTTTTTAAAAACCCAAATTGACTAATAATATCAGAGAAACGGCATATCTGACAACATTGCAAATGTCGAATCTGGAATCTCCGTATCTCAAAATGGGCTTATCCCAAATTTTGTACAATTCGAACTAGCAAATTACAAGATAATTGTCCGTTTCCAGACTATTGGTCCACCCTGTATAACAATTTTAAAGTGGTTTTTAAATATTTAAGGTTAATTTATCGTAAGTATTATTCTTAAGTATATTTTTAAGAAATAAATTTTTTGATAAATAAAAGTTGTACCATAATCCTTTTAAATTCTTTAATTCTCTAAATTAAAATCAGAGTTAAAAAAGATGTTAATTAAAATAATCACTAATTTAAATAATAAATAAGTAATTAATAGTTTATTTTCAATATAATAATTTGGAAACAATTTTAATAAGTAATTAAAAAATAATTTCAATAAATGATTAAAATATTTTACAATTATCAATTGTAATTCATTTATTTACAATTATCAATTGCAAACTATTAATAATTTGCAACTCTTAAATTTATTTATTCAGTAAAATCTCATAACATTTCATTAACATTCTCTATTTCATACTTACGCCAAAGAAGTATAACTTCTTACGCGCGTACATAAGTACTTCTTCTTCTCAAAGTGCCGTACTCGTTTAACGAATGTTGGCGATCATGTTGACAATTTTCACATTGTTGACAGCCGCTCTGAACAGTCCTGATGTTAATTGGCCAAACCACTGCCTCATGTTTTTTAACCAAGAAATGCGTCTTCTGCCTGGTCCGCGTTTACCTTCTATCTTTTCTTGAAGTACCAGATGTAATATATTATATATTTCAGGGTGTCTCATTACGTGTCCAAAGAAGGAGAGTTTTCTGGTCTTAACTGTATTAATGACTTCTTTATCCTTTCCCATTCTTTTCATTACTTCGACATTGGTGACATGGTCAATCCAGCTTATTCTTAACATTCTTCTGTACGTCTATAGTTCAAAGGCCTCAAGTTTTTTCATGGTATTCTCTGTAAGTGTCCACGACTCAACTCCATACAGAAGAACAGAAAACACGTAACAGCGGACCATTCTCATTCTCAACGTTAAGTTAAGATCGCGTCCGCAGAGTATCTTTTTCATGCGTATAAAGGTGTTTCTTACAAAGTACACACACCTTTTTTTTATTATTGTATTGTGTGATTCACAAATATAGTCTCGTCTTTTTACCAAAGTGGTAGGCAAATACTACTTTTTTCCACTTGCTACGGTTCTTACTCGCACATTTCGCATCTTCTACTTTCATCAGTCATTACAGTTATACTTTTTGTCTCTTGCTAACAAGAACAATTGAGAAAGTGTGAAATGAAGGAATTGCAATTGGCGGTAAAAAGATTAACAATCTGCGATACGCTGACGATAGCTTGATAATAGACGAGGGTGAACTGCGAACTCTAATACAAAGATTAGAAAAGCAAAGCGCAGTATATGGTTTCAAAATAAACAACAAGACCAAGGTAATGATCGTAAATTGTCTTAACAATAATAGCCCACACATCACAACGATTGCTGACTTCGAAGTTGTCAACCTCTTCAAGTATCTAGGATTTATTGTGACGAACACCGGCAAATGTGAGCAAGAAATCCGAAGGCGCATAGCGATGGCAAGAAACTCTACAGCGAAACTGACCCGCATCTGGAGGGATACCGCAAGAACCAAGATTAGGCTGGTTAGGCTCATTTTTCCTATCGCGACATATGCAGCAGAGAGTTAAACAATAAAAATAGCAGTACCTCAAATATGTTGGACTCATTGCCAGGAGAGCAGAGGGAATGAAAAAATTAATCATCGAAGGAAAAATCGAAGGACCTAGGAGACGCTCAACGTCACGATGAGTAGACCAACTTAAAACTTGAACTGGGGAAAATATGCACGAAGCCGTTTATCATGCCCAAGATAGGAAGTCCTGGAAGCAGCTTATTCAAAAAATTGCGACTCGCAGTTTGTAAAGAAGGCATTTAACGATCAAATAATAAATTCTTAATCCATAAGCATACCCAATTTATTTGATATAAGAGTAAAATAGCTTTGCGGTCGTTTAAACATACATATATTAAAAAAACACTTAATACGATTCGTACAGAATGTGTGTTAAATTAAAAATGATTAAATATTTAAAAATAACAAAACTATTCAACAATAAGTGGGTCCGCTGCGGTTTCTTAAGCATTCGATAACTCTTCAAGGCATGCTTTAAGTTAAATTATTTATGGTATCCCGAGGAATGTTATTTCAGATTTCTTAAATCCGTTGACAAGGATTAACTAAGTTATTTGATGGTTGTAAATTATCTGAAGAGGAGTTGCAGGCGATGGTTAATGTTATGCATAATGCCCTGAAAATCAAAGGGATAAAAATAAAAGTAAGCAAAACGAAAGTAATGGTTTTTGAAAGAGAAGAAAGCAGGTCAAACTGTGAAGTTTTGATTAAGGAAGAAAGAGTGAAACAAGTAAATGAATTTGTGTACTTGGGTTCAAAGTTTACTAGAGATCGAAAGTATGACAGTGACATTGAGCGAAGGATGTTGGCAGGAAAACAAATGAATGAGGCACTGCATAGAGTTATGAATAGCCAGAAAGTGTCCAAAAAGGCACGTCTGGCGGTGCATAGGGGTGTGTTGGTTCTTACACTTATGTATGGTAGTAAATGTTGGGTTTGGCAGAAGAAGCATGAAAATAGGATTAATGCTGCGGAGATGAGTAGTTTGAGAAGTATAGCCGGAGTGATTCAGTGGGATAAAGTAAAGAATAGTGAGATAAGAGAACGCTGTGGTGTAAAAGAAGATGTGGTTACATATATAGATAAAGGATAGATGAAGGAAGATTGACGAAACAAATTTATAAGGCGAGTGTAAATGGACAAGTAGGTAGAGGTCGACCTCGGAGAACATATCTCGATCAGATCAACATTGTTTTGAAGAAAGGCCAGGTCAAGAGTACCAACAATCGACGAGCATGTTGAGAGCACTGATGAAAGTAGAGGAACTAAAAGATGTGTGTAAAAACCGTAGCAAGTGGAAGGAAGTGGTCTCTGCCTACCCCTACGGGAAAAAGGCGTGACTTTATGTATGTATGTATGTATGTTGTAAATTACTCAAAAGATTTCCGATAATTTTCCACACGTTGGTAAAAAGTCTAGTAAACCGGAAGGACATGGAAGCAGCGTCACGTTATTTTTTGTAGTAATCTTGAATTAACTCTCGTAGGTATAGCAGCGCAATAGGCTGCAGTATGTTTTGTTTGTAATTATAAGCGTTAAAATATTTATCAATAAAACCAAGAGGTGACCTTCTTCCGTATATTATTGCACCCCATACAATTACCTCTCTGCGTTCTTTCCAGTATTATCTTACTCTCCTGTGACTATCGTGGAACCAAAGATAGAATTGCCAAGAAACTCAACATGATTTTGTTCACCATCCCAATTTGGGAAACAAAAATGGTCGATATAAACGGAGCTCAAAAGTGCGTATTCTGTAATATTCTAGAATACATTTCCAATCGATTACGTTTGGAAACTCTTTTTTGTAAAGCCACAATCTTTAAATTACGATTTTTATGTGAAGAATTTAAATGCTTTAATTCGTCCGTATTCATGATGCCTTATGGATTTCTTCTTTAGATCATCTGGACTGACAACAATGAACACTGCTGGCTTACAGCGTACTTTTGCCTGATTGATTAACCAGATTTTTACATACCAGCAATGCGCCCCCTTTCTAATTCACTTAAATGATTGCAATTGTATCGTGAAAGGCGCATAGGCAAAATGACCTATTGACTAAGTAGTAGTAGTGGTTAATCGCCGGGGCTGGTGTCGACTTGGGTCACGATTGTGGGACCATAGAGCGACTCCGACTCGGCAACTACAGTCTGATGTCCTTGACGAAGCAGGCCACGCCTCCAGGTCGGAGTCATCCAGTTTAGTGCTCTAGAATGGTCGCTTCCAGGTGTTGCAGTCACGCCTTTCAGATTGTAAGACAGCTCGCCAAAACGTGCCATCAGGTTTTCTCTTCGCAATGCCAGCAGATGGTCGACTCCTGCTGCACCCCGATCTTCTCAAGATGTGATCCTGTGATTAGTGCAGTGACGGCTCCCTTCCCATTAGCTGTGTCGAAATTTTCTGGAGGGCCTCTCAACGCATGCCCGGGTATAACGAATTCCCGGGACGCCACTTCATTCTTTTAGTACTTTGTCATTCAGTCTTACATGTTTTAGACTATTGTAAGCTTTTTTAAAGAACGGATGTATTTTAGATTAATTTTGGTTCAACTTGTGAATCTTTTGCTTTTTACTCTTAGAAGGTGATGTATTTTATTTAATTTTTTAAATTACTTGTTAATTGTGAAAAATGGTAAGCCTCCACAGTCAGTGTCTCGATACATAATTTTTGTCTTTTTTCCTTATCTAGTTACCAAAATGTACCAACGAATAAAGCACACGAGTTTATCAACATACGAATATATACCAATTAATATAAGGAATGAATTAAGCAACGAATTAAGGAATGAATAGAGAACCTGTTGAAAAAAATCAAATTAATAATTTATGAAAAAAATAACTATTAGTGTTGCTATCACAGATTTCAACACTTCGGTTGATCATTAACTGGTTCTAATAATTTTTTTTGTTTTCATTTTAAAATAATTCTCTAGCCGTACCTGAGCGCCAACGTTTGTAAATTAGCAACCAACCTTAAAAATTGACAAACAGCTATAAACTTTCCCCTCCATATGTGATATCTTTGGTTGGTACGGTGGCCGGTTTTCTTTGTATTTTTTCAAAGCGCTGTCTCGAGTCGACGCAATAGTCAGCATTTCCATGGCCGCCAAAAGCGACGGTTTAAATTCAGTTCATTTCACGGTGGTCAAGGATCGCTTGTTTTCCTTTTATTCTAAGTTCCCATCCAACTGCCGACCCAAAGTCAGTGGTCGTTCCTAAAAAGTTTCTCTCCGACCGACGAGAGTAACGGTTTAAGCTTCAATTTATTCACAATGTTCAAAACATCCTCTTTTTTCTTTATATTCAATGTTTCATTCCTATTTTTCTACGGCATCAAATTTAATTCATTCCTTGCAGTAATTAGTTGATAAGTACGAGTGCATTGTGTAATTGAAGCGAGAAATAATTTTTTGTAAAAATATCAGTGGTCTGGGTGCGACCCGAGAGGTCCACACGACCAACTTCCCAGTAAAAAAAAAAAAAGAAAAAATACCATAAAAGTTGTTGTTATAATTTTTATTAATATTATTAAAAATATTGTCATCATATTATCAGTTCTTGCAGTCAAAAAAAAATCATATTATTCAAAATATGTTTAAATTCTGTATTTAAAATAGTATAATTTATAAATTGTAAAATTCAGGTAGTTTACCATTTTTTCAGTTTTTTTATTCACCATAAAAAACAGCTCGACCAATTTTGCTGCAAATCTAGCCAGTTTTAAGTTGCGTAATTATGCGTCGAATGCAATTGGTTCCACGTCGATATCATTTTTACTCGAGATAATCGAGACGAAAAATAATTCCGAAAGTTTACCATTTTTTTTAGCTTTTTTGACCGATTTTAAATGTAATCAATTCTAAGTTGCGTAATTATGCGTCGAATGAAATTGCTCCCACGTCAATATCATTTTTTGTTCTCGAGATAATAAAGAAGAAAAATAATTCCGAACGCACATACGAACATGCGTACATACACACACAGCCACGCAGACGTCCACTTAAAAACTATTGTATTCAACTCTTTGGACCTTGAAATGTAAAGATATGTCAAAATTCGGGATTTGCAAAATCGGACCCATTACTATAACTCCCGCTGGAAAGTTAATAAAAACTTTAAAAACCAGCGATTTGTGATTTTCAACCAGTCCACTAATTATCAAAGTTGAGTATAATTTCTTCTGTATACAAAAAAGAGAATTATATACCCCCTATTCTTACAATTAGTGAATAAATGATTGGCGAACGGCGGAATAGCCGAATGTCAGATTTAGCTTTCATAGCTTTCATATAGTTGGTTGCCAATGGATTGATATACCATTATAATTCTTATTTTAGTTATACAGCGTTTATAATTTCCTTTATTTGTAACATTTATTGTGACTGAATTGTTTTTGACACGTTTTTTTTTCATTTTTATGAAACTGGTTATTATTTTTTTTTTAACTTTCTATTAATAAAAAAAGTGACATTGAAGCTCGTCTAACTCGTTACTTTCGGTGTTTATATGTACAGATACAGTATTGTGCGAATTAATGTGAACAGAGACAGATTTACGTTAAGTAAAGTTTATTAACAAAAAAATGATTTAAACAGTACCAGTTAATAAATATGTTACTATTATTTAATAGGAAATATTTCCCCATTTGGCTTTTATTACAACTCGAACTCGTTTGGGCATGAAATCAATTAATTATTTGCAATTTTCCTTGATTTTGTCGTCTCGAAACCACACCTGAATGACAGCCTTACCCATTTTGCCCTTTGTTGCACAATCTAATTTCAGCAATCTGGCCTTGCATATAGACCACAAAATCTCGATTGGACTGGGGTTTGGTGAGTTTCCAGGCCAGTCTAGAAGAGTAACCTTTTTGTCCTAGAAATATTTCACGATCTTCTTCGAAACATGATATGGTGCTGAATCCTGCTAGAAGATTCGTTCACAAACTGCTTGTACCTTTTTTAGTTCACTGGACAAACACATTTTTAACATCTTTTTATATTTTTCAGTGTTTATTATGCCTAATATGAGAAGCAGCCCCAAAACATTTTGACTGGATGTCACTGTTTGAACCAAATAAGCTGCATTCCACGCCTTTACGCACGAACTTTGATCGGTATCCCTGCACCAAAAGTGGGTCTAATCTGAGATCAAAATATTTATCCAGAATCTTTTGTCCATTGAATTCCGAGGCTTAACCATTGGTCATGACAAACGCGATAGAAACCAAAGCGAAGAACGCAACAACCAAACAACTTTTAAGAAAAACAGAAACGCAAATACTAAGATCAATAACAGGACATACGTTATTCAACCGGAAGAGAAATGAAGAAATAAGGGAAATAAGTGAGATTAATGATTTGGTAAAATGGGCAAGAAGCCAGAAAAGAGAATGGAGTGACCACGTGGACAGAATGCCAAATGAGTGGTTGGCAAAAATCGCGAAAGAGAATAAACCAAATACACCTCGACCATGTGCACGACCACCTATAAAATGGTATGAAAGCTAGTCTTCAGCATCCCAACTGCTCCTGGCAAACCATTAATGCCATCACTGGATTAGTCCTAACCTAAGACGAAGAAGATTATTTTGTCCAATGAGCATATTGTTTTGCCCAAATCATTCTTTTTTCATTATATTCTTCGTTTAAAGCTGTTTTTTTGAGGTCTCACAGCTTTTCTATCTCCTTCCAAAAGGCGTCTGCGAATTGTAAAGTCGTGAATTTTCACTGAAGTATTTTCTAAGTATTGCTAAACATCAAAGCTTGTCTTTCTGGGGTTTAGCATGCTGTATCTCAAAAGAAACAAGTTGTCTTTCTTTTTTTTCCACATTTTCCCTTCCGCTGAACTTGATTGATGATCCAAATTTCCTTTTTTTTTTAATTATTTTATTTACAATTTTCAAATTTACTAAAAACTCTCCTGCAATGTTCCTTTGCGTCATGGATGAGTACTTATTAAGGGGTATTATATTTTCTCTTTTCTTTGACGTAATGTCCATGATGCCAGAAACTCAAAAAAACTAACTAAAACGTAATATATCTCTCAAAACCACTAATAAAGTGTAACTTAATCCCAAAATGACTCACATTAGCAAAATCTTGATGCAGAATAATAAACTATGGAATACGTCAGGAAATAACTGTCAAAATAGTCACAGCAGTGTTGCCAAGTTCAAATTATACAGAAATTCCCCATGTTCACATTAACTCGCATTATACTGTAATATTAAATTTGTTCGAGGTCTAAATTATTATTTTTAGTAAAAAATTATTTGGCACTCAATGGTTCAGATATTTTTGAAGAATTTCAGTTTAAATAAAATTAGTTAAAAAAAAGAATAAATAGATCCGCGAACTGATTTACCTTTTCTCTCGATTTAAATTTAATTAAGAAGTCAAGATTACATCCCTGAGAAAGAGTCCATAGAGTTAGTTAATCAATTGTAATAAAGAATACTATTCTTTGACAAGTCAAAATTAAAACCCTACTAACAAATAATGTTATGTAATGCTAATAAACCTAGATGTTCAATTGTTATAAACAATGCTATTACTAACAATAATTTTTCACTGTTATAGCGTCTTCAATGCTATTCTCTTAATACTGACACAAGTTTAAAATTTTCCAATTCCTTTTTTTGTTTTCTAAAACTTTCTTATTTTATGAAATATTGTCATTATATATTTTAAACAAATATTGGTAACAAGCAATAATCATATTATTCAAAAGATCTCAAAATTCTGTATTAAAAATTGCAAAATTCAGAATATTTAACTTTTTTTTCAGTTTTTTTTTTCCATAAAAAACTACTTGACCGATTTTGCTCGAAATCTAATCAGTTCTAAGTTGCGTAATTATGTGTCGAAGGCAATTGGTTTCACGTCAATATCATTTTTTGTTCTAGAGATAATCGAGACGAAAAATAATTCCGAACGCACATACGAACATACGTACATACACGCACACATAGACGTCCACTCAAAAACTATTGTATTCGACTCTGGGAACCTTGAAATGTGGAGATAAGTCAAAATTCGGGATTCACAAAATCGGACCCATTACTATAACTTCCCAGCGGGAAGTTAATTATTATAATAAAGTTTATTCAAAATAATTTGTTACAAGTTATTGTATATATTTTATAAGCCATGCATTTTTAATAAAATATTACATTATATTTTTACTAATTATTGCTGGTAAAATAAAGTATATCATAACTATAAAATGTCAAAAATATATCTAACATAAATTTCTAGTTGCAATCTTCATTTCGCATTAATTTAGCTGAACTATTAGCCTTTCTACGGCATAGACGAGTAGACCGATGTTTTCGGTGTAAAATTTTGCAACGATGCCGGTTAATAAGATGCGTGGTATTGTAACTCATTAACTCTACCAATGCGCAGATAAATAAAATAAACTTTTTAGTATTCGAACTATTTAATCATCAAACAAAAGAAAGTGGCCAGCGGGTGGCATAAGTCAAGTTTTTTCTAGATTTTAGTATTTTTATCCAAAACTTTAATTATTTATGTACTTACTAGCGTACCCTGTAGATGTTGTCCTGCCCGAACGTTGGCTTGTCTGCTTTGGGAATATCACTATCAAACTCAGCGACCCCTAAACTATAAATTCGACACTAATATCGGCGTTTTTAATAGTTTTTATATTCCATTCCCTTCCGATCTCTTTCATAGAGGTACTAACAACATTTGGATGAGCCACTATCAAACTCAGCGACCCTAAAAACTATAAATTTAATACTAATATCAGCGTTTTTAATAGTTTTTATTTTTCATTTTCTTCCCACCCCTTTTGAATAAGCTAACACAATTGTGAATAACTCTGTCAAACTCAGCGTCTTCGCAGACTATAAATTTGACACTAAAATCAGCCGTTTGTGATAGTAATTATGCGTCGATGCAAAAGGTCCCACGTCGATATCATTTTTTTGTTCTCGAGATAATCGTGAAGTTAAAATAATAATGGGAAGTTAAAAATTAAAAATGTGTACACCCGTTACATTTTTTTTATCCCTATTGTTATAATTTCTTATTAGTCTGAGTAAAGAAAATTTTATCGCAATGGTTGACTCTTTTTGGGTGTTTGAACTTTTTTTTAACATGTATGCATAGTTTTTAATATAAATTCATTCCTTAATCAAAGTTTTTATTATTGATAATAATAACGGATTCGTAATGTTTAAAATCCACGAAAGCCAATTACCTATAACGGAGAATCTAGAAAATTTAGTGTATTTGGTTTAAATAATTAACCAACAATGAGATACACCGCTTAAGACCAATCAGTAAGCATCTTTTAGACTACAAACCGTAATCAATCATTGTAAAATGTTGATGGAAAGTGACTTAGATCTTTTCAACTGAAATTTATATCATCCTTATGGGCAGTGACATTCGGCCTACTTGAATAAAGGATACTCGCTTTCTATGATAATTGATTTATAGTTGGATTAAAAGGCGGAACATGGATATAATTCACAATTTCGGTCTTTTGTCTTTGACTCATTATTTGCTTAACGTTTTTAAACGTTGATTAGCGATTACATGTGAACACAATGAATCTTAGAATATACCGCATAAAACGGAATTTTTTACAAAGTGTATTTAATAGTATATTATGTAACAAGTGTTATAAACTTTCCTTTAGTAACGAGTGTTTAATAAGTGTCTAGAGTGTCTAGAGGAGTTTATAGACGAGTAACATACTATACTTTTTCTACGAAGTATCCGTCTTATTTGAGTTTTAGGAATGCAGACAATTTCGGATATTTGCTCACATTAATATTGTGTTTTCGTTTATTGTCATTCTTAGCATAGAACAGCGTTTCTCAAACTGTGGGGCGCGCCCCATAAGGGGGGCGCGTTTACATGATTGGGGGGGGGGGGCGCAGTACAGATTAAAAATAAAATGGTAATGATAAAATGCTACAGATAGATTTTTAAAAAATCTTTATTGAAATTTTACTTACTTAATGATGACAAAGAAACATTCTAAGGACTAATGGCTAACATGAGCTTGTTTTAAGGCGCACAACTTCTCTAAATTTGGTTCTATGTTAGAGATGGCCACTCTGAGTTCATTTTCTACTTGAAGTTTATTTCTGTATTTAGATTTCACGACAGCAAGTGCAGAAAATCCAGTTTCACAAAGGTAGGACGTTGGAGAAGGCAACAGAATTCTAAGCGCTTTGGCTTTTATAACGGAGTAGTCGTTCGGAAGTTCAGTCCAGAAGTTTGTTAAAGATTTGTTAACAAAGTTTGATTTTTGTAAGGGATTTGTTGAAATATCTATCAGTTGTTCTTCTTCTTGCAGTGATAGTCCGACAGGTCTATTTTCGAATGGATTTAAAACCCAGCTCCAGTCTGACAACTTGATATCTTTCTCTGCAAAGAAGTATCGCTTGAAATTCTCAGTTAAGTTTTCTAAATGGCTTCCTATGGTTTTTAGCATCACAGCTTTATGAATATCTTCCAATGGGGAATCTTGCACAAAATCGCAAAATGTGGGAAACATTTCCAAACTGTTTTCTTTCAATTTGTTATGCCATAACTGCAATTTCCTACAAAAAGCATCAATCTTTTGACTTAAATCAAATATATTTACGTCTTTTCCTTGCAGCTGAAGATTAAGTATATTAAGTTTTTCAAAAATATCTACTAAATAAGAAAGCTTCAGTAAAAATAATTTGTCGAAAAAATCTGTTGAATGCTTGTGACCTTCCTCGCTAAAAAATATCGCTATTTCCCTTCTTAATTCAAAGACACGCTTAACCGTCTTACCGCGTGACAACCATCTGGATGAGGAATAAAACAACAAAGATTGATGCTCAACTCCCATATCTTCACACAGAACAGAGAACATCCTTGTTTTTAGTAGTCTGGTTTTTATAAAGTTAACAACTTCAATAACTACTGTCAAAATCATGTTTAGTCCAGGGCTTAGCTTAGATTTTGATGCTAACGCTTCCCGATGTATCATGCAGTGCGTCCAGATAATTTCTGAGGATTCCTTTTTTACTAGCGCTTGTAAACTGTTGTATTTACCAGACATGGCTTGAGCTCCATCGGTGCAAATCGCAACACAATTTTTCCATTGCAAATTCATTTTAGTAATAGAATTATTTGTAATCTTGAACAACTCGGTGGCTGTAGTTCTTCCTTCAATCTGTTTACAAAACAATAAATCTTCACATATTTTAGAACATTGACAGAATCTAATGTAGCAAATCAAATGGGAATCATTACTAGAGTCAGTTGCTTCGTCAAGTTGTATAGCAAACAAGTTTCCAGTAAGCTCAGATTCAAGCTGCTGCTGCTGCATATAAACTAATATATCGTTAATTCGTTGACAGATTGTATCATTTGACAGAGGAGTATTGTTAAGTTGTGAAGTAAAATTTTCACCAAACATTATTTCTACAATGTCTTTGCAAGCGGGTAAAATAAGTTGCTCTGCAATAGTGTGCGGTTTTTTGCATTTAGCTACTTTGTATGCCACTTTATATGATGCCAAGAGAGCCTTCTCATTTACTGCCAGTACTCTATGGAAGCTGGATTTTTGTTTTTTAAACAATCTGAGTTTCTCCACAAAAAAATCTCGCGGTTTATTGACATATTCTCTGTGCAGCGTTTCTAGATGCCTCTGTAATTTATTTGGTTTCATGCTATCTGCAGCCAATACTTTTAAACAGATAACGCATTGTGGTTTTTCTTCGCCACCTACTTCAAGGCTAGTAAAGCCCAAATTTAGGTATGATGGGTCATATTTTCTTGTTTTAGATTTCGGACGATTTCCACCTGAACCTGTCGATGTACAAGCCCCGTCATCCTCAAGTTTTCGTTTTAAAAATTTATCCATACTACATCTACTTATACACTCACACTTCACAATAATGCTTGCTTAGTGTTAAAACACCTTCACTGAGAGACTAAGAATACCGTATGTGCGCTTCTGTATTTATAGTCGCGTTCAGACAGTTCGAGAAAGATCAGGAAGCTTGAATACGTGGCACGAACGCCGCGAACTTTCCGACAGCATCTTTGGCGCTCTCGACGAGACAATGTTGCCTATTTTGGTCCAAATTCCTAGGTCTACGGATTAGGGGGCGCAAAATTTTTTAAATTAAAACAGGGGGGCGTAAATAACAAAAGTTTGAGAACCGCTGGCATAGAATAAATTGCCCACAAAGGTGAGAGTTTTATTTTTGTAAATAGTTCTTGGAAATATGCAAGTAACACATTGTCTGAGAATGACACTGTTTGTTTATTTTTTCGCCATTCCATAAAAAGATTGTATGTAAGTTCGTATTGGCTCCAAGATTTTTGTGGCTGCAAATCACTTGAAGCTGTGGCTGCTGCTTGTAAAATCTCAGAAGGTGGACCACTTGAAAAATCTTCTTCCATTTCAATTTCATCTAATGAAATCATTTTCAACTAAAAATTTTGATACAAATAGGTATATAGTTTGAAAAATCTCGAACAAATTCTGAAAATGACACACCTGTCAGATAGACTTACGACGGTGTCTCAGGCAGCTCTCATGGTTTATTAAACCGCCGAAATCAAACGGTAACCATAGTTATGTATTTAAAGAACTGAGTAGCCATGGTAATGTGTTTAAAATCGCAAAAGTCACACTTTGTGAGAACCTGTGACTAATAGATCATTTAGCGTCGTATATATCCGTACGCTAAATCCCACATTAGTTATGTGAGTAGAAAAAAAAATTATAACTAACTTAATGAATTATACTAATTTAATAAATTATACAACATATAGAATTAAACTTAATAAACAAGCATACTTTTAACGATTTTTTTTTACTGAAAATAGTCGTAAAAAGGGTAGACCTATCGTGTGGGCCGCGGACGGCCCGAACTGTGACTATTAGAAGGGGGAGGGATTATAGAAAAGAGATAATTGTGGACACGTTTTTTGAAAAGTTGCAGGTCATAGTTCTTTGGAAAAACTGATTTTGGAAGCTTGTTTCATTCCGTAGCAGCCTTGTAAAAGAAGGGTTCTTGATGAAGATTGATCTTTGTAGTGTCAATCTTGAGAATAAATGGGTGAGAGTGATCAGTGTACCGGGTTCTTCGGCCGAATGTGGCCAATGGTGGTATAAAAGTTTTTATTTCTCTGGAGTATCTGCCATGGAAATATCTGTAGAGTAATGTCTGGTTTGCAACTCTTCTTCTATGTTCTAGTCAATGAAGGGTATCTGTGAGAGTTGAGCTGTTTATCAACCGAATGACCTTTATCTAGAAGACGAAGAGAATGTGTTTGTATTAAATAAACAAACCAACCTCTGAATTAGCTGTTTTTCTCGCTTAATTTTGCACCGCTTTCCCTCAGCTCCGCATTTAAAGCACTGACATTTTCATTAGCCCGTAACTCATATTTGTCATACTTAATCGCAGGTATCACAAATGATTTACACCATTATTCTTATTAGAAATAAACCCGCGTAGCTCACTCACAAATAGTGACATTTCGGAGATCTCACGCTACACTATCGCCTCTAGCGGCGAATTCATATGCGATAGCCCTCATTGGCTCTTAAGCATAACTACTAACGGTTATGCATAGACCTCGTTATCCAGTGCCACTTTTAAAAAAATTAATTGTCATATTAGGACTGTGCTTTTTATTTGAAAACCGGCCAGTCCAAATAACTTTTGATTTTACGTAAATGTAAAAAAAACAAAAAACACGTCGAATTCTACATCAAGGAGAAAGGTTTCAAGTGGCATCCCCCACCCTTTTTAACGATTTATTTTGCAGATAACATTAAACATAGCGAAATTACAACAGAAATTAAAATAAAGTTAATTACAAACAGTTCCTTAAATGTATTTACAGTAACTGTTCAAAGCGTGCTCCGTTATTTTGTAGGCAATAATATAACCTATTTTCAAATTCTGCTTGAACTATTCGAACTCTTTGCACAGTTTCGCTAGTAATTCGTCTACTTTCCTCAGTTATTCTAAGGTTTAGTTCTTCGATGTCTTCGGAAGGAGTTTTGTAAACTAATGTTTTTAAATAGTGCCACAGAAAAAAGTCAAGTGGTGTTAGATCTGGAGATCTTGCTGGCCGTTCTATAAAACCTCTTTTGCCAATTCAATGTCATGCCATGCCATTATATTACAGCTAGGGCGTAATGTGGTGTAACTTCGTCACGGTAAAGGTATATATTCTGTTCATTTAACGCCATATTTCCCTGTCCATTAACTTGTCTGTCTAGTGACTAAGTAAAAATTAGGTCAATTTTATTTGTTAATAATTGTAGGTACAATTCTCCCGTTAGGTTTTGGTCAATAAAGAGTGGTCCAATTATCTAATTTCCTAGAATACCAGCCATTGCATTTATCTTTGCTGGAAACTGAGTATCATGTATGTTTGTTAACAAAACGATTTAAATAAAACGTTGATTCATCACTGAAATTATTATTTTTTACCAAATTTGCGTCTTCTTGAATTATTTGGGACATTGTTTCACAAAATTCAATCCTTCGTCGTCTTCACTAAGCTGATGATGAATTTGTATTTTATGAGGAGAAAACAGAAATGTTTGTAAGTTTTAAAACTTTTAAAATTGAATGGGTAGGATCTTTAGCAAAATGATCCAGTACTTCTTTTATTTGTGCAGCTTCGTGGAGAATTTTAGGATTATTATCTTTTTTTTTAATACAAACAGATCCAGTTTTTTCACATTTCCGTACCAACTCCATAATGGTCTGGGGGCCTACATTTTTAACAGAATTCCCTTCAAAAAAAAACTTAAGCTGTTTCTTGAGCGCACTTGTTTTAATGATAAATATTTTTTCTAATAGTTCTTGGAGAGAATACACCATTCTAAAATAACTCAAGATGCTACAGCTACAAATAATAGCCAATTTAACGTCACGAATAAATAACTAAATACAATAAATATTTTTGAAACAAAGAAACAAAATGACAAAAAATGTCAAAAAAGGTGACGCATGCAGAAGTAAGTTAATCGATCCCTCATTAGACATCTACCAACAGTGGCGTAGGTCGTTTTTGTTATGGTCTCATGTTATTTCGCAAAATTTGTTATCAGCAAAATAAATTAATCCAATAAATTGTTGTTTATATGGCTCATTTGAATTTTTCTTCGGTTTTTATTTGATGTATCCCAAGGGGTGGAGGCTGTTTAAGGACTTGGAAACAGCAGAATAACATTTTTAAACCCTTTACTTAAAATGCGACGTATTTTTTGTTTTTCTGATATTCAAGCAAAATCAAAAGTTATGTTATGGCTGATTTTGAAATGAAAGCACTATATAATAAGGTACGTGTTTATTAGCAAGTTTCGTGTTTTGCTAATGTATAAAATCCGGACGCTATTTTGTGACATTGTAAATATGTTTTTCAAACTGCAAAATGTCATTTTGATTTTCGGATTTTAGGTTCGCTAATATGTCTTTTAAATTATGTATCATATCTTGAAATGCCTTAAAGGTGATAACTGGTAATACAAGTTTTTTAATTATTATTGTCTGATTTGTTTCTGTAATGGTTTTTAAAAAAGAAGATATAACCACAATATATCACGAAAAAGAAGGAGAAATAGTGAAATAAATGAATGAGTGTAAATTTGGGTTCAAAGTTTACGAGAGACGAAAAGTATGACTGTGTTATTGAGCAAAGGGTGTTGGCTGAGAAACAAATAAATGGGGCCCCGCATAACTTTATAAGCAGCCAGAACGTGTCAAAAAAGGCAAGACTGGCTGTGCATGGAGAAGTGCTGGTCTCTACATTTCTGTATGGTGATAAATATTAGATTTGGCAGAAGCATAAAAGTATAGCCGGAGTGACTTTGATGGATAAAGTGAGATAAGGGAACGCTGTGCCGTGAAGAAAGATGTGGTTACAAAGATAGATAAAGGAATGCTTAGATTGTTTGGACACGTAAATGAAAGAATATTTACGAGTGTTAATGGCCAAGTTGATAGAGGTCGGCCTAGGCGAACGTATATTGATCAGATCGAAATTGTTTTAATGAAAGGCCAGGTCAAGAGTACTAACAACCGACGAGCATGTTTAAAATAGCTAATAAAAGTGGAAAAAGACCTGACTATATGTATGTATGTAAACACAGAGACATATAATAATTACCGTGCTGATGTATTATATGAAAACTATATCCATCAACACCACTGTCCCGTTTATAGTGCTAAAGTTGTTTTTGATTTGTGACAGCAGCGGAATACTCAGATTTCTCCTTGGCCTTTCAGGAGTGAGAAAATTAATTAAAAATAATGATTTTCGTGCAAAAAACTAGGACGAATTATGACAGTGAATTAAAGAAGTTTGGCAAGAAAAAACCACAAATTTTGCTCAAAATATAGTCGCTTCAACGTCTAAAAGATTAGATTCGGTCATTAAAAAAAAGTAAAGCAACAACGAAATATTAAGTTTTTTTATTTATTTTATTAAGGAATTTATTTATTTATATTTTGTCTTCCATAACAAACTGCGAGGTGCTATTTAAAGAAAAAAGAATGAAACAAGTGAAAGAGTTTGTGTACTACGTATGTAACAACAATGACTTTAAATATTTAAATGAAGTAACAAAAAATGATGTGTAACTATCGACTTAATACATATAGTCACGTCTTTTTCCCGTAGGCAAAGAGAACACTTCCTTTCACTTGCTACGCTTCTTACACATATCTTTTGCTTCCTCTACTTTCATCAGTGCTCTTATACATGCTCGTCGGTTATTGGTACTCTTGACCTAGCCTTTCTTTAAAACAATGTTGATCTAATCGAGATATGTTCGCCGAGGTCGACCTCTACCGACTTCCGTCCATTGACACTCGCCTTATAAATTTGTTTCGTCAATATTTCTTCATCCACCTTTTTTACGTGTCCAAACCATTTAAGCATTCCTTTATCTATCTTTGTAACCACATCTTCTTTTACCCCACAGCGTTCTCTTATCTCACTATTCTTTACTTTATCTAACCGATTAACTCTGCCTATTCTTCTCAGACTACTTATCTTCACAGCATTAATCCTATTTTCATGCTTCTTCTGCCAAACCCAACATTAACTACCATACATGAGTGTAGGAATCAACACACCTCTATGCCAGACGTGCCTTTTTTGAAACTTTCTGGCTGCTCATAAAGCCATGCAGTGCCCTATTCATTTTTTTTCCTGCCAGCACCCTTCGCTTAATGTCACTGTCATACTTTTCATCTCTCGTAAACTTTAAACCCAAGTACACAAATTCATTTACTTGTTCCACTCTTTCTCCCTCAATTGAAACTTTACAGTTTGTCATGCCTTCTTCTCTTTCAAAAACAATTACTTTCGTTTTGCTTACATTTATTTTACCCCCCTTTGATTTTCAGGGCATCATGCATAACATTAACCATCGCCTGCAACTCCCCTTGAATATGACTTGATCATCGGCGTAAAGAAGGCATTTGACGGTCAAATCATTCATTTTTAAACCATACGTAGTCTCCTTCAAATCTTTTAAACAATCGTCTATGTATAAGTTAAACAGTTATGGCGAAGCCACACACCTTTTTTCGATGTTAAACCAGGCTGTGCAAGCTCCGTTTATCCTGACACAAGCAGTGAAACCCTTGTAAAGTAATTTCAGTGCTCGCATTAAACCACCGCTCACCCCATACATAGACAATTTCGACCACACTCCACTCCTTACCACTCTGTCATAGGACTTTTCCAAGTTTATAAAAGCGCAATAGACCTTCTGACTTCTAGCCAAGGATTTTTCAACTATACCTAGTAATGAAAAGACCTGGTCGATACATCTCCTTCCTTTTTTAAATCCTGCTTGCACATCCCATATCATCTTCCCAGTTTCATTCGTTACTCTTTAAATCAATATCTTTGCATACTGTTTGCCGACTATGCTGAGTAAACTATTACCTCGGTAGTTCTTACAGTCCTGCTGCGAACCTTTTCCCTTGTAAAGCGGCACGATAACAGCCTTGCACCAGTCGTCTGGTACGCTACCACTCCTCCAACAAAGGTTAAAAAGGCAATACAGCTGACTAATTACCAAGTTTTGTCCAGCCTTCAGCATTTCAACTGTTATCCTGTCGTACTCGGCAGCTTTACCCAATTCCATACTGTTCAACGCTTCCACAATTTCTGTCGTACTAATTTCACTTTTATTGCAACTTTCACTGATGTCTCCGAATGGGGCCTGTACTTGTGTATCCTCTTTCTCAAACAAACTTTCGAAGTATTCTCTCCATTTTTTTAATACGCATTCCTTTTCTTTTATCATAATACCATCTTGGTTTCTGACTCTTTTCAGTTGCGAGGTAGTATTTTTACTTAAATTGGCGACACGTCGTTCTTGAAAGTTATTTTTTTTAAAGTTTTGTATAAAAATAATTAAGAATTTAAGTGAATTAGATTTAGAATTTGAAAACACTCCTTTTGAGATTACAAATTACGCTAATAACATAACAGAAAACCTACTTCCTCAATAATCCAAACAGGAATATGAAAAATATTATTAACTTAATTTCTTTAAAGTATTTTTATTTAAATTCTTTGGTCGTGGAGAAAATATCGTCTGTTACACGGTTAGAATGAAAAAATTCGATACTCGTTGTTGAAATTTTTATTTTAACCCAGTGACAGAATCTACTATTAGTTCACTGTTTACTTCAACCAACACATGTAGCCTAACTCAAAGACAAAAATATCCTTTTTTTGAATTTGTATCTTTTTCTTTGATGCTCTGGTTATGTGTCTATTAGTGCTAAATATTATATAGTTTTTACGAATATAAATTTTTAAATACTTTACCAACCAAAGTTTTATTACCAATTTGTAAATTAATTGATTGTTATGAATTTTGTTACGAAATTTAATTAAAAATAGCAACATTGACTAAAATTTATAATTCCTTAAGGTATTATGATAACAATACTGCATTAAGCATTTCCTTTACTAGCTCTAACGATAACCTGCATTCTTATATGTACGATTGGTAAACGATCTTTGATGATTTCTTGCAAAAGCTATGTCATTCTTACTGTGAAGTAACAATTTTTGATTATGTACTTGAAGCAGAAGTTTATAAACTCTTTTGTCGACACTCTTATCTTTTAATTTCGACAACCTTAAAAAACTAATCTACAATTTCTTTATTGTATCCAGTAAAATTAGCTCAAATAAAAACAAACTCTTATTATCTTGCGAATGTACCAGTAAGCATTCATTATTAAATTTAACACAATGAGCTTTGCGTGTGTTTTATTAATTCTAATTTTAATTCTTTACGACGCCAATGTCCTAAAACCGTTTTGCCGCAGGCAGAACTCGCGATGTCTACGGCTGGCACCCCAGCTGGCTTTTTCCCCCTTTGTTTGCAATGCGCAGTCTCGAGTCGGCGCAGTAGTAATTGTCTCCTAACGCGCCGTCTCAATTCAACAGTTTCTATTTCCACGGTGATTAAACCTCGATTGTTACTTGCAATAAGTTGTATTCCTCCGACTGTCGATAGTGGCGAGTCATTCAGTTTTTCCTTTCATTTCGTTAGCTTAATTCCTTTTCCACGACTTTAAATTAATTTTATTACTTGCAGTAATAACATTACCGGAAGTCAAACGTGCTATAAAATCTATGAAGAACAGTAAATCTAGCGGTCCAGGAGGAATACCACCGGAATTAATTAAAAACGGAACTGAGAAGTTGGGGCGAGTGATACACGCAATGTTCCTCCGAGCACTAAATGGAGAAGAACTACCAGATGAATGGACGGAAGCCTACATAACGTCTATCCATAAGAAAGGAGAGAAAAAAAAGTGCAAAAACTACAGGGGAATCAGCGTAATAGCTTCGATGGGCCGACTATTTGGAAAAGTCGTCAAACAAAAATTATAAGAACAGATACAAGGAAAAGGCAGGATTTACGGCTGGAAGATCATGTATGGACCATATATATACAATTCAACAACTCATAGAGAAAAAAATGGCCAAGAACAGAGAGGTACATTTTGCATTTGTGGATATCCGAAAGGCCTATGATTCTGTCCCTCGGTCTAAAATCTGGGAAGCCATGTTAGAAATGGGTATAACGCAGAGAATTATCAGAACAGTCCAAAATATGTACAAAAAAAATACCGTAAGGATTAAAGAGGGAAATAAACTATCAAATGCCCTCAAAACAACTAAGGGTCTCCTCCAAGGATGCTCAACATCACCCACACTATTCAAAATATTTCTACAACAGACACTAAGACCATGGAAGAGAAAATGTGCAGGAATGGGAATACCAATTAGAAATGATCATCTGTATACTCTAAGCTTTGCCGATGATCAAGTAATCATAGCTCAAGATGAGGAGGATTTAGGTTTTATGATGCGGAAACTAGAGGAGGAATATGGGAAAAATGGAGTGGAAATCAACCTCGAAAAGACCCAATATATGTCAACGGCACAAGACAGGATATATCACCTAGAAATAGATGATAACCGACAGATCTCAGGAACAGACAAATTTAAGTACCTAGGGTTTATAATATCAAAAAGTGGAACAACAGAGAAAGAAATAAAAAATAGACTAGGTCAAACTAGGGCATGTATTAATCAATTAAACCCAATATTATGGGATCGCCACATAACCAAGACTAATAAAACGAGAATATTTAATTCAATAGTTCGCAGCATAATGACTTATGGAGCTGAAATGTGGGTGATCAACAAAAAAAACAAAGGGAAGATTGTAGCCACAGAAATGGACTTTTGGAGAAGGAGTTGTGGAGTGAACAGATTAGATCGAATAAGAAATGAGGAGATCAGGAGAAGAATGGAGGTAAAAAAAGACATACTAGAACACATAGAGGAAAAGAAACTAACGTGGTACGGACATGTTAGAAGAACTCCGGAGGATCGCTGGATACACCGGGTAACTGAGTGGAGTCCATTAGGCAGACGAAAGAGAGGTCGACCAAGGCGATCATGGAGAGACGAAGTGGATGAGGCGATGGAATTAAGAAACCTGCAGGACGGAGACTGGCAGGACAAGGACAACTGGAGACAAGGGCTGAAAGCAGGAAGGCAGCGACAGCTGTAGATATCCTGGATTATATATATAAAACACGATCTCCTCATATCATATCTTAGGAAATTGGGACTGGATGGAAAGGATATCAGACTTATAGGTAATTTGTACTGGAACCAAAGAGCAGAAATCGGAATTCAGAATGCTGGAACAACTGAGGATTTTGAAATAAAAAAGGGCGTCCGCCAAGGGTGCATCTTGTCTCCGATGTTGTTTAACTTGTATGTGGAAAGAGTATTCACTGAGTCAATCTCCGACAGTTCCATAGGCATTAGAGTAAAGGGAATTCCCATAAACAATATTCGATATGCGGATGATACCGTAATATTGGCGGATAGTGCAAATGATCTACAGACTCTACTAGATAAGGTTGTAACGTGCCTTTTTTTTCCTTTTACAGTTCCATTATAATTGTGTCTCTGATAGTTTGGTATTCCTCAAGTACTCGTAAATAGTGTCGCGTGCCGTATTTTGTTGTAACTTAAATATATCATTCGTTGTAAATAGTGTTACATACCTTATTGTGATAGAATTCGATTGTTAATGGCTGTGGCATTTTTGTTGATCACTGGAGATTGAGTGGGGTGTTTTCGTTATTAGATTTTGCTTTGGGTTTTGGCCTCGATTGTTGTGTGTTGTCGGTTATATTATTGTTTGGTTTGCATTTCTGTGTGGATGGGGCTGGCTATCAACACGGACGAGCGCGATTCTTGGTGTGGAGCATGGACTTGCGAATATTGTTGATTGACGTCGGTTCTGTGTCATTTCTTGATATCCGGCTTGGGAAGGAGTCGAGTCGTGTCGAGTCGAGTCGAGTCTTGGGAGTGGTGTGGTGAGAATTTTTGGGACGGTGTGATATTAACAAGTGTGCAGAACCTCTACGGTTTTTCTTTCATATCTGGCTGTATTTGGGCCATCTTAATTGGATTTTGAAGAAAAACCATTTAATTTTTAACTTGACCATTTTATCTTTCCTTCGTTGTTGATATTTTGGATTTTGGTATCGAGTTAAAATAACCGCATGCGGGATTTATTTAAGGAAAGCCATTGTTAATTAGCAGGTGCCGTTCCATAACCAAACCGGCCACAGGAGTAGTGCATTCGTATACCCAAAGGTTACAAGTGATTATTTTTGAATATTTAACGACGTGACTTATTTTTGACACCACAATTAAGTTTTGTTTTAATTTATTAATATAATACATTATTAGAGACTATTTGTGGCATTGGATAATATGCCAAAGCTGGACTTTGATTAAAATAATCTTCTCAATAGTTCTTTATGTGATATTTTAAAGGACAACCATTGTAAAAGTATTTTTAAATAAACTCGATTGTTTTAGCAGTGTAGATCTTTATGTAAATGGTAAGAGCATGAGTAAATTAGCAGCCTTATGTGAACGTTTGATTTAGTATTTTTAAAGAGTTGACTTATATACGTTTTTTTTTTGGTAACTTGGTAAAGTCTGTTACTTTTGATTTGGTTATTTTATAAAATTGTAAATTTTAAATTTTTGGTTTGTTTTAGTAAAAAATTTACCATAGCTGTTAATTTTGACTATATTTGTTATAATTTTATTATTGAACTGTGTACTTTGATTTATTGTAGGAGTAAAGTATCCAATATATTTTAGCTATAATTTCATTTATGTAGTTCACCATAATCTCAGTTGTTTATCGTGTGGCTCTGCTAGTGCTTATAAGACCTAGGGGTTTCCGGTTTGAACCGTCTAAGTCGGTGGCGCGGCTCACTTTTATATATTTTTTTTCTTCTACCCTCTACGGCTGAGCTCGGGCATAATTTGCCAGTAGAGAGACCGCTGGCAGAGTACTCTATAGAGAACGAAAAAGACGTGGCAAGGTCAATAAAGAAAGTCAAAGATTGGGTCTGAAAATTAGCATCCGTAAACCAAATGTATGGCCATTAGTAGAAACGATACTCCAAATACCACAATATCCATAAATAGAGGGAGCATTGAACAAGTCCATCAATTTAAATACTTGGGATGCATGATCAACCAAAAATGGGACTCAGATCGGAAAATAAAATGCAGAATCGAGCAAGCAAGAACAACGTTCTTAGAACTTAAAAATGTTTTGACAAATAAAAACTTAAATCTCAGTCTTAAATATAGGATGGTAAAGTGCTACGTCTGGTCTGTTCTCTTGTACGGAGTCGAGGCATAGACGCTGCAATTATTAACAGCAATTATTAACAAACTTAAGGCCTTCGAGATGTAGACCCTGCGACGAATGCTGAGAGTATCGTGGGTTGACTATGTGACGAACGAGGACATTCTAAGAAGAGCCAGTTTAGTAGACAGTGGACTTTTCGTAAACATCAAAAGAAGAAAAACTGGCTATCATGGACACATACTACGTGGAGAACGTTATCATTTCCAACGTCTTATTCTCCAGGGTAAAATAAAAGGAAGAAAAAGAGGAGTAGGTAGAAGAAAATTACCCTGGCTACGAAACATACGACAATGGACAGGAATACGGGACTTACAGGCACTGCAAAATGCTGCAATTAATAGAAACATATAATAAGAGAAATGATGGACGCCTACGCGGGAATCTGCATGGCACTTTAAGAAGAAGAAGTTGCCTTTATTTTTAAAGTCCTCACTGTTTTTAATAAAATTTTGGTAATTTTTATTAAAAATTTATTTTACTTTTTGCACACTCTGTATTCGAATTAAAAAAAGTTAAGCATGTTTATTAAAAAAAATAACGTAAAAGTTTTATTTAAAGCATATTTAAATTTCATCATATGTTTAATTAATAAAAAAAACAAATATTGTTAAAAAAATATGCGTAATTTATCAACGCAAAAAATTGTAATTAACATAAATCGTATTGTCGTAAATATAAAAAAAAATTAACAATTTAATTCTTTAGAAAGTGCTAAACACTAAAAGTAGGTGAGAGACAACATATTAAATAACAAATTTTAAAAAATCTTACTTATTCCGTTGTACTGTTACAACTAATAAAATTATTAAAATAATAATAAAATCATGTATACTTTGTTCACGTATAATTTTTATATTTATGTAAAATTCAGGAAATAATAAACGTTTAAAACCATAACGATATAAATAAATGTCACAGTTTATTACTTATAATACATAATAAAAACTATGTTATTTATAAAATGGATAGAAATATTAAAATTTTATTGTTAGCACAATGATTTGAATAAAATTTTATTAATTAAATTTTTATTTCCTAATTTTTAATAGAAAAATTTTTCACTACAAAAATATTTTTAATAAATGAGATTTTAGATTCTGTGTTACAGCGGATGGTTGTATAATTTTTTTTAATTATTTTAGCTTTTTTAAATAATTAACGACAAAAGTTACAATTTGTGTTAATTGTGGATGACAATCAACCAACAACAATTAATTAATGTTTATACAGTGCTTTTATTTTCATCACCATCATAAGTAGTGCTACAGCCCTACAGGGCCCCGACTTTCTCTAGCCTCGTCCGCCATCCTTTCTGGTCTCTAGCAAGGACCTTCCAGTCAGCTGCACCAATTTTTCTGGCATCCTCAATAACGTTGTCTTTCCATCTTAGCCTTGGTCTCCCTCTGCCTTTACTACCGGTTGGTATGACCTCAAAGTTTTTTCGCGTTGGCACGTTGTTGTCATAGCGTGCTACATGTCCTGCTCATCCTAACCTGCCAATCTTGATTGTTGTTATTATGTCTCTGTTTCCTGACCCTCTTCTTCTTCTTATAGTGCATCTCCTATCAGAGGTTTGATAGCATCACAGCTATCAGGACCTTATTGACTGCAGCTCGGAAGAGTTCAACACTGCTACAATTAAACCAGTCCCTTAGGTTTTTAAGCCAATATCGGCGTCTTCCAATATTCCTCCTTCCACCAATCTTTCCCTGAACTATCACCTGGAGAAGTGCGTATTTGGGTCCTCTAAGTATATGACCTAGATATTGAAGCTTTCTCTTTTTTATGGTGTTAATGACTTCACATTCCTTATTCATCCGAATTAGGACTTCCATATTAGAGATCTTTTTTGTTCAGGGAATACGCCACATTCTACGGTAGCACCACATCTCGAAAGCTTGTAGTTTGTCTATGTAATTCTTCTTGAGAGTCCATGCCTCCACTTCGTACAAAAGCGCGGAAAACACGTAACAACGCAGCATCCTCATCCTAAGTCCAATCTTGATATCTCAATTGGTGAACAACTTTTTCAGGTACAGGAGGTTTCTAGAAGAGGGTTGTTAAAGGATGTCGGTTTCTGCCTCTGTTGAATCCCGCCGTGCCTCGATTCGATGTTAAGTCTTCGATAGCTTGTGTCACGTGCCTATTTTTTTTCTCTCCTATCTGCCGTTTCATTATAATGATAGTCTGGCGTTCGTGATTAGCTTTGCATACTGCATTTGGGTTCGTTGTATATAGTGTTGCCTATATAGTAGTGATAGAATTCGATTATTAATAGCTGTGACATTTTTGTCTCTCTTATTGGACTTCGCCTTGATTATTGGCCTCGATTGTCGTGTGTTGTCAGATATATTATTGTTGGTTTGCTTGGGCTGGCAATTGATGCGGACGAGCGCGATTATGAACTAGGGACTTATACATGGAAAGGTTGGCTGACGCGTGTCCCGGGACATTTTCTGATGTCCGATCTGGGAGCGAGGAGTGATCATGATTCGTTTGGTGGCAGTGGTGGTAGTCGGTTGAGAGTTTTTGGAACGGTTTGATATTAACACGTGAGCGGAACTTCTACGGTTTTTTCTTTCATATCTGGCTGTATTTGGGGCCATCTTTATTGGATTAGGAAGATAAACCATTTAATTTTTAACTTGACCATTCTGTCGTGCCTATGTGGTGAATATTTTTGGATATTGGGATCGAGTTAAGATCACCACTTGTGGGATTTGATGAAGTGAAGCCATCGTGAAGTACCACGTGCCGTTCCAACCACATCGACGATAAATTTCAGCGTTATAAAGACCTGCCTGTTAATTTCAGCAGAAATTATTATGATAATACTACTTGGTGTTTCGGTTCTTGGATCATCGATGTTACCGTGACGTCTCAGTGTAGTTTTCAATTGGTTACATGGTATGGAATTTAATTTTATCAACTTATCAGTTATTATGTGCTTGATCTAAGTGTTTTCAATAATTTAAAAGTAACAAGTTATTTTCATTAAATTTGTACCTGCTCCAAGTGACGTCCCAATGAAGTTTTCAATAGTTTAAAAGTAACCAAATTATTTTTCGTTAAATTTGTACCGGCTCCAAGTTGAATCTGCATTTATATATCACTGAATATAATTTATGTGGTTATTGTAAGGGTTTTAAAATATTATTCTTGTAGCAAGTCCATTTATTTTGTATTTCTTTTTTTTTGTTGTGTTAATCTTTTGCTATCAGGAATTTTATATAAAACCAATTATTTTCGAAATTTTAAATATTGTGAACATTTTCTTTTTGTTGTTTTTTTTGTTTTTTTATTTTAATGCTCTTTTGTACCTCATTAGGTTTTTATTACTGCCTGGAAGATTGTTATAATTAATTTAAATATTATTTTAAGAAAGTGTATTAAATTCGTTTAAACCACTTTACGAAAATACAGAATTTATTGTAAAAAAAAATCAGAACATCATTTTTACTTAATTAATATATTGCAGTAATTGTAAATATAGTTTTATTTATCTAGTTCACCATAATTGTTTGTTGTTTTTCGCGTGGCTCTGCTGGTGCCTACAAGACCTAGGGGTTCCCGGCTTGTACCGTCTTAAGTCGGTGGCGCGGCTCACTTTTAGATTTTTTTTCTTCTACCCTCTACGGCTGAGCTCGGGCATAATTTGCCAGTAGAGAGACCACTAGCAAAGTACTCTTTAGAGAACCAAAAAAAAGACGTGGCACTTGGGTTGGCTGATTCGTAATTCTTTTTTCTGTCAGTTTCTCCGGCCTTACCACCATGAACCTCTTGATAACGTAAATTAAGCAACTACACTTTTTGTTTGATGCTGTATTGTAAAATGTGTACAATGAGCTTACAGTTAA